>OY740767.1:77048768-77566268 GCA_963513935.1 Aphrophora alni
CTATGCCAAGATAATATAAAATAAACGGTAGTAAACGGTAAAATAAACAAATCTTTTTTTTTTTTGTATTACGTTTTTATTGTTTATTCATTTTTTTACAAAAAAAAATGTTCATTATGTTTATAGTGTTTTTACAAATTATATTTGGCTACATTAACTTTACGTTTAAGATACAATCAAACCCATGGAGAAAAATATAAACACTTTTGATTTGCCCTTTACAAGTGCAGGACTTTTGACCAATCGGTTTCTCACTTTTGTTTCGTAGTAGTGAGAAGGGGTTGAAAGGGAGGTAGGCATAGTTGGAATCTTGAAGGATAGAATAAAAAGGAAGTTTTCTGTGAAGTTATGTTCATTCTTTAACTCTCAGCTGCTGTCAGTGATTTTTAGTGAATATTACTTCGAACAAGATGAGAAGAGGTCAACAACTGGTAAACTTAGCGCTCACCGCCGATGGTCCTTCTTGGAGGTAAGTGGTCATGGTACTTCACAATCTCTAAATGTTGTTCTTATATTCAATTAACTTAGGTAAAAAACTCTTGTTTAGTAACAATATGTGTAACAATTATGTGTTTTATGGTCACCTTGTTTTGTTTAATTAATTAACTCCAACTTTTTAGAGTGTATTGTTTTAGACGCCGATTGTTTATTAGTTTAACTAATTTTTAAATGGCTTCAGCCTTTTAATTTGAATTAAGAAACAATACTCAAGAAGATATCTTAAAATGACAGAAAATAAAATACAGAAGTAGTAAAATGAAAAAAAGAAAAAAAGAAGAAATAAAAAAGAGAAACAATTAAAACTATCATCCTTTATTCTCGTTCAATGGCAAGGAGTGTCATTGTATTGTCATCCACACAGGAGGTAACCTAAAAAAAACTTTTTGTTTTTATTTTGTTGTTCTAATTTTTGCGTCACGTAATTGTATTGAAAGTTAGATCTACATAATTTTGAGTAGAGAGATTTCAAAACTAATGTGAAAATTTATCGTAATTGTATAGACCAATTTTTGTAAGTTATGTATAACTTATTGGAAATCAAGTGAGTCTTGATTTATTAATATAATAATTATTTTTAACGGGGTGTTTGGGTAATCTGACTTGCAATAAATTTGCACGAGGGAAGTTTGTGTTTGTCTTTAGTTGCACTTTCATTGTAAACACATCTCATACCATATATTTATCACAGTGATTTTTGGACAAAAAGGTTAAATGGCTTTGTCCTTAATAGTTCATTATTTAACATTTTATGTTTCTTTGTAACAACCTTTAATTCCATAAGACATATAAAATCTATAAAAATCTTGTACATAGTTTTTCTTTATTTTTAGAAAAAAGTAAATTGGAAATATTACTTAAGGATCTAGTTTCCTACGAAAAAGTCCAAAGCCAATATAAACACCTTACCTACTTATCAAAGTTTGCTCAAACAGAAGATGATAAATCATTACATTTAACACATGGATCTGCGGAAGTCTCCTACTTAAGTGACAAACATTGCGATGAAGCGATTGTTACAGGTAATCATACAAATATTTTTTATAAGGGTTTCAATAATATTTTTGGGTTGGTAGACTTTTTATATCACATTTTAAGAATAGTTTAGTGGTGGAAAAATACTTTAAGTTAGGTCTACAGTATAACGCTTATTTTCGTTTTTTATGTAGAATGCATTTTCATTATTATAACAAATGAGTATTTGTTTTTTTTAAATTTAACTCTTTTTCAACAATGAAAGTGTCGAATTGAAATTTTACATTTACTTTTCAAACATTCCATAAGATCTTTGTGGATTTTTTATAAGGTGGCCCTTAATACTTTATTTGGCATGCCTACCTGGGGGTTTTTGTATATTTTCAAAATATTCAGTGTGATTTAAGTTACTTAAAAGTATAAAATTTTATAGGCAAAAAAATGATCTCTAAACAAATAATGTATATACTTTAAAGGTTTATGTACCAAGTACTTAGGCTCAAAAAGAATGAAAAATAGTGAAAATAAACAATGTCAATTACATTTTCAATACACTATATTACTTTTTTTTTTTTAAAGTATTTTATATGTGGTTTTTATATAAGTGTTTTCTAAATCTTAGCCTAAACAACCAAAAATATTTAACTTAAAGTTTAGTTCATCTTTGTTTTGTTATATAATAAAGTATTTCAATTATATTTATTGATTACAACAATCTCCAATCAAAATACTAACTGTAAACTTATGCGGATCACTAGAAAGTTTTTTTATAACCATCGCATTTGAAAGGTAATTACCCAATATGAATGACACCAAACGTAAATAATAGATGAGAATTTTATCTTTATTTTGATATAATAAAGTATTTCAATCATATCTTAAACTGAAACAATGTTTGCAGTTCGGTTTTACAATTTTATACGATTTTCGTTCTTTCAAAATTCATAACTAGATGAGTTAGAGATTTTAAACTTTCACAATAGTAATGACGTATACTGTTTTACAACTGGTAAAAATTTGAAATTGATAGGAAATAATTCAAATTTAAATAAAAACCCGTCCGGATTTGTACATGTGCTTGCCAGAATATTATTGCGTTTCACTGTTTATCATTTAATTTGAAAACTAATTATTCAATTTGAATGAAACCGAAAGAAAATGATAGATGGTAATTTTATCATGGTTTTGATATAAAATAAAGTATTTCAATCATATTTATTGATTAAAACAATCTCCAATCAAAATCCTAACTGAAAACTTATACAGATCACTCGAAACAGTTTATTTTATAATAATCGCATTTGAAAGATGATTATCCAATTTGAATGAAACTAAAAGGAAATGATAGATGAGTATTTTATATTTATTTTTATATATAATAAGTTATTGAAATATAAATATAAACTTGTAAAATTCGTATAGCCAATCTGTACGGCAAAACAATTAATAACAAAATATGGCTTCGGTAACAAACATTTTTCATTAAAACTATCAATCCGATTGTAATGGAATTTGAAATATATATAAAAAACATATCTATAAATATTATAATAAAAAATGAGAACTCTACAATAATATTTAAACAGATAGGCCAACTACTATGTAAATCAAACGTTACGAAAGACATATTTTGACAGAACGGGGAAACACTGGTTCTTTTCTAAACAATGCAGTTGAAAACTAAGTATCCATTCTGAATGAATCTAAAAGTAAATAATAGATGAAAAATGTAACTTTAATTTGATTTATAATAACTTATTGAAATATAAACCTAAAGTTATAAAATTCGCACGACCAATCTGTATGGCAAAAAACTTAATTACAAAATATGGCTTCGGTAACAATCGTTTTTCATTAAAACTATCAATCCAAATCTAATAGAAATTGAAATATACATAAATAACATATCCATAAACATTATATAACAAAAAAAACGGGAACTCAACAATAATAATTAATATAACAATAAATAGGGCTATTAACTATGTAAATCAAACGTTATAAAAGACATATTTTGACCGAAAATTTTGACAAATTTTAATCACCGTATTCGAAAACTAATCATTATATCTGAATGAAATCAAAAGTAAATGATAGATAAGCAATTTATATTTATTTTGATATATAATAAAGTATTTCAATTCAAAGTACAAGATAAGTTATTCGTATTTCACTGAAGTAATAATTGTCGTGCGGCACGATTTCGTCTAAAAATCTAGGAAGTGTACAATTATCTACTTTAATCTTGTATTTAGTTTTGTTTTCAAATTTTCCGTCATTTTAAAATTCTTCTTATTTAAAAACTGTATGATTTAGAGACATGCAGTTTGAAATATTGTATTCATGAATTCATTCTTCATATTTGTGACAAGTTTTAATTAAAACAATTCAATATTTTTTTTAGAAAACGGGATTTGATTAAATTTTCAAATAGCTATACGCTGTGGAAAACTATTGGCAATACAGGTGTAATTTTATAAGTTCCGGTTTATATATTGTTAACTTGTTATATATAAAAGTTAAGCTAAGTTTACTCTTAATCTGTTTGTCCATTTTCAAATAATTTGGATCATTATATTTCGAGAAATGTCTGTTATACTATATGGGTGTTAAATGTTAGTTTTAAATATTCTGGGGATCGTATGAAAATAAAATATATATTTTCGGCTAGAATGTCGCCTTTTTTACTTTTTTAATGTTTACAAATTCAAAAATTAACGGCATTTTTATTGCACGTGAATAACACAAAGTTATTTATTTTGTCATTAGTTGTTTGTTTTATTTTAAAAAAGGAGCTGCCAATTACTTGTACGAAGCTTCCTCTCACCCAAAACATAGAAAATTACCGGCAATTTTATTCTATGAGAACAAGAATATGTTATTTGGTCATTAGTGGTTTGTTTTAAATATTTCCGCCAAGTACCTATTTGCAGTTGCACGAAGTAGTAGGCTACTCGAAAATTACCGAGGTAGCATAGTGACATAATTATTTGGATGTGGGTTCCCTCTCTTTATGTTATCTGAAGTTGAGTCTAAACAGTCACTGCCTTGAATTGAAGGGGCCTTCTTCGGGAGGTCATTCTCACGTAATAGATTTTAGATTCGCAGTTCTTGAGACGAAATGACACTCGGCAAACATGATTAGTTTAAACAATTATACACAAATCTTGTCTGTGGCTATTACCTAATTCCTACATTTTTTATATCGTAATAATACAAAGTGTCATTATTCGCAAGCTTATTAAACATCCTAAAACAAATTTTTGCTGGAATATATCATCGTTATTCTTAATTTTTCCTAATCATTACTACAATACACTATACAACTTTCTACGACCAATGGTTATCTTAATATGAAGCTATAAATATAATATAGATTTCTTCCCTCCAAAACCTATATTTTAGGCCTAGTTAGCTTTTTTGTAAATTCTTTATGACATTATTTTAGAAGATGGTAGAACTACCGTAAATTAGAAGTAACAAAATAAAGTGACTTTTATAGGGGTGCTTTTAACGTGAGAAAGGGTTTGTTAATTGTTAAAAAAATCTAAATTTGTTGTAATTTTGGATTTTTTAGTTTTTTTTGCATATTGATCATTATAAATAAATGGTATACTAATAATTTGTAATTTTGTTCAACTTTCTACGACCAATGGTAATCTCAATATAAAGCTATAAATATAATATAGATTTCTTCCCTCCAAAATCTATATTTTTGGCCTAGTAAGCGTTTTTGTAAATTATTTATGACATCATTTTAAAATATGATAGAACTATGTAAATTTGAAGTAACAAAATAAATTGAATTTTGTAGGTGTGCTTTTGACCAAAGAAAGGGTTGGGTAAACATTCACAAAAGTAAAAGTGAAATAAACCAAGCAATAACTCTCTCACTTAAAACAATTTTTAATGTATGTAATGTGTTACTGCCATACAACGAAATAAACTAAGCAATAGCTTTCTCGATTAATATAAATTGTAATGTAAGTATGTGATGTGTTGTTTCCATGTATTAAAATAAACTCCAAAATAAACTAAATTATAACATTCTTAACTAATATCATTTTTATTGTATGCAATGTCTTACTGCCCTCGACCAAAATTAACCTCTTATCGCTCTGGAAAGAGAAAAATTTAGTAAGCTTGGGAAAAATCTGCCCGACTCACACCGCCGGGGTCGAAAATCGACATATTGAAAATTTCTAGCTGTATTGTATTGACGATTTGTATTAAACATGAGTATATATGGGAAAGCTCTTCTTCTTTTCCGTATTTTAGTGTTTTACGAAATATTTTACTTCTAACATATGTCCAAACTTAGACAGCAGTTTAAAGCAAAAAATATTAAATTTAAACAAGGGATATACTACAAATATGATATTATTCATTAATAGTCTGTGAACTATATTTCAACCTCACTAAATATAGACACGAATACCTGTAAAACTTAAGTCTTTTTTAATAATACATTTTAATAGGTTACTTTCTGAAATTGACATCACTCTTTACAAATCACAGTGTAGTAAATAGTTAATAGCCCATGTAATTAATTGTTGAATTTACTAACCACATTGAGACAAACACTTGTTAAATTGAGGTATTTTCCAAAATATGGTAAATTTGACAAAAAAGTAATATTACGATATGACATTACTCATTACTAAACACAGTTGATTAACTGCACAGTCTATGAAAAAAACTTCAACTTTACTGAGGATATATAAATGAATACTTATACAAATTAAAATATATTTCGAAAAACTGTGAATTTTGATGTAACTACATTTTAAACTTTACTCAGGACAGTGAACCAAACACTTGTTAATACGACGTATATTTCTCTAAAAATATTAGATTACACACAATATCTTGCATTACTCTCTAATGGTCACACAGTGTAGTAACTACTTCATAGACCATGTAACTACAATTTAACATCACATCACTAAGGACACGAAGGCAAAATTTTTACATGGTTATTATATTTTGTATACGTTGTTAAATTTGATAAACAAGTGTAAGGTACAAAATTGACGCCCCTTATTAGTCACATTATAGTAACTGTTTAACAACCCATGAAACTACACTTCAACTAAGCAAATAGACTAAAAATTTAAATTTATTTATTTTTCATAAAATGTTAACTTTAAAAAAGTTTTTATCATTAAATAGTGATTAGTCATCACAGTAATAGAAGACTCACATTTCATACCGAATGTGGTCACGATCCGTAAAACAAAAATCTGTTCTGTTCCATCACTTTTATAACCGATAACTTCCGTAGGATTCGTTTGGTGGGGGGGGGGGGTCAAATGTCACATATTATGTTTTTGGGGCCTTTTGAGGAATAATTTTAGAGAAATGTAATGAATATTGTTATATCAGATGATGATAAAATGAGAGTAATTTATTTAGTTTTTAAATTATAAGAGCTAAAGCGAAATTTTAGTTCCCAAAAATTATTGAAAAGATACATCCAAAACTGTGAAACTACAACTTCATACAAAATGTTGATCAACGTAATCAACTCGTGCGTGATGTAGTACTATAAAAAAAATAACAGTAATAATGTTACAATTTACAGCAGATAATTGGTATAAAAACTCGACATTAATTTTTTTACTCTTCACAAAACTTTCTCTACACAGTATAATATGTGCAAGAATAGTACGAGTACATATACACAATAGTATGGGTGTACTTCACATATTTTCGTTTTTAGAGAACGCCAATTTTTATTAAGAGTTTTTATACCTATTGATTTCTTTGCGATGTATTTCTCTTATATTTGAAGATATAGTGGACAAATTCCATTTATTACCTTGAAGAAAGTGTTGAGGATTATCCCGATTCCTAATAGCATGCAATGTCGACACAGTTAGAAAATGCTAACCAACAGTCTACATAGTAAGGGATAAACAATCAAGCTAGGAGAGTAAACACTTGTCATCACAAACATAAGGCTTTGGTTCCTTAGCTGAGAAACGGGAGGACCAATTTGGGATAGTAGAAAATAGAAAACTGAAGATTTGCCATAATTGGTTGATTTATATTTTTCCAAATTACTATTGAAGCACAAATACGAGGTCCAGCAAATAATCTTTTTTTCTCTCACATAAAAAAAAAATCGAAAGAGTCAAGTGATGGGTTAAAATATTGATTTTTGATGTTTCCTCTTAGTCCAAACATGTGTTCTTTTAAAAATTATGTCCGGCGTTTATTACCTACAATTCCTTGTAGCGATAAAAAAAAGTTATATGATTGCAAAAAATAATCAATACTGAATATTAGCAACTACAGTATATATATAGTATAATAGTATAATTTTTTTAAATTTTTTGCCAACAGAAAGTGGGTTGTACACTTTATGTTTCATGTAAACTTATGTAATTTCAAATTAATATCAAGTGATTTTTTTGACACTAGGAATGTTTAACAGTATAAATTTTTAACGTTTCATATATTAATAGTGTACAATATAGCGTCTTGGATTTAGAAAGTTATTTGTTAGTATTTCCAGGCAAATCTAATTAGACCCTTGTTACAACTCGGTTTAACAAAAATACGTTCTTTAGTTGAAAGATAATGAAATTTTAGTTGAAGCTATGTGTCTAACCTGATTCGTTCTATCTAAGTGCCTTGTACATATTTTGTAATGTTCGCCAAATTGTTCAGTAGAGTGATACATTTGACAGAAAGTACATAAATTACAATATCTTATTATTATTATTACATTTTTGCAGGAGAAGTTCATAATATAGTTTTTGTATAATAATTTATTATTAATCTTTACTGCTATTTTCACCAATTTCAATTCTTAAATATATTACATAAGTTGTTATTGTGTTAGGAAAAAATTTAATATTTTGTTGACAGAACATACATATATTAGAATATTTTATTATTATTACATTATTGCAGGAAAAGTTATTAACATAGTTTTTGTATAAAAATTTATTATTAATCTTTACTACTATTTTCACCTATCTCAATTCGTAAAATATTATCCAAGTTGTTATTGTGTCATTAATTCATTTTTATAATTTTGCTGAATGTAAAATAATAATACTAACTATGAGACGAGTTAACTACTTGATTATAGCATTACAGTAAATTGAGTTCTAAATTATTTCAGCCACGCCAAACATAGCATCACTAACAGATGACGACGGTGACGATGATGAAAATGAAGACTCCATGTTAAGTGTAATCGATATTGATGAAGGTGTGGAGCCAATTGAAACCTAGGATGAGATGGAATTATTGGATATGTATATTAATATGTTATAATCGTTTTTTACTCATCGCAATATAATAGTGTTGTTGTGTGTATACCCGTAGCATAATGTACTAAAACCAATTCTAGTTTTAAACTATATGATTACTTCTTTGACACTTTCTTTGCATAAGTAAATAACGTACAAGAAATTATTCAATGAATTTTGTACAAATATTTTCTAAGATTGAAAATAATAATTTAACACATAATTTATATTTATTTGCCTATTATGAACAAGATGCAAATTTTTTACATGCATTATACAGTGAACAGGCTTAACCTACGTAGATTATAACATATTATAAACCACCACTGATTCTCCTACTACAAATTAAGTAAAATAAAAATATATAAAAAATAAAATATACATTATATTTCACCCAAAAACTGGTTATAAATCAAGTACCAAATGTATTATGTAACTTAAATTCATATTCAAACATGCACGTATTTAAATAATCTGTTATTTTAAAAATATTTCCCTTTAAAAAAATGGTATAGGGTGTTTACTGGATAGCTCACTTATCTTTAATCTGATAAAAGAAAGGTTGTAGTTAAAAAAAAATAAAAATTTATGCATAACAATTTTGTTCTAGATTCCATTGGAAAAACAAAAAAGTACTTCTGTCTGTTCTGCCACAAGATGCAGACAAACCTTATGCGGCATTTGTTTAAATAAACATAGTAGCGAGGAGAGGGTAAAGGAATTTAAAATTCTTCCTGCCAAGAATACTGCAAGACATAAAATGGTACGTAGGCTTCGATTAGAGGGGATTGCACTACTAAATGCAAAATGAAGTCAGGCAGGACTACCGTTACTTCCAGTTATAAAAACGAAAGGCAAATCAGGAGAAGACTATATCAAATGCCCGGGATGTGAAGCACCTTTTTATAGCAAAACTTTACACCGCCACTACAAAAAATGTAGTGGAAAAACATCGTCAGCACGAACAGTCTTAACAATGGCTCGTTCTAAAAAGGAGGTGGAAAAGGTTACAGACACTCTTCATCCATTAATGAAGACGGTTTTAGGAGGCTTGCGGGAAGGAGATGTGGCCAAAGCTATACGGAGTGATGAAATCATCCTCTTGTATGGTGACTCCCTGTGTCAAAGACATATGACCCATAAAAGTCTAATTAACTACATAAGAGGAAGATTACGACTAATCGCTAGAGTGAGGATGCATGCCACTTTGATTGATCCTGAAGTTACTTCGTTAAAAGAGCTTTTTAAACACGAAAAGTGGCATGTTTACATAAATGCATTATTGTCGTTATATGAATACAATGCCATGCAGATGCAGTTTGAAAATGGGACAGCTACCGTTAAAAGTTTGGGTTACGTGATGCTGAATGTAGCAAAGCTTTGGAAGGTCTCCTTGCCTCTGGAAGGAGATGGAAAAAAAATTCGAAAGCAAGTGGCAGCTTGGATTGAAAAGCACGAGGTTCGATACATGGATATCCTTGGATATAGTGCAGCTAAACAGGCAGCAAAGAATACGTGGAGGAGTAAAAAGTTACCCCATCTAACCACTAACGTTATGAAATTGAACACCTACCTCCGAGAACCAGATTGAAGATTCACTTAAGCGATTAAGTATGACATTTAACTTGGATGCCTGGACCACACTCAACGAGTCGACTCTTGTTCTTATCCTCATTTTTAATAGAAAGAGTCTACATGAAACTGAGAACATTGAGATTGAGGATTTTAACAAGAGAAGAATGGTAAGTAGTGATTCAGATGTCTACAGAACCTTCAGTGAAATTGAAAAAAAAATAAGTAAAAGATTTTACTATATGGATTGGAAGTGTATGGAAAGAGTGGTCGTAGTGTACCAATTCTCATTGAACCTAAGGTGATGGTTGCTCTGGAGAAAATTATTTATTTAAGAAGAGAAGCAAACGTTTCCGATTCTAATTGTTTCCTTTTCGGTAAGTATGAAGACCGTAGTTTTGAGGCATACACAGCTTTGAGGAAGGTTGCATACTCATGTAATGCTGAAGAACCTGAACTGTTAAGAGCAACCTCGCTGAGGAAAGAAATAGCGACGGTCTGTCAAGCTATAAACCTTACAGACAGTGATCTACAAATGCTTTGTGCATTTCTGGGTCACAAAGATGTAACTCATCTCCGTTTTTACAGACAACAAAATGAATCTTTACAAATTGCGAAGATTTCAAGACTGCTGATGGCTGTCGAAGCGGGTGAGACTGCTAAGTTTCGTGGGAAAACCCTCGAAGAAATTAATGTAAATGTTAGCCTGCAGGAGTTAGAGTCATTTCATGTCGATGACACAATAGACCGTCCTGAGGTTTCAAATGAAATTGCAGTTGACCCCCTAAGTCTAGAGGTACCTTTTGAAGATATTGAATAGTCAAATATTGTTTTATCTTCGAGGGGAATGGTAACACCACAGTAGAACACTAATGATGGAAGCGATAGTGACTACCAACTTACATCGCCCTTATCCGACAAGTCATCCGGTTGTTCATCCCCCAAAAAGCGCCGAGGAAAACATGTGAAACAAGTAAGCCCCCAAAAAAGAAGAACAAGCAAGTTAAAGTTGAGATTGGTTACTCCAGAAAGAGCTGCAATGGAAAAACACTAAAAAACAAAACCTTGCCTTCATACAACGAATGCAATATTGCAAAACGAAGAAGCCCATCACTAAATCGCAGGTCGATTGATATGATGAGGCTTTGGGTGAGCAACTCAAATAAAAGAAATAATAAAACAAAAAAGTAGTGTTACCATCCCTGGTCCGTTGCCCCAAAAAACCCTAATTTAAGAATTTCTAGATCTATAGACTAAAATTTGTGTTGTGCTAGTTTTAAGGGCTTCTTTAAAGTTTTAATTTGTGTTAGTGTAATCTTATTAAATAAATCATATATTTAGTTTGAAAATATTTACAAGATGGTAATTTTTGGTAAAATTATCTATTGAGCGCTATTCCTTTACCAATATCATTCAGCCTTTTACTCACGGTTAATATTAATTAAGAACAATTTGTATATATAAAGTATTTTACTCGGACTATTTTATATGCTTATCCATTCCATGTTAGGGTTATAAATATAGTATTATTATAGCTTATACAATTATCACTCTAAATATTTTTTTCTTGTTTTATTCACTGTGTGGAATATCACTATCACACCTTTTATTATAATTGCTTAGTCGGTTACCATTTACTCTAAATGGGAAATCTTAATCTCGATGTTTACATGGTTTTTGTAAAATTATGTTTTGTACTAGTTTTATTTGCTTTGTGTTATAATTTTTAAGTTCAGTATTATTATAGCTTAGATTGTTACCATTTACTATAAATGTTATATTTTATTCACAGTGTTTACATTGTTTTGATAAAATTATTTTTTGTTCTGGTTTTATTAGGTTCTGGTTTGTATTATTAACATTTGTATTATTATTGCTTACAAAGACAATAAAGATCATCTATTCTGAATATTATTTTGTATCACAATGATTAAATGGTTTTGGTAAAATTGTGTTTTGAACGGGTTTGTTTTGATTTGTTTTTATTATTGCATACACGAATGTTTTAATAATAATGTTTACATAATTTTGATAAAATTATGTTTTACACTTGTTTTGTTCAGGTTATAATTATTAATTTTTTTATTATTATAGCTTACACTGTTATCATCCACCATAAATGTTATACTTTATTCACAATGTTTACATGGTTTTGGTAAAATGATGTTTTGCACTTGTTTTGTTTTGATCAGGTTATAATTATTAACTTTCTTATTATTATTGCTTATCGGTTATCATTTACTATATAAGTTATATTTTATTCACAATGTTTACATGGTTTAGGTAAAACTATATTTTGCACGGGTTGTCTTTTGTTCCGGTTATTAATCTATGTATTATTATAGTTTAATTTATTTTTTTTAATTTTATTACGAACTTGTTTTACTTACGGGTTGTTTTATCATTCAGTTACAATTTTTATAGTTTTTTGGTGAAATTGTATTACAAAGATGTTTTGTCATTGTTTCGTTAATCATTATCAGAGTTTTTATTATTATTGTTCACATGGTTGTCATTTAATCTGAATTTTAAATTTCAGTAAAAATGTTTATAGTTTTTCGGTTTAATTGTATTACGAACTTCGTTTGTCACTATTTTGTTTATCATTATCAGATTTTGTATTATTAAAACTCACACAGTTGTTATTTACTCTGAATATTAAATTTCAATTCAAATTTTATAGTTTTTTGGTCAACTTTTATTCTAACATAGTTTATTTAATATTTGGGCTGTCATTATTTTACTTACTATTTTTATTGCTTACATGGTTATCATTTACTCGAAATATTCTATTTCATCACAACTTTTACATGGTTTTAGTAACATTCTGTTTTTTTTCTATTTTCACCCCTGTTAGACTTTAGATTATTTCTGATCATAACTGCTTATATGTACCATAAATATACCTAAATTAACAATGTTGATTTGACTTATTAAAAATGTCTTTTGCATTTGTACTAAAGCCTGTATGGAGATTCACTACCAGATTAATGTTTTTGCTCGTGTATTTTCTATTTACTTGAAATATTATTACGTAAATTTTCATATTCGGCAGTTTTAATAGAGATATAACTACACTTCATAATTGGGTTATCCGAAAAGCATAGATTTTTTTACAAACTCAAAAATCGTTAGTAATATTATAAAAATATGTTTTATATTATTCAGTTACACAACATGTGTAAAAACTTACGATTTAGATATTGTGTTTAGTAAAACGAAACATTGACTCATCTATTTTATTTTACAATGTTTAGTTTTCTTTGTTAAATTTTAGACTAAACGGAAGACCATCATTAAGACCATCATAAGATGTTAACTCTTTATAAATCTTTGAAACTCATTTCTATTTCTCGTAAAAAACATTATAATTGATTTAAGAGGTAAAATCTTATTCCTCATTTAGTACTACCATATATTTTTAATCATTAAAAATATCGACTTTTTTTATTTTAAAACTATTTAATACATACTATCAAACAATACCGTACGAAATATTAAAAAATTTAAAATTGTGAAACAAAAATTGTATATTAATTCTATAAGTTTTAAACCAAATAAAACATTGTAGTAAACCAATAAACGAGCCGAAAGCTGTTTTAATATCACAACGCTTATCCAATGGAATAACAACAGGAATTAGACTGTCTAAATCAGGCTTTATTTCGGTTAACGATTTGAATAGAGCAACCAATTAATAAATCAAATCGTCAGCTATATTGGGTTGTTGCTATTATATAACAATAATAAATACTTCTAATATGAAGAGATATCAAATTAATTTAACATGAATATTAGTTCTATAGATTGTAAGAAAATATTTAATATTTGGATAGCTACATACAATCTATAAGTTGTTTTAAACTCACAACGTATAGGCAATGAAAAACGTGTGGAAGCAACTTCCCTATTTTCCTGCTCTACCCAATTTAACGATTTTAGAACAAGCCTTTAAATAAATTAAGCAAATAACTTTATTGTCTTTCAACATTTATTGAAATCTCAGCTAGTCCCATAACAGCCCATTTGGAACTATCGGGAAGAGAACGAGACGAGACATCGCTCAAGTCAGCAACGGATTTCGGATGTAGGTTCATAAGAACCCATGGTAATGGTGTATTAAACAGGACCTATTAACCACAGGTTTAGGAATTTTCGATTTCCCAGTATATCATAGGAGTATCCTAATACAAACCTCCCCCATTCCAAGTTCATAGGTAATATGATTTCCTTATACACTATAAAATATTATATTACCTTTTTATTTTTTCAAACGTTACCAATAAAAAAGAATATTTGTCCGTCACCGTAACCATTCCCTATCAAAATCTATTCTCCCGTACCCTAAAACATATAAAACGACTAACCACACCGTATTTTCAAAATGTTTGCCCAAAATCGTGACCCTTTAGCGCTACGACCCCTTCTCTATCAAAATCTATTCTCCTGAACCCTTAAACATATAAAACGGCACCCTAAAATGTATTTTCAAAATTTTACCTCAAAATCGTTACCCTTAAACACTACGACCCCTTCTCTATAAAAATAGGATTTTTCTCGTACCCAAAACGTATAAAAAGATACCGCACAAGGTATTTTCAAAATGTTTGCCTTACATCGTGACCCTTAAGCGCTACGACCTCTTCTCTATAAAAGTCGGGTTTCTCGTACCCAAAAACGTATAAAAAGATACCCCACAAAGTATTTTCAAAATGTTTGCCCAAAATCGTGACCCTTAAGCACTACGACCTCTTCTCTATCAAAATCGGGTTTCTCGTTCCCAAAACGTATAAAAAGATACCACACAAGTTATTTTGAATATGTTTGCCCAAAATCGTGACCCTTAAGCGCTACGACCCCTTCTCTATCAAAATTTGGTTTCTCGTACCCAAAACCTATAAAAAGATACCACACAAGATATTTTCAAAATGTTTGCCCAAAATCGTGACCCTTAAGCGCTACGACCCCTTCTCTATCAAAATCGGGTTTCTCGTACCCAAAAACGTATAAAAAGATACCCCACAAAGTATTTTCAAAATGTTTGCCCAAAATCGTGACCCTTAAGCGCTACGACCCCTTCTCTATCAAAATCGGGTTTCTCGTACCCAAAAACGTATAAAAAGATACCCCACAAAGTATTTTCAAAATGTTTGCCCAAAATCGTGACCCTTAAGCGCTACGACCCCTTCTCTATCAAAATCGGGTTTCTCGTACCCAAAAACGTATAAAAAGATACCCCACAAAGTATTTTCAAAATGTTTGCCCAAAACCGTGACCCTTAAGCGCTACGGCCCCTTCTCTATCAAAATCGGGTTTCTCGTACCCAAAAACGTATAAAAAGATACCACACAAGTTATTTTCAAAATGTTTGCCCAAAATCGTGACCCTTGAGCGCTACGACCCCTCCTCTATCAAAATCGGGTTTCTCGTACCCCAAAACGTATAAAACGATACCGCACAAGATATTTTCAAAATGTTGGATAGCATCGCAAGCCCCAGCCCCTTCCCCGCCATGCCCCGGTATGTCGTGTCTACTGGTTAGGTCAGGTTAGCATAGGTTACATATTTTAAAATTATGGATAGCAGCCTAAGCCGCAGCCCCACCACCGATTTTCCCACCTTTTATTGGATTTTAACATTAATTTAATTCCCAATAATTAAGATTTCAAAAATGAGGAAGTATCATACCAATTTCACACGATTATTATGTTATACAATTCAACACAACATACAAATTGTGATAGCTATACAATTTTTGTAAGTGAATAGCTACTGTAATATCACAAAAAGTAACAAATGAAGTAAAGTGAGGAAACACCTGACTTTTTTTGCTGTAGCAAAAACGATTTTATTACATCTCAATGTTAAATAATATTATCAACTTTATTTGGTATTATACATTTATATAACATTAAGAATGTGTTGTTTACAGCTTTAACAATGTTTCATAATTCCACATAAATTCGGTTGACAGTTTAAACATTTTATCTGGCTCACACAGTTAAATAAATAAATAATATTCCGACTTTATAAGAATTATATCGCTTACAAAGCATAAATAATTCCCTTAAATTTCCCTGTTGGTACCACTGAGATGACAAGGGTGATAACTTAAGTACAACATATGATGAGTTTTGTGTCGTCGCACAAAAGTAATCAGGATAACTTAAGTCCTCCTATATAGTAATGATGAAATAAGTGAGTTTATATAAGGAAAATTGACACTAAACTAATCGACTTAAGTTATCACAAAATGATGAAACTAGTGCTTGGGGATCACGAAAAGAAGCAACTAGTCCTTATACCTAAACCTATATATATATATATATATATATATATATATATATAGTTGTGCTTCACTGATATAACACTTTTTCTGTTTTGCTTTAGGCCATAATTATAACCGAAAAAATCTTTATTACTAACGTAATCGTTTATTTATTTAGTTGTGTTTAAATTATTTAAACGAAACATTGTTCTTCGCTTTGTATTTAGGACTCTACACCTGCACTTGTCACTTGTAAAGTAATATCTTGAATAAAAAGTGCAATCAACAAACACTATGAGTTAGTATGCAATTCGTAGATAAATAAATATTACTGTCTCTATTTACCATGATCCTATTTCTATATTTGACCTTAGAAATACTTCCCAAACAACTAAAAAACTTAGCCACATATCTAAAGGATGTTCCCAACCTTCCCCACAAATTTCGGTGTATTGTTACTTTAGTAATAAAGGGAAAAACTTAATACAACTAGGAGTCTATCTAGTTCCGTTGTTGGTATAATATTCGGTATTTGATATTAAAAATAATTTAATTGTATTTAAAATACGGCTCCGTTGAATTGAATCAATTTTTTTTGCATTTATCAAATTGTAAGTTTCAGTTAGTGTGTTATGCTTTATTACTAAACTTTTAGTTACTAAAATTTTATTACTAAAATTAGAGACTTGTGAATTTAATATTATTATAAAATCGGGATAAATTGGATTAAATTATAATTATTCACTACAAAACATTTCTAAAATATTATTATAAAAGTATAAATTTGCGTGTCCAAACGTATTTATAATTCCCTGTGGATATTGAATTTCATTTACACGTAACAGTAAATTATATTTCACAGTGATTTGTCGTTTATATTTGTTTAAAACAAGTATTAATCAAATGAAATATATGATTATGTCTTAGATACAGAACAAATTAAAAAGTATATCTATACTAATAGTGGGGGTTTTTATGAGTTTACTCCTATTCATTTAAAATATGAAGGTAATGTTTTATTTAGTGTTTCTTATCATTACGCATAAATATAGGCGAGCTTAACAATAAAAAGCAGATTTAAAAAGTTGGATAAAAATCAAAATGTTAAACAATAATTTTTTTATATGATCAAAGATTTAGGACACCCACCTCACCGGTCTTAGGTGTTTCACATTAATACAACCTCTGTATTAATTTCACTGTTGTCAATAGTGTGAAATTTAGTGTTTTATAAGATGCAGCGTTTATAAAATATGTAGTGTTTATAAAATATGTTCAAGAAGATGCAGCTCCAGCACTCAACTTTGGCAGAATTTTTAAACGTATATTTGCATAATAGGTGAATTGCTAACCAAGGCCCTATTGCGTGGCCATCGAGAAGTAAAGATATTTCTCCTTTAGATTACTTTCTGTGGGGTTGTATAAAGGAGCAGTTGTATTTCAGTATACTTCCATGAAAGAAATTTTATTAAGGTAGAAAAAATTTTACACAACATTCATCACAACTCATTGTGATGATGATGTTTTCAGCTGTTAACAACTGAGTGTTAATGATGTTTTCAGAATAGCGACTTCTTGCATTTACACTGATGGGCTACACTTTGAATATCGTAATAATAATGGGCTACACAGGTTTTCGTAATAATAAATTAAAGAGCGGCCGTGAGCTGCTACAATCTGGTGGACTAGTCTGAAAACAGCTTCACGTGATTCGACTGTGGACTTGCCCCGAGGCGATATCCTTGAGGTAGGCTCTGTTCTAGAGATAAAGACAGTTATCTGAGTCGAGTTTCAGAATGTACGTCGCAACTTTTTCAAAATTATAAATACTCTTACTTCAACATGAGTCAAAATTTTCACTAAAGGCTTGCAAAAACTCATTTCACACTCTATAATGGCCGTCTTTCTTGTTTCCAAATTAAAAAAGTAATCGTGTTAAGTTTCAATGAAGTCGATCTAGTTCATTGCAATCAATCTCATCTGAGCCTTACAAGCTTTCGACTCTGCTAAACCAGGTAAACCAAAATTTTCAGTTTAAACCTTATTAAAGTTAACCATATTAAAATATGTATTCTATTTTATAAATATAAAATTTTGAAATCTGTTTTCAATTAAATTCAAACCTTAGGTGGTCTGTAAATTATTTTTAGAGTATAAATTTATATAATATTTTGAAAGAATAAAACAAAGCTTTTTTATTTTAGTTATTATAAAATCAAATCACCAATTAATAAATCATTAAATATAATTACAACTAATTTTTGAATTGTCTGTAAATTGTATCAGCTTAACTTCAAACACTCTTTTAAAACGAAAAGCTTCCTTTTCGTTTTTATCTTTTATAAAGTAAAGTCATTCAATAATTTATTTGAATATATATATATATATATATATATATATATATATATATATATATATATATAACATTTTGTCTTCAAAGAAATTGCATTTTTTATAAAACTTAGTTTCAGAGAAATATGTTGCTCATAAATCTACAACAGAAATGTTTAAACCTGTCAAGAAATGTCTGTTCTTTGTTTAATTGCTACATGTATTTTCTACAGCTATATGCAGCTGGTTCCAGCAGGCTGTAAAAATTAAGTTCCTGCAGTAAATTTCAAGTCCATGCTAAGACCTGAGGAGGACCTTCTTTTTTAAGCAATGTAAAAAGACAAAAGTGAAAACTAATGAACAACTTAACCTGTGAATTTCAGTTTGTCAGAATAAACTTGAAGTGTATTTGTGAAATAATGTTTTGGATGATTTTGTTGAGCTAGACATGATTTTTTTTAATATATAAAATTCAAAACAAAATAAAATTCTAATGGATTGGATAAGCATGAATAAGCTAAATTGACGTCAATAAATAATCAATAAGTAATTAATATTTTCCTTTGTTAACATATATATTTAAAAAGATTTTTTTTTTACAATTGGCCAACTTATATATTTTATGTGTAATTAATTAATTAAATTTTGTTAATTTTATTATATATATATATATATATATATATATATATATATATATAATTTAAAAAAACTGAATTCTTTATAACATTACATATTTTAATGAATTGTCTTTTTCTACTTTTTTTTATAATTTTTAACTTACTTTGTAATTAATTGTATGGGGGGGGGAGGTTTCATTAAAAATTATCTAAATCTTTTCTTAAGGGCGTATAAATAATGTAAATCACTATATATATATATATATATATATATATATATATATATATATATATATATATATATATATATATATATATATATAGTGTCAATAGTTACCTTCCAGATTGTTCTTTTTTTTATAAAAAAACTACTAATCTATTTTATATGTTAACTTTATGTAAATGGTTAACTTAAGATTCAGAATCGCTAAATTTAAAATAGTTAAATAAATTACAGGTAAATCGAAATGATCTAGATCTCCTTTTTTTTAATCATTACCATTCCTGGTTCCATAAGCATCTATTTAAGGATTTCATCCTTAAGAATGGTATATACATACCGGGTAAAATATTGTGTGTAAATTACAAACTTTACTCCATTGAAATGAAAAATTTAATAATATATAAATTAACGAAATTTAATTTATGTGCAAAACGTGGCAATCGCAATTCTTCAAATGTTAATCTGTGTGCCAGGATGGGTAACATGAAGTATGTTTGTAATAGTGGAACAATTAAGGTACCCTCTTAACTTACGTTTGTGCTCGTGCGGTTTTGAAATAGAAACAGAAAAATAGTACATAGTTTTAATTTACTTTCTCATTTATACGTATTATAAAAAAATGAATTTTATAGATCACAATTTAATGTTTAGTTTTGAGAATATAAATAATTTTGTTGTTTTTAGCATGATCTGACTACTAGTAGTTTGTGTATAGTTGTACAGTTTATAAGCTATAATTGACACTTATTTTTGGTGTAACTTAAATTTTGTGGATATCTGAAATAAACAACACAATATCCCAGCTTTATTAAAATCGGCTTCATCTATATCAACATATAATTTAATGAGGTTTCTAAAGACCCAAACCATTATTAGTCGCCATCTATCCAAAAATATTACGTTTTATTCTGCCAAAACTATTTATATTTGTTGTAGACAATACATATTATATTAGTTATATAATGACATAATATAAATAAACAATTGCTCTAAAAATGATGAAAAACTTAAAAATAAAAACTCCAACTTCATTTATTTATATTAAATAAATCGTAAAAAAAAGAAGATACTAAAACAAGTGATCACACTCTATGGTACAGAAAAGAATAACCACCGCCAATAAACTTGCATCTAAATATACAAATAAAACATTACAATAAATGAGGTAACAAAATAAAATAAAAAACAAACAAACAATGCAATAGAATATGTAAATATACATTTTTGAAACTTTTAAAACTGTCATATTTGTGTATGAATAATTTAAAAGTTATTAAGATGAATATTAAAACTGCTTTTTATTTTATACTTGACGACGGGTTAATAATTCCTTGTGTAATTCTCAAATAGCAATAACAATATTGTACGACTCTGGAATTAGCTCTTTAACTTAATAAATAGCTCCGAAAGCTATTAAAAATCAGGTTTATATAAAGATATTATTTTTTCAAATAACACACCATAACATACTTTGTTACTTCTCTACAGCGTAAGTTTTCGTTTGATATTTATATGGAGACATTGATCGTATATCAGTGGTATTTATTGATATTACACTTTCCACTTCAATTTCTGGACGTTCAATATGCTTTCAGATATATACTTAGACATACTTATCGCAATAGTTAATTCTAATTTGGAGTTAATTTACGTACGTAAGAATATGTTTATAATCATATTGTCATACGACAATTAAAAATTAATTAATTATAAACAAAATATAATTACGTTTTAAAATTTACTCCTTAGATATACTGCAATTATAAATATAGAATATACTTGTAGAATAATAAATAGTTGCACTAATAATTACCCATGAACTAAATTTAAAATTTAAACTTTTTTATTTATTACGATGTCTTTCATATGTAAGTATTGATATTTACTAGTTTTAATATATGACACCAGTTGTTTTTATTATGCCAAACATTTTGAAAAAAAAAACGAACAAACATTCCATAAAACTGCAAAAAAAAAGTACAATAAAATAGATATTTTTTAAGAAATTCTTTTATGTTTCCACGAATATTTGTTAAATGATTTCTCCTCCATGTTTTTAGTACTTATTTCGAAGAAAAAATTCTTTTCAAAATTAACTGTTTTAAAAAAACGGAAAAATCCTGATATGTGTGGTGTCAGCCTTACAGTAGTGAAACTTATTTGTCCTCAATTGTTTTCTTTCTTTTTGTACATTTTAAATTTGAGCTTCAGTTCTGTAGTTTTCCCTGCAACACTCGTAGAACCTGTAATAAAAACAAAAAGTTTTACTATTTGTGTAGTAATTTAATATCAACTTGACTAGTTCCTACTTTTTAAAAAGTACTGGAACACATGTTGGGACGTAAATTATTGGCTTATGTACACAAAATTATTATTATTTTTTTAGTAATAACTACTACGAATTCCGATTTGATAAAGAATGTAGTATTATTTATTTTTATTTTATTTTATTTTTTACAAATTTGATGATATGTGCAAGTGAAGGTGTAAATTAACTGAGGTAATCCGGTGAGTTTCTGTTCGTAGGCAACATACAAAGTGGCGTTAACAATCTATTTTAGTGTTTTATTTATTTATTTTTTTAAGGGTGATTTTAAGTTACTACCGGTATTCTTTGAGGATCTTCAGATAGGTTTTACGACTTGCTTATAAAGAAATACTCTGAATGTGTATCAAATAGATTATTCCTAGTTTATGATTTAGTTATTTGCTTTTTCCTTTTAACACTCACTTTACTTCTAGAATCAAGCTTAGATTATTGCACTATTTGTATTTGGTATCATTTCTTTGTGGATAACCAAAGGGAGTTAATTAATTCAAGTTCATAATATTGAAGAGCACAGATTTAGTCACATTGTATTTATTTGTCATATATTAGTTCAACTATACACATTGTTAATGAAAATTTCTGTATATTTTATTCATAGATTTTGTCTTCTTGTTATTCTTTCTTTCTGGCTTTTTAATTTAGAGAGCATTGACGTGGTAACTTTATATCGTAATTGAGTTAATAAAGTCTATTTTGTCAGTAATGTAGTATGTTAATTTTAAGAAATTAATATTTAAATATAAAGAATTTATATTCTTAAATCCTTTAATATTTAAATAAAGATTATCGCTCTTTTAAATTCCTTGACATTTTTTTAACTCCATACATTTGACACTTTTTACATTGAGGAATCACAGTAGATAATTTCCCCAATGGTTCGTCCCAAAATGTTATTAATTTTGCAATTATTTTCTGGTTTGATATCTATGTAATGTAAGAAAGACCGAAGGAAGATTTCCTCTTTCACAATTCTCTCCGTTGCTCTAGTTAACTCATCCTCTTCTATGTAATAATCTTTCTGCTTTTCAATTTAAGTATTAAACATTGGGATATCGTTTGATTATCCTCACGCATAAACAAATTCGATTTTTTTTATTGAAATAAAATGCTCTTTACACTCAGCAATACAGTTCTGCCGTTCATTCCAAAAATACGTCATCTTTGTTGTTTGAGTTTGGCTATTTGGTAATCTAGTAATAGCTAATTTGACTTGTTAGTCTATAGGTTGAATACCTCACACCAAACCAACAAACCTACAAAAAAAAAATGCTTATAAAGAACATGTACATCGTAAGGGGATCGTATGGGATACTTATAAAGCTTATACGTTTATTTGGAATATCACACCTCAAAGGAACAGTTTACAAAAAAATATAGAATAGAAATAATTGTTATAACCCATAACATAGGATCCTAAATTAAGTACAATTTCTAGTAAACGCATTTTTTAATTGTGTAGCAGTAGCCTACGAATTAACTGTCGGTATATTACTTTATCGGTGAATGATTTACTCTCTCTAAACATACCCAGTTTTTAAATATTTTTATAATATTTAAAAAATAAAGAAAAAAGAATATTTATATATTAAAGTCAATATTTTATTTATCGGTTTTGTCTTTATTCGTATAAAAGTCTAAGTGTGATTACCGTATAAATCAAAGATGAGTAAAAGAAATTAAATTAGTTTATTACAAAAAAACAATTAATTTTAACACAATATTGGCTATGTCGTCTGCGTATTAAAATGATAAATCGTACTTGTTTAAACTGGAGTTTATATTACGTATTATTTGTTAAAACAGAATAAAAACGTGGACAACGAATGTCTACTACGCTATTAAGCTGTTGATTTTAAGTAACAATTACCAAAATTGTGATTTATATTTTGCCCACCGTCTAGTAATTTTTGTAGACAAAGCGTTCCAATATCAATTGAATTAAAATATTTGATAAAATAAATAGATTTAAATATTTGCTTTGTTCCATTATAATTATAATCTACACGTTGTAATATCCAATTCATAAAAAAAAAGATTTTTGAGTTACATTCTATGTAGTGTATAGTTGGTACCGTATGAATCACGCAACGGTTAAAACCAGATGTTTATTTTGTTGAAATAAGAGTTTAATGGGCGTTCATGAGTAAAATATTATATATATATATATATATATATATATATATATATATATATATAATGAAAGTCAGGACACCTTTCTAGGAAATAAAAGTGAACGTTTTAGTCACTATTACAACTTTGCTCATTTTCCCAAAATGGGATTTTTGGGGGGCAGCTCAAAATTTTTAAATATAAAGACCCATTAAGTGACACATCATTTTAAAGTCCTTGATTAAAGAAGAAGAACAGTGGAAACTAGAGCTTTCTATCTCAACCCAGTACAAAATGGCAGCTCATTGGTTGTCTATTGGGGTTATTTACCACCTTAATGTGGATGTTCATATTTTGCCTTAATGAAGTTTTACTTAATTTCAATGAGCTGCCAATTTGTACTGGGTTGAGATAGAAAGCTCTGGTTTCCACTGTTCTTCTTTCATCAAGGACTTTAAAATGAGGCGTCACTTAATGGGTCTTTATATTTAAAAATTTTGAGCTGCCCCCCAAAAATCCCATTTTGGGGAAATGGGCAAAGTTGTAATAGTGACTAAAAAGTTCACTTTTGTTTCCTAGAAAGGTGTTCTGAGTTTCATTTTTCTATCTTTATCCATTTAAAATTTAACAGGGTGTATCCATACTTTTGACTCACACTGTACATATATATATATATATATATATATATATATATATATATATATTCCGTATATTCATTTATTCGAATAACTCAGGTATATAAGTTAAAAAAGAAATTTTACTTTTTACACATAAATTATATTATAAATTATAGATATATTTGTTTGTGGGCACATAAGATAGCTCGTAAACTATTGATCCTATCTAAAATTTTAAATATGGAATATTCGTTACTTTATCATTAAATGTTAAACACCGTATTTAATAACTTTCAAAAATCTCCTACATTTTCCAAAAGGCAGCTAACGTTAACATTTTTTATAGAAACCCCTTTTATTTTATGGTGTTATAGAATTACAAAATTTTTTATTCTTGGTTATTTTTAATATAACAAATCATTTTAGGGTGTAGTTGAACTTTCGAATAAAAATTAAATATTTAATTTGTGGGCCAAATTTAAACAATCTCAAATCTACAGTAAAAATAGAGCATAAATCAAAAATTGAATAGCCTGATTGAATCTTTTCCACAAATTATTTTTATCTAAACATATGGGTAAAATTGATTCATGGATAAATAAAAAGTTCTTACTTATTGGAACGCTAAGCTCTAAGTCAGTCATAAATCCAGAAATTACATAAAAAATATCAATTATTTTTAAGTTAAATATCTCAACAAGAGGGATAATATTTATGAAAACTTTTTTTTTTTACAAAATGTAATTCTTTTAGAATTGAATAATTACATGGTATAAAAACACCAGAGATGTATTAAAAATGATTGTTTTTATTTTTATTTTTTTTTTCAGTTCCTTTAAATCGATATTATTTTACCTTCTATAAATTGGGTGCCATGTAAATTGCCCAATTCAAAATCTATGCAACCCCATTTGTTTTATTGTTCTGTATATAAACAGAAAATATTATATCATTCTGTTCCACAAAAATTAAAATCATCTTTATTGTTTAAATTCTGAAATAACATATCGAAAACTTAGGTAAAACAAAAACATCCCATATTTTCTACCACAGTGTTTGCTGTTCTACAAAATTGTTCGGGGTTTGTCTACTTATTTTGACATTGGTTTTATGAGTTATTTTTTTTTCACTAAACGAAGTAGATATTATGTTACAAATACGTGTTGGCTGTTATTGGAGCTGCAAATAAATTGTTTCCTAATAAGATGAAAGATAACATTACTGAGAGACCAAATATTTTGTAATATTTATAGATCATCCACGCAAAATGGTAAGTTTACACATTTATATGCTTATATGATGTAACAGAGCGTTCTGCTTCCGTTAGTAATCAGGAAGCTTTTACCAAAGCTGGAATACAAGCCATCACTTCCGATTTCTGTCATAGTCAGTTTGTTTTAACTAAGTGCTACTTCAGTATTAGGGTTTAAGTCTTTGGCAAATTTGTAACACTATAAAACAATGTACACTTACTGATTTAACAGCTTAACGTAACTACTTATTTTGAGTAACTACTTATTTTCACCATAACGAAAAAAATGGTGAGTTTAGAGAAAAATAAAACATAAACTACGTAAATCTAACTTTTCGAAATATCCATTAATATATTTTAAATACCTTTGGTCTAATTTTTAGGGGTATGTGGATTAAGAATTTTTTGATACAATCCATATGTCGACTCTTACTGCATATTTAAATTGTTCCCAAATATGTATATTTTCTTGTATATTTTAGTGGTATTATTTAATAGATTGCGTAAATAATTAGATTTTATAGTTAATATGTTAATAGTAGTACCAGTGTTCTATAAGAAATAACTATAATATAGTCCGTCCTAAAATCATTGGATCCAGTGAATAAATCACGGAGATTTATAACATAAAATGCGACGATTGTAATAAATAGTTGGTTTTTTATACACACGAAGACTGGTAAAAACAATACTTACCAACAAATAATCTAGACTACATAACAATAAAATCTCCACTACAAAATATAATTAATGCCGCCATCTAATGAATAACGACCTCGAATAAAGAAAAAAAAGGAGTATTTTCCCTATTAACGCAATTCAAGTCCTAATAAAGGGTTTTGTGTCAGATTAAAACTACTGAGATTATAACATTAATTCTAAAACAATAATAGCTTTAAAATATGAACAACATTATCTTAAAATTGATATTAAATAGGGAGATATATTTTCGTTTAGTTTAATATGGAGAAGTCTCAAGTAATTACAATTATTTAAGATAACCTACCGTATGAATCAGTAGGACTTTAATATGGATGCTAAATAATGGAGCCAACATTCTTCAGTAGAAATAAAAAAATAATAATATTCATTCTATAGTTTAGATCAACTTAGAATGATAATAATAAATAAGAAAAACCAGACAAAGGAACCAAACTATTTAAGGAACAGTACTTTAATGAATTACAAACTTAAAACGCCTAAACATATGAATTAAGGAAATAAATCTAACCAACACAGAAGACGTTAATTGAATAACACATCCATAGTCCTATAATGTATTGACGGTAACCGACGTAAGACATTATTAAAAATAACTTTAATTTTATTATAAAAGTGAAATCGTACGATATAATTAAAAATATTTTATTAATATATTTTTTTAAAATTATTTACAGTCTTTAGCATACATTTTAAAGAATTTCGCTTTTTGTTTGAATTTGTAAAATTTACATATTTAACATATTCCCCAACTGTTATTACATATTTTATTTATGGTTTGCACAATTTTAACAATCTGATATATTGTTACCTAATTTAGTATTTAAAAAAAATTAAAACAAAATATTTATATCCTATGGTAGAGCATGGTTCCTTAAAGGATTATGGTTTTTTTTCATCTACTGAAGTTTCGTCTTTTGTTTAATACGATTTACTTTCACTTTATTTACATTGAGTGTTATTGAAGAAAATAATGAGTTGTTGTTTAACGTACATATTAAAGGAGTCTTCTTTTACAAAACACAATTGCTCGTAAAGTTTAACAGAACATCATATTAGATTTATTTGATAATTTCAGATATTATGCAGCTTTCATTTTTATTACCTCATTTTTAATCAGCTTTCTTTATCATTTGCTTCATTTTCATTTGTTTTTATTATTTACATTTTTCAATGTCTTTTCTTCTATTGATCTTGTTTAACTTCAATTTTATAAAACGAGATATCAATACACTTATTATTAATAAGCCCTACGCATTAGTAAACATTTTATCATTATTTTTAAAGTTATTTTATCGTTGCAATGATTCATAATACCACAATTTTATTTTAACAGCTGATTACTGATGAATGAACTCAGATTGTTTATTTACTGATACGAAGTTATATTTATATCATTCGTAATAAGTCCAAATATTTTACAGTGCAACTGCCAATACATCTGGCATTTAAGTACCAAATGTAAAGAGCCATACATTTTCAACAATTGTAAAATTCGACTTTAATTTTTTCTATTTAATAAAAGTTCTGGAATGTGAGCGTTGAAATAATAATATTATTCTTTCTATTATTTATAAATCCTCATTTATTGAATTTAATGACATGTTGTAGTATTAATAATTTCATATTGTTTTTGTTATTTCAAAAGTACAAGAATTATAATTCACGTAAAGGAAAACTTATTTATGAAAAATAATAATAATAATAATAAAAATAACCTTATTATACATTGCGTTGGAAGATTTGTTTCACTTTAAGATTCCTTTTTGCCGTTTAAAACATAAATATAATCCTTTATTTATTGTAATAAACAATATGTTCTCTAATTTCGGAGTGAAAAGAGATTTAACGGGAAGGAATAGGTAACTAAAAATAGGGAAATATAAGAATAAATCATTAGGTTAAAAATAATATTTTCTACCCTGTTATTGAAACCAATATAGTTTTGACAGTTATATAATCTAATTCATTGTAATACAAAACTTTTTTTTTTCAATTTTAATTAGATTATTCCTAGAGATATTATTTTTAACTTATCAAAATACCTTTTTAATAAGTTTTTATTAAGGTTTTATTGATAATAATCGTAGGAATACTACAAAACTAAAGAGAAATTTATATATTTTATATCAAGTGTAATAATACATTATTAAATTTAAAATTAACTTTTTTAAATATTAAATATTTCTTACAATATAATAAGGTGTATATCAGAAAGCACAACAAACAACATATATTGTTTAGCAGGTATATTTTTTTAAATAAAATGTAAAACATTTAATATGAAAATTAAGTAGTTGTATTAAAACTAACGAAAAATATACAAATGTGTTGTTTACCAGGTAAAATTACTGTATCTCACATTTTCAATTGATTTCGAAGCAGTTGCAATGTACAACTTGTGCTTATCTGATTAAGCACATTAAATCATTTTATATATGTGTATGGGGGGGTTGGTGTTTGTTGTATGTATGTATGTGTGTGTGTGTGTGTGTGTGTGTGTGTGTGTGTGTGTTGCCGCGCTTCGAGTCTCTTCGGTAGTGGGTTCGAGTAGGGTTCTTCTTGCCCCACGTTGGAACGCCACTTGCCACGCTGCGCCTCTGTCTGACTTCACGAATTTAAGATTCTTGTTCCCTTTTTTGGAACACTATTATCACGAACTCTTAAACTCGCTGTACGATCACCACCGACTGGGCGAACCACCTTTCTTTTCAGAGCAAGCGCGGGCAAGGCCAAAATGCTCACTTTTACTTATTTAAATCAAAGATTTTGCAACTCTTGGCTCTAATAAGTATGAGCTTGTCCTCATAAACTTACCAAATTTTAATTAACGCAAAATTCCCTGAATTTTATCTCAATGCTCGATTATTTAAATCTTTTAAGATTAACTCTCTCTCTCTCCAAGGTCTTGCCTTTTGGGAGAAATCGGCTCTTAAGTTCTGATGATAACTTTTAAAATTTTCAAATTATATTACCAGAGCACATATATAAAATTTATGTTAAAACAAGGTTAATAGCATACACAGAATGGATATATATTAAAAACACAACAAAATTTAGAAACGAATTATTTGTATATTATTTTCTCTTTTGCACAGAAAAATTTTATATTCAAAACTTTTTTAATCACACCAAACAATTTAATTGAACAATAACACAACTATTTATTTATTTGACAAAATTAATTAATGTAATATTTTCTATATCTTAAACAAAATAACAACGCTTGACTTTTCAGACAGAACCACAAACAGTTTTTCCTGTACTGAAAAAGTCGTATTTAAATTATTAATAATTTTCAACACCAAAGCAGAGATTTAAAAATGAATTTAATTTTTAATAATGACGTTATATTTGAAAAGAAGTTAATATTTGCGAATTATTCCTTAAGTATAAGATACCTTCACACTTTAATAGAAGTTCTAGTTGGATTTGGAATTTGTTGTATTATTAGGATGATGGTGATGTGATGTTTTCTATCCAGAGTCTGTAAGCTGCTATGTAGTTGAATGCTGGTATCGAATTCTTCTAAGTCGCCTTGAAGATCGATTAAAGTTGAAATTATTCTAAGTCCAATTAGTGGAGTGACAGTTGAATCTTCCTCTCAGCTCAGAGTCGGTTGCAGAAGAAACGTCCTTTCAGCGTCGATTCCAAATCAAAAGTAACCGTCTTTCGACGGTTAAATTTCGGTCTCCCTGTCAGTGGGAATTAATCCACTTTTCTGGAGCCAATTTTCCTCCCTTTTTGGGAAAAAGGTATTTTCCTTATATTATGTGTTTTCAGGCCCTTTTGGTCTGAAATATTTACACTATATATTTTATTAGTCATATTTCTTGACTAATGAATAGTTTTCTTCCTTAATTATTAATTAAAACACCTTTTAATTAATAATTTATAGTATTTTTTCTTTAACGTTATCTTTGATCCAAGTTGGCAACATGATGATTCTGACTTTAGACTCTGCTTGAAGATGCGCACGCAACTTTTCATGTTTTTGCATGAAAATCTCTACTTTTGACGTTTTTTCGTTCAACTCGCTATAACTTTCGAACGCTCGAACCGATTTTAAAGTTCCTTTCGGATTCTTCTTCCTTTCCATCTTGTGGGTCTTGTGGAACTTGATTCATCGCTCTACTACGCTTCGTTCGCGAGTTATCGCCCTTTTCCCGAAATTTGATTTTTCCTCTTTTCAAATTTTGAGATTAGTCCTTTCTCAAAATTCTTTTGACGAAATCTTGTTCCTCTTCTACTACGACGAAAAACTATGTTTTTATTTTTTACATAACTCGTTTGGTTGTCGAGTTATTCGCCTTTGAAGTCCTTAAGTTTGTGTCGTATGAGTTTATGTTCATAAAAACCCCCCCATTATATATTATTACTTCTGCTTTGGTGTGTTACAATTTTACATACTAAATACATATAATTATCATGTTACTTTACCCCTTTAACGTTTATTTTACCCGCTTTTGGGCTTTGAAGTTTTAAGTTTTGTAATTATTATATCTCCCTTATTTTATTTTCAAATTTGATTCTAAGTACCTATTATTGTGCCCTATTGTGGTCTCTACAATAGTACTTATTATTATTTTTTAAATGATCCCCCCTTCAACTCAAAAATTCCAAAAAACTCCCCAAGAATGACTTTCTAAGTCCGTTCTCACCTGTTAATTATTATTAATTCATATTTTTTATTTATGATTATTATTAGTTCCCCTTTAAGTTATGACTCTACGTTTTTTGAATTTTGAATTTACGTTTTTTCCACATTTTAGGTTTTTGAGCCCCTATAAAAACTTGAATAACTTTTTTGTTTTAAATACTTTTAAATTTATTCTTTGATATTCTTAATCGGTTGATTCTACTGTACATTAATTTATTTTAATAATTTAATATTTTAATAAAATAAGAAACCAGACAGAACGATTGTACACGATTCAACATGCAGTGTTCGACACCTGTTGCCGTGACGTCATCGCTCCCCCTCGTCCATCGTCCACTATGCTTTATCGCGGGAATTTAACTTGTTTTAAATGGACTTGAGACGTTTGGCTTTTCCCAAACCGTCGCAATATGCCCCCTTGAACTAAAATTTTCGGTTAAAATGAAAAATTCCTATTTTTCATTTTTTAAAAAACTAAAATTTTAGTATTAAACCCCTTTTTTGACATATTACATTTCATATTAACTATTTATTCATCATCTCCATTGATCATAATCATAAAATTTGACATATTAACCTAACAATTTATATAAACACATTTATTTATATCTAAAAAACATCTCCTCCATCATTTCATATATTTATCCTCAAAACACATTTTATTCACTATAGCATAATATTCATATATTCAAATCATATTTTATTCATTATGGTATACATACAAATTTGTTTAATCGTTCTTTCTAGTCCATTACCGCCGTTTCATCTAAACGTCCTTGCTGTAAATAAACACATTATCACACACAAAACATATTACATTTATATAAGGAATAATTCGTCTTATATGATTATATTTATCTGCTTTGGTTGAATTTAAAACTATGTCCTACATATACATAAAGTACTTGGTAACTACAACGTTTACTATCCTAATTGCAGTTAAAAAGAAAAAAAATTTATTTTATTAGAAATCTCCCTTTTAATAAAAAACAAAACAGTACACATTTAAACATCCATTCATTCCTATCCCCCTCGGCTAATTTGTTGAACAAGCAGTCTGTCAATACTGGTTGATTGACGTCCGGTTCTCCCCTTCACCTCCTCGTCTGTGCTTTGTTTATTCAGGTGCGGCTTGCAGATGCGTGTTACCGCTATGCTCCTGACCTTGTACACTTAGTAATTTATTCGGGACTTTTCCTGTTATTCACTGACCTAGGTTACATTCTTTTAATCAGCTGAAAGTCCGTTATTTCCTTTTACCTCACTCGCTTCTACACTGTACATATTTTTCCACCAAAACTTTTATTTTTTCTTCTTGATCGAGTGTTAAAACACTATTTCCTAACCCTAGAATTTTGCCATTTTCTTCAAACATGATTTCTTTTACTTGAACCTCTTCTTTCCTTTTATATTTCACCTTGGGCCGTCCTCCTTTTATTTTGTATTTCGTATAATTCTTGAATTTAACTTTCTTCTTTCGGTATCTAAAATTTCGTCCATTTTGTCTTTCCGGATCCGCCATTTTTATTATGACTCTCCCTTCTCTCCCGTCTCTGGCGTCGAATTTGTTTTGTGTAAGTTCTGAATCGTTTTCGGAGTTATTTTGCAAATTTTCGTCGTAATTTATTATTTTATTATTTTCGTCGATCATGGCCTCTGGCCCAATATTATTTCCTTTAATCTCCGCTTCTTTCAGCCCTTCATCTTTATTAATTAATTGGTTACCTTTATCCCACGCTTTTAACAGCACTTCATCATTATTAAAATTTGCATTTTTCATCTTCGTTGATTCATTCCTTGCACTTAACTTGCTTCTTCGCTTTTGACCACTTTCTGTTTCGTCACTACTCGGTCTAGACACGTCCTTTGCTTTTGGTTTTATGTCTACCGGCATTTTGGTAGACAACGTATAAGCCCCTGATACTCGCTTGTACGAATTTGAGCCTCCTTTATTTGCAGCTGACGACTCTACCATTTTACCGGTTTCGCCGCCATTTTGATGTTCGGTCTGCGCGTCGCTTTTGCTCAATCTTAAATTATTTTCTTTAAGAAAATCTACAACAATAAATTCATTTCCCTTTACCAGTTGTAGGAAACCCTTTTCCATATTAATTCGACTTCGATATTTGCACATTAAATCACAACCCATTATCATTTTGCTTTCTAGCTTTGGTACCACCATAAATACCCCTCTTATTGATTGGTTATTTATTCTAATCTCCAATAATGCCTGTAATTTAATCTTCTGTCTCTGGCTTTTTATCGCTGTCACCATTTCCGTATTTACAACTGGTAATTCCAAGATTTTATCGTTCCTATTTTTAAGCACATTTTTATAAAAATCCTCTTGAACACAGGACATTTGAGCTCCGGTGTCAATGGACATATTTACTTTTATATTTTCGATTTCTATCCCTATTTCCGAACATTTTTCGTAAGCTTCACTATTTAAAATTTTATTATCTCTTTCCTCCATTAAATCTTCCTTAATTTCTGTGTTTAAAATCCCCAATTTAATTTTATTTATTTTCAGATCCCCCCTTTTATGTTTGCTAAATTTGGTTTTATCGTCGATCTCAATTCCGTTTGTATTATCCTTTTTCTGCCAAAAATTTTGCCTTGAGATCTCGTATTTTAGTTTTTTGTGACCTTGGGCGGGAATTTTTGGTTTGAAGGACCAGGGTTTTGAGGTATCTGTGGTTGAGGTTTATTCTGGGTTTGACCATAGGATCGAGGGTTAGGGTTTTGGGATGGTTTTGAGTAGTCTTGATTCCTTTGCCTGAAATTTTGATCTCTTTGTGGTCCGTCCCTCCTTTCGAAACTATCTGGTCGGCGAACTTCTCTCGTCATTCCGTCTACGTTTTCTATTGTTCTCAAAAACTTAATGGCGTCTCCAAATGCTCACTAGCCCTACCAATACACGCTAATTGAACTTTCTGGTCGAAATGCCTCATTAGTTGGTATATAAGGAACTCTTCCGGAATTTTGGGTTCCAAATACTCGGCCTTTCGCACCATTTTACAAAAATAATCAACCCTACTCATATTTCCGTTAGGATTATACCTATGGTTTTCTATCTGATTCCTAACTACTTGTTGCGTTTGATAACACCAATAATGCTCTAAAAATAACAATTTAAACTGGCTATATTCTTCTGAATCTCTCTTGATTATTTCCCACCATTCCATGGCAGCTCCTTTCAATTTTTTCTCCACTACTTTTAATTTATCACTTTCTTCCATAACCGGATTTATTTCTTGAAACACTTCCTCAATCTGTTTCAAAAATTGCACAGGATTATCTCTTGAATTTCCCCAAAATTCTATAGTTTTTGATTCTAAATTTGCCCTATCTAAATAAATTATATTTTTAGCGTTTCCACCGGTTTCTTTAATTTTGGCGACTTCCCTAATTTTAACTTCTAATTTTTTAACTTTCTCCCCAATTTCTATAGTCGACTTTCCCTGTTCCTTTAAACTGTCCGTCATTTTTTTAATTTCCCCTACGCACTCTTCCACTTTTTCTTCACAATTCTCTATTCGTCTCGTATTTTCGGCCATATTACTATCTATAGATTCCTTAATTTCCTCCATATATTTCCCTATTTCCTGTTTTCGAGCTACTTCTCTTTGGATCCGTTTTGTCTCCATTTCTTCCTCTCTCTTCATCCTCTCTTCTCTCTCCTGCTTCCATCTTGCTTCCATTTCTTCCCTCTCCTGTTTCTGCTTGGCTTCCATCTCCAACTTTTCTTGCTTCCTTTTGGCTTCCATTTCTTCATCTCTCTTCATCCATTTGGCCTCCATCTCCTCCTTCTCCCGTTTTTGCTTGGCCTCCGCTTCTTCTTTCTCCTTCTTTCGTAATGATTCCATTTCTTCCTTCTCCTGTCTTCGCTTGGCCTCCATCTCCTCCTTCTCCTGGTTTCTCTCGATTCTTTCTTCTAGTCTTCTTAATTTTTCTCGTCTTCCTTCTCCTTTTCTTTTTTCAGTTGTTCCGCTTTGTCCTGTTCCCTCTCTTGCTTTCTTCTATCCTCCATTTGGTTCAGGTACCTCACCATTTTCTGCATTTCCGTCTCCTGTTCCTTTGAACCTTCCTGTTTTGCTGGATCTTTCGCTGGTCCCATTTTCACTTCACTTATTCACTTGGTTTATTTAATTAGTTAAAAAATTTAAATTTCGGTTTAATTTGGACTCTACTTTTAATTATTATTATTTTTGCAATTTAGTATATTTGTCGTTGTAATTACCAGCACAACTTATTACTAACACACATGTACATATAAATTATATCAGAACTTAAGATATTCTCGTTCGTATGAAACACTAAAAAATTCAAAATTTTGAAAATTTGTTCCAAAACTTTGCTTTTTCGTGCTCCACGCTATTGGGCGCCACTTGCCACTCTGCGACTCGCTTCGGTAGTAAGATCGAGTAGGGTTCTTCTTGCCCCACGTTGGAACGCCACTTGCCACGCTGCGCCTCTGTCTGACTTCACGAATTTAAGATTCTTGTTCCCTTTTTTGGAACACTATTATCACGAACTCTTAAACTCGCTGTACGATCACCACCGACTGGGCGAACCACCTTTCTTTTCAGAGCAAGCGCGGGCAAGGCCAAAATGCTCACTTTTACTTTTTTAAATCAAAGATTTTGCAACTCTTGGCTCTAATAAGTATGAGCTTGTCCTCATAAACTTACCAAATTTTAATTAACGCAAAATTCCCTGAATTTTATCTCAATGCTCGATTATTTAAATCTTTTAAGATTAACTCTCTCTCTCTCCAAGGTCGTGCCTTTTGGGAGAAATCGGCTCTTAAGTTCTGATGATAACTTTTAAAATTTTCAAATTATATTACCAGAGCACATATATAAAATTTATGTTAAAACAAGGTTAATAGCATACACAGAATGGATATATATTAAAAACACAACAAAATTTAGAAATGAATCATTTGTATATTATTTTCTCTTTTGCACAGAAAAATTTTATATTCAAAACTTTTTTAATCACACCAAACAATTTAATTGAACAATAACACAACTATTTATTTATTTGACAAAATTAATTAATGTAATATTTTCTATATCTTAAACAAAATAACAACGCTTGACTTTTCAGACAGAACCACAAACAGTTTTTCCTGTACTGAAAAAGTCGTATTTAAATTATTAATAATTTTCAACACCAAAGCAGAGATTTAAAAATGAATTTAATTTTTAATAATGACGTTATATTTGAAAAGAAGTTAATATTTGCGAATTATTCCTTAAGTATAAGATACCTTCACACTTTAATAGAAGTTCTAGTTGGATTTGGAATTTGTTGTATTATTAGGATGATGGTGATGTGATGTTTTCTATCCAGAGTCTGTAAGCTGCTATGTAGTTGAATGCTGGTATCGAATTCTTCTAAGTCGCCTTGAAGATCGATTAAAGTTGAAATTATTCTAAGTCCAATTAGTGGAGTGACAGTTGAATCTTCCTCTCAGCTCAGAGTCGGTTGCAGAAGAAACGTCCTTTCAGCGTCGATTCCAAATCAAAAGTAACCGTCTTTCGACGGTTAAATTTCGGTCTCCCTGTCAGTGGGAATTAATCCACTTTTCTGGAGCCAATTTTCCTCCCTTTTTGGGAAAAAGGTATTTTCCTTATATTATGTGTTTTCAGGCCCTTTTGGTCTGAAATATTTACACTATATATTTTATTAGTCATATTTCTTGACTAATGAATAGTTTTCTTCCTTAATTATTAATTAAAACACCTTTTAATTAATAATTTATAGTATTTTTTCTTTAACGTTATCTTTGATCCAAGTTGGCAACATGATGATTCTGACTTTAGACTCTGCTTGAAGATGCGCACGCAACTTTTCATGTTTTTGCATGAAAATCTCTACTTTTGACGTTTTTTCGTTCAACTCGCTATAACTTTCGAACGCTCGAACCGATTTTAAAGTTCCTTTCGGATTCTTCTTCCTTTCCATCTTGTGGGTCTTGTGGAACTTGATTCATCGCTCTACTACGCTTCGTTCGCGAGTTATCGCCCTTTTCCCGAAATTTGATTTTTCCTCTTTTCAAATTTTGAGATTAGTCCTTTCTCAAAATTCTTTTGACGAAATCTTGTTCCTCTTCTACTACGACGAAAAACTATGTTTTTATTTTTTACATAACTCGTTTGGTTGTCGAGTTATTCGCCTTTGAAGTCCTTAAGTTTGTGTCGTATGAGTTTATGTTCATAAAAACCCCCCCATTATATATTATTACTTCTGCTTTGGTGTGTTACAATTTTACATACTAAATACATATAATTATCATGTTACTTTACCCCTTTAACGTTTATTTTACCCGCTTTTGGGCTTTGAAGTTTTAAGTTTTGTAATTATTATATCTCCCTTATTTTATTTTCAAATTTGATTCTAAGTACCTATTATTGTGCCCTATTGTGGTCTCTACAATAGTACTTATTATTATTTTTTAAATGATCCCCCCTTCAACTCAAAAATTCCAAAAAACTCCCCAAGAATGACTTTCTAAGTCCGTTCTCACCTGTTAATTATTATTAATTCATATTTTTTATTTATGATTATTATTAGTTCCCCTTTAAGTTATGACTCTACGTTTTTTGAATTTTGAATTTACGTTTTTTCCACATTTTAGGTTTTTGAGCCCCTATAAAAACTTGAATAACTTTTTTGTTTTAAATACTTTTAAATTTATTCTTTGATATTCTTAATCGGTTGATTCTACTGTACATTAATTTATTTTAATAATTTAATATTTTAATAAAATAAGAAACCAGACAGAACGATTGTACACGATTCAACATGCAGTGTTCGACACCTGTTGCCGTGACGTCATCGCTCCCCCTCGTCCATCGTCCACTATGCTTTATCGCGGGAATTTAACTTGTTTTAAATGGACTTGAGACGTTTGGCTTTTCCCAAACCGTCGCAATATGCCCCCTTGAACTAAAATTTTCGGTTAAAATGAAAAATTCCTATTTTTCATTTTTTAAAAAACTAAAATTTTAGTATTAAACCCCTTTTTTGACATATTACATTTCATATTAACTATTTATTCATCATCTCCATTGATCATAATCATAAAATTTGACATATTAACCTAACAATTTATATAAACACATTTATTTATATCTAAAAAACATCTCCTCCATCATTTCATATATTTATCCTCAAAACACATTTTATTCACTATAGCATAATATTCATATATTCAAATCATATTTTATTCATTATGGTATACATACAAATTTGTTTAATCGTTCTTTCTAGTCCATTACCGCCGTTTCATCTAAACGTCCTTGCTGTAAATAAACACATTATCACACACAAAACATATTACATTTATATAAGGAATAATTCGTCTTATATGATTATATTTATCTGCTTTGGTTGAATTTAAAACTATGTCCTACATATACATAAAGTACTTGGTAACTACAACGTTTACTATCCTAATTGCAGTTAAAAAGAAAAAAAATTTATTTTATTAGAAATCTCCCTTTTAATAAAAAACAAAACAGTACACATTTAAACATCCATTCATTCCTATCCCCCTCGGCTAATTTGTTGAACAAGCAGTCTGTCAATACTGGTTGATTGACGTCCGGTTCTCCCCTTCACCTCCTCGTCTGTGCTTTGTTTATTCAGGTGCGGCTTGCAGATGCGTGTTACCGCTATGCTCCTGACCTTGTACACTTAGTAATTTATTCGGGACTTTTCCTGTTATTCACTGACCTAGGTTACATTCTTTTAATCAGCTGAAAGTCCGTTATTTCCTTTTACCTCACTCGCTTCTACACTGTACATATTTTTCCACCAAAACTTTTATTTTTTCTTCTTGATCGAGTGTTAAAACACTATTTCCTAACCCTAGAATTTTGCCATTTTCTTCAAACATGATTTCTTTTACTTGAACCTCTTCTTTCCTTTTATATTTCACCTTGGGCCGTCCTCCTTTTATTTTGTATTTCGTATAATTCTTGAATTTAACTTTCTTCTTTCGGTATCTAAAATTTCGTCTATTTTGTCTTTCCGGATCCGCCATTTTTATTATGACTCTCCCTTCTCTCCCGTCTCTGGCGTCGAATTTGTTTTGTGTAAGTTCTGAATCGTTTTCGGAGTTATTTTGCAAATTTTCGTCGTAATTTATTATTTTATTATTTTCGTCGATCATGGCCTCTGGCCCAATATTATTTCCTTTAATCTCCGCTTCTTTCAGCCCTTCATCTTTATTAATTAATTGGTTACCTTTATCCCACGCTTTTAACAGCACTTCATCATTATTAAAATTTGCATTTTTCATCTTCGTTGATTCATTCCTTGCACTTAACTTGCTTCTTCGCTTTTGACCACTTTCTGTTTCGTCACTACTCGGTCTAGACACGTCCTTTGCTTTTGGTTTTATGTCTACCGGCATTTTGGTAGACAACGTATAAGCCCCTGATACTCGCTTGTACGAATTTGAGCCTCCTTTATTTGCAGCTGACGACTCTACCATTTTACCGGTTTCGCCGCCATTTTGATGTTCGGTCTGCGCGTCGCTTTTGCTCAATCTTAAATTATTTTCTTTAAGAAAATCTACAACAATAAATTCATTTCCCTTTACCAGTTGTAGGAAACCCTTTTCCATATTAATTCGACTTCGATATTTGCACATTAAATCACAACCCATTATCATTTTGCTTTCTAGCTTTGGTACCACCATAAATACCCCTCTTATTGATTGGTTATTTATTCTAATCTCCAATAATGCCTGTAATTTAATCTTCTGTCTCTGGCTTTTTATCGCTGTCACCATTTCCGTATTTACAACTGGTAATTCCAAGATTTTATCGTTCCTATTTTTAAGCACATTTTTATAAAAATCCTCTTGAACACAGGACATTTGAGCTCCGGTGTCAATGGACATATTTACTTTTATATTTTCGATTTCTATCCCTATTTCCGAACATTTTTCGTAAGCTTCACTATTTAAAATTTTATTATCTCTTTCCTCCATTAAATCTTCCTTAATTTCTGTGTTTAAAATCCCCAATTTAATTTTATTTATTTTCAGATCCCCCCTTTTATGTTTGCTAAATTTGGTTTTATCGTCGATCTCAATTCCGTTTGTATTATCCTTTTTCTGCCAAAAATTTTGCCTTGAGATCTCGTATTTTAGTTTTTTGTGACCTTGGGCGGGAATTTTTGGTTTGAAGGACCAGGGTTTTGAGGTATCTGTGGTTGAGGTTTATTCTGGGTTTGACCATAGGATCGAGGGTTAGGGTTTTGGGATGGTTTTGAGTAGTCTTGATTCCTTTGCCTGAAATTTTGATCTCTTTGTGGTCCGTCCCTCCTTTCGAAACTATCTGGTCGGCGAACTTCTCTCGTCATTCCGTCTACGTTTTCTATTGTTCTCAAAAACTTAATGGCGTCTCCAAATGCTCACTAGCCCTACCAATACACGCTAATTGAACTTTCTGGTCGAAATGCCTCATTAGTTGGTATATAAGGAACTCTTCCGGAATTTTGGGTTCCAAATACTCGGCCTTTCGCACCATTTTACAAAAATAATCAACCCTACTCATATTTCCGTTAGGATTATACCTATGGTTTTCTATCTGATTCCTAACTACTTGTTGCGTTTGATAACACCAATAATGCTCTAAAAATAACAATTTAAACTGGCTATATTCTTCTGAATCTCTCTTGATTATTTCCCACCATTCCATGGCAGCTCCTTTCAATTTTTTCTCCACTACTTTTAATTTATCACTTTCTTCCATAACCGGATTTATTTCTTGAAACACTTCCTCAATCTGTTTCAAAAATTGCACAGGATTATCTCTTGAATTTCCCCAAAATTCTATAGTTTTTGATTCTAAATTTGCCCTATCTAAATAAATTATATTTTTAGCGTTTCCACCGGTTTCTTTAATTTTGGCGACTTCCCTAATTTTAACTTCTAATTTTTTAACTTTCTCCCCAATTTCTATAGTCGACTTTCCCTGTTCCTTTAAACTGTCCGTCATTTTTTTAATTTCCCCTACGCACTCTTCCACTTTTTCTTCACAATTCTCTATTCGTCTCGTATTTTCGGCCATATTACTATCTATAGATTCCTTAATTTCCTCCATATATTTCCCTATTTCCTGTTTTCGAGCTACTTCTCTTTGGATCCGTTTTGTCTCCATTTCTTCCTCTCTCTTCATCCTCTCTTCTCTCTCCTGCTTCCATCTTGCTTCCATTTCTTCCCTCTCCTGTTTCTGCTTGGCTTCCATCTCCAACTTTTCTTGCTTCCTTTTGGCTTCCATTTCTTCATCTCTCTTCATCCATTTGGCCTCCATCTCCTCCTTCTCCCGTTTTTGCTTGGCCTCCGCTTCTTCTTTCTCCTTCTTTCGTAATGATTCCATTTCTTCCTTCTCCTGTCTTCGCTTGGCCTCCATCTCCTCCTTCTCCTGGTTTCTCTCGATTCTTTCTTCTAGTCTTCTTAATTTTTCTCGTCTTCCTTCTCCTTTTCTTTTTTCAGTTGTTCCGCTTTGTCCTGTTCCCTCTCTTGCTTTCTTCTATCCTCCATTTGGTTCAGGTACCTCACCATTTTCTGCATTTCCGTCTCCTGTTCCTTTGAACCTTCCTGTTTTGCTGGATCTTTCGCTGGTCCCATTTTCACTTCACTTATTCACTTGGTTTATTTAATTAGTTAAAAAATTTAAATTTCGGTTTAATTTGGACTCTACTTTTAATTATTATTATTTTTGCAATTTAGTATATTTGTCGTTGTAATTACCAGCACAACTTATTACTAACACACATGTACATATAAATTATATCAGAACTTAAGATATTCTCGTTCGTATGAAACACTAAAAAATTCAAAATTTTGAAAATTTGTTCCAAAACTTTGCTTTTTCGTGCTCCACGCTATTGGGCGCCACTTGCCACTCTGCGACTCGCTTCGGTAGTAAGTTCGAGTAGGGTTCTTCTTGCCCCACGTTGGAACGCCACTTGCCACGCTGCGCCTCTGTCTGACTTCACGAATTTAAGATTCTTGTTCCCTTTTTTGGAACACTATTATCACGAACTCTTAAACTCGCTGTACGATCACCACCGACTGGGCGAACCACCTTTCTTTTCAGAGCAAGCGCGGGCAAGGCCAAAATGCTCACTTTTACTTTTTTAAATCAAAGATTTTGCAACTCTTGGCTCTAATAAGTATGAGCTTGTCCTCATAAACTTACCAAATTTTAATTAACGCAAAATTCCCTGAATTTTATCTCAATGCTCGATTATTTAAATCTTTTAAGATTAACTCTCTCTCTCTCCAAGGTCTTGCCTTTTGGGAGAAATCGGCTCTTAAGTTCTGATGATAACTTTTAAAATTTTCAAATTATATTACCAGAGCACATATATAAAATTTATGTTAAAACAAGGTTAATAGCATACACAGAATGGATATATATTAAAAACACAACAAAATTTAGAAATGAATTATTTGTATATTATTTTCTCTTTTGCACAGAAAAATTTTATATTCAAAACTTTTTTAATCACACCAAACAATTTAATTGAACAATAACACAACTATTTATTTATTTGACAAAATTAATTAATGTAATATTTTCTATATCTTAAACAAAATAACAACGCTTGACTTTTCAGACAGAACCACAAACAGTTTTTCCTGTACTGAAAAAGTCGTATTTAAATTATTAATAATTTTCAACACCAAAGCAGAGATTTAAAAATGAATTTAATTTTTAATAATGACGTTATATTTGAAAAGAAGTTAATATTTGCGAATTATTCCTTAAGTATAAGATACCTTCACACTTTAATAGAAGTTCTAGTTGGATTTGGAATTTGTTGTATTATTAGGATGATGGTGATGTGATGTTTTCTATCCAGAGTCTGTAAGCTGCTATGTAGTTGAATGCTGGTATCGAATTCTTCTAAGTCGCCTTGAAGATCGATTAAAGTTGAAATTATTCTAAGTCCAATTAGTAGAGTGACAGTTGAATCTTCCTCTCAGCTCAGAGTCGGTTGCAGAAGAAACGTCCTTTAAGCGTCGATTCCAAATCAAAAGTAATCGTCTTTCGACGGTTAAATCTCGGTCTCCCTGTCAGTGGGAATTAATCCACTTTTCTGGAGCCAATTTTCCTCCCTTTTTGGGAAAAAGGTATTTTCCATATATTATGTGTTTTCAGGCCCTTTTGGTCTGAAATATTTACACTATATGTTTTATTAGTCCTATTTTTTGACTAATGAATAGTTTTCTTCCTTAATTATTAATTAAAACACCTTTTAATTAATAATTTATAGTATTTTTTCTTTAACGTTATCTTTGATCCATGTTGGCAACATGATGATTCTGACTTTAGACTCTGCTTGAAGATGCGCGCGCAACTTTTCATGTTTTTGCATGAAAATCTCTACTTTTGACGTTTTTTCGTTCAACTCGCTATAACTTTCGAACGCTCGAACCGATTTTAAAGTTCCTTTCGGATTCTTCTTCCTTTCCATCTTGTGGGTCTTGTGGAACTTGATTCATCGCTCTACTACGCTTCGTTCGCGAGTTATCGCCCTTTTCCTGAAATTTGATTTTTCCCCTTTTCAAATTTTGAGATAAGTCCTTTCTCAAAATTCTTTTGACGAAATCTTGTTCCACTTCTACTACGACGAAAAACTATGTTTGCACTTTTCCCATAACTCGTTTGGTTGTCGAGTTATTCGCCTTTGAAGTCCTTAAGTTTGTGTCGTATGAGTTTATGTTCATAAAAACCCCCCTATTATATATTATTACTTCTGCTTTGGTGTGTTACCATTTTACATACTAAATACATATAATTTTCATGTTACTTTACCCCTTTAACGTTTATTTTACCCGCTTTTGGGCTTTGAAGTTTTACGTTTTGTAATTTTTATATCTCCCTTATTTTATTTTCAAATTTGATTCTAAGTACCTATTATTGTGCCCTATTGTGGTCTCTACAATAGTACTTATTATTATTTTTTAAATGATCCCCCCTTCAACTCAAAAATTCCAAAAAACTCCCCAAGAATGACTTTCTAAGTCCATTCTCACCTGTTAATTATTATTAATTCATATTTTTTATTTGTGATTATTGTTATTTCCCCACTTGGTTATGACTCTACGATTTTTGAATTTTGAATTTATTCTTTTTCCAAATTTTAGGTTTTTGAGCCCTTCTAAAAACTTGAATAACTTTTTTGTTTTATGTGATTTTAAATTTATTTGTTGATATTATTGGTCGGTTGACTCTACTGAATATTTATTTATATTAATAATTTAGTTTCTTAATAAAATAGGAACTAAGGCAGTTTGACTTTTCACGTCCGAACAAGCAAGTTTGCTCTCGAACTGGCGTGACGTCATCGCCCCACCTCGTCCCCACTCTACAAGGTTTAGCGCGGCAATTTAACTTGTTTTAAATGGACTTGAGACGTTTGGCTTTTTCCAAACCGTCGCAGTGTGTGTGTGTGTGTGTGTGTGTGTGTGTGTGTGTGTGTAGGTGTGTGTGTGTGTGTGTGTGTGTGTGTGTGTGTGTGTGTGTGTGTGTGTGTGTGTGTGTGTGTGTGTGTGTGTGTGTGTGTGTGTGTGTGTGTGTGTGTGTGTGTGTTGCCACGCTTGAGCTCTCTCCGTTAGTGGGTTCGAGTAGGGTTCTTCTTGCCCCACGTTGGAACGCCACTAGCCACGCTGCGCCTCTTTCTGACTTCACGAATTTAAGATTCTTGTTCCCTTTTTTGGAACACTATTATCACGAACTCTTAAACTCGCTGTACGATCACCACCGACTGGGCGAACCACCTTTCTTTTCAGAGCAAGCGCGGGCAAGACCAAGGTGCTCACTTTTACTTTTTTAAATCAAAGATTTTGCAACTCTTGGCTCTAATAAGTATGAGCTTGTCCTCATAAACTTACCAAATTTTAATTAACGCAAAATTCCCTGAATTTTATCTCAATGCTCGATTATTTAGATCTTTTAAGATTAACTCTCTCTCTCTCCAAGGTCGTGCCTTTTGGGAGAAATCGGCTCTTAAGTTTTGATGATAACTTTTAAAATTTTCAAATTATATTACCAGAGCACATATATAAAATTTATGTTAAAACAAGGTTAATAGCATACACAGAATGGATATATATAAAAAACACAACAAAATTTAGAAATGAATTATTTGTATATTATTTTCTCTTTTGCACAGAAAAATTTTATATTCAAAACTTTTTTAATCACACCAAACAATTTAATTGAACAATAACACAACTATTTATTTATTTGACAAAATTAATTAATGTAATATTTTCTATATCTTAAACAAAATAACAACGCTTGACTTTTCAGACAGAACCACAAACAGTTTTTCCTGTACTGAAAAAGTCGTATTTAAATTATTAATTATTTTTAACACCAAAGCAGAGGTTTAAAAATGAATTTAATTTTTAATAATTCCCCTAATGACGTTATATTTGAAAAGAAGTTAATATTTGCGAATTATTCCTTAAGTATAAGATACCTTCACACTTTAATAGAAGTTCTAGTTGGATTTGGAATTTGTTGTATTATTAGGATGATAGTGATGTGATGTTTTCTATCCAGAGTCTGTAAGCTGCTATGCAGTTGAATGCTGGTATCGAATTCTTCTAAGTCGCCTTGAAGATCGATTAAAGTTGAAATTATTCTAAGTCCAATTAGTAGAGTGACAGTTGAATCTTCCTCTCAGCTCAGAGTCGGTTGCAGAAGAAACGTCCTTTAAGCGTCGATTCCAAATCAAAAGTAATCGTCTTTCGACGGTTAAATCTCGGTCTCCCTGTCAGTGGGAATTAATCCACTTTTCTGGAGCCAATTTTCCTCCCTTTTTGGGAAAAAGGTATTTTCCATATATTATGTGTTTTCAGGCCCTTTTGGTCTGAAATATTTACACTATATGTTTTATTAGTCCTATTTTTTGACTAATGAATAGTTTTCTTCCTTAATTATTAATTAAAACACCTTTTAATTAATAATTTATAGTATTTTTTCTTTAACGTTATCTTTGATCCGTGTTGGCAACATGATGATTCTGACTTTAGACTCTGCTTGAAGATGCGCGCGCAACTTTTCATGTTCTTGCATGAAAATCTCTACTTTTGACGTTTTTTCGTTCAACTCGCTATAACTTTCGAACGCTCGAACCGATTTTAAAGTTCCTTTCGGATTCTTCTTCCTTTCCATCTTGTGGGTCTTGTGGAACTTGATTCATCGCTCTACTACGCTTCGTTCGCGAGTTATCGCCCTTTTCCTGAAATTTGATTTTTCCCCTTTTCAAATTTTGAGATAAGTCCTTTCTCAAAATTCTTTTGACGAAATCTTGTTCCTCTTCTACTACGACGAAAAACTATGTTTGTACTTTTCCCATAACTCGTTTGGTTGTCGAGTTATTCGCCTTTGAAGTCCTTAAGTTTGTGTCGTATGAGTTTATGTTCATAAAAACCCCCCCATTATATATTATTACTTCTGCTTTGGTGTGTTACCATTTTACATGCTAAATACATATAATTATCATGTTACTTTACCCCTTTAACGTTTATTTTACCCGCTTTTGGGCTTTGAAGTTTTACGTTTTGTAATTATTATATCTCCCTTATTTTATTTTCAAATTTGATTCTAAGTACCTATTATTGTGCCCTATTGTGGTCTCTACAATAGTACTTATTATTATTTTTTAAATGATCCCCCCTTCAACTTAAAAATTCCAAAAAACTCCCCAAGAATGACTTTCTAAGTCCATTCTCACCTGTTAATTATTATTAATTCATATTTTTTATTTGTGATTATTGTTACTTCCCCACTTGGTTATGACTCTACGATTTTTGAATTTTGAATTTATTCTTTTTCCAAATTTTAGGTTTTTGAGCCCTTCTAAAAACTTGAATAACTTTTTTGGTTTATGTGATTTTAAATTTATTTGTTGATATTATTGGTCGGTTGACTCTACTGAATATTTATTTATATTAATAATTTAGTTTCTTAATAAAATAGGAACTAAGGCAGTTTGACTTTTCACGTCCGAACAAGCAAGTTTGCTCTCGAACTGGCGTGACGTCATCGCCCCACCTCGTCCCCACTCTACAAGGTTTAGCGCGGCAATTTAACTTGTTTTAAATGGACTTGAGACGTTTGGCTTTTTCCAAACCGTCGCAAAATCCCCCCTTTGAACTAAAATTTTCGGTTAAAATGAAAAATTCCTATTTTTCATTTTTTTAAAAAACTAAAATTTTAGTATTAAACCCCTTTTTCGACAAATCACATTTCATATTAACTATTTATTTATCATCTCTATTAATCATCAACATAAAGTTTGACATATTAACCTAACAACTTATATAAACACATTTATTTATATCTAAAAAACATCTCCTCCATCATTTCATATATTGATATACTCAAAACACATTTTATTCATTATAGTATAATATTTATATATTCAAAACACATTTTATTCATGATAGTATAATATTTATATATTCAAAACACATGTTATTTATTATGGTATACATACAAATTTGCTTAAGCGTTCTTTTAGTCCATTACAGCCGTTTCATCTAAACGTCCTTGCTGTAAATAAACACATTATCACACACAAAACATATTACATTTATTTAAGGAATAATTCGTCTTATATGATTATATTTATCTGCTTTGGTTGAATTTAAAACTATGCCTACATATATATAAAGTACTTGGTAACTACAACGATTATTATCCTAATTGCAGTTAAAAAGAAAAAATTATTTATGCTATTGGAAATCTCCCTTTAATAAAAAACAAAACAGTACACATTTATTCTTTCATTCATTCCTATCCCCTCTGCTAATTTGTTGGACAAGCAGTCTGTCAATATTGGTTGATTGACGTCCGGTTCTCCCCTTCACCTCCTCGTCTATGCTTTGTTTATTCAGGTGCGGCCTGCAGATGCGTGTTACCGCTATTCTCCTGACCTTGTACACTTAGGAATTTATTCGGGACTTTTCCTGTTAATCACTGACCTAGGCTACCTTCTTTTAATCAGCTGAGAGTCCGTTATTTCCCTTTTACCTCACTCGCTTCTACACTTTACATATTACAACTTTTAAACATTACAACTTATACATTTTATTCATGAAATTTCTTACTTTCTATTAATATCTCCTAAGTCCTTCACATCTAAATTTTACTTTCCCTTCGGGCCTCCTTTCTTTCATTTTACACTTCGTATAATTTTTGAACTTGACTTTCTTCTTTCGATACCTTAAATTTCGTCCATTTTGTCTTTCCGGATCCGCCATTGTTATTATAGCTCTCCTTTCTCTCCCGTCTCTGGCGTCGAATCTGTCTTGTGTAAGTTCTGAATCGTTTTCGGAGTTATTTTGCAAATTTTCGTCGTAATTTATTATTTTATTATTTTCGTCGATTATTGCCTTTGGCACATTTTTATTTCCTTTATTCTCCGCTCCTTTCAGCCCTTCATCTTTATTAATTAATTGGTTACCTTTATCCCACGCTTTTAACAGCACTTCATCATTATTAAAATTTGCATTTTTCCTCTTCGTCGATTCATTCCTTGCACTTAACTTGCTTCTTCGCTTTTGACCACTTTCTGATTTGTCACTACTCGGTCTAGACTCGTCCTTTGCTTTTGGTTTTATGTCTACCGGCATTTTGGTAGACAACGTATAAGCCCCTGATACTCGCTTGTACGAATTTGAGCCTCCTTTATTTGCAGCTGACTACTCTACCATTTTACCGGTTTCGCCGCCATTTTGATGTTCGGTCTGCGCGTCGCTTTTGCTCAATCTTGATCTCCTATTCTCCGCTTTTCTAAGCACTTCTTTATTATTAATTTTTGCAAAAAACTGGCTCACCCTATTCTTACACTCTTTGTCACCTCCGGTATAGTCACATTTCAGTCTAGACACGTCCTTTGCTTTTGGTTTTATGTCTACCGGCATTTTGGTAGACAACGTATAAGCCCCTGATACTCGCTTATACGAATTTGAGCCTCCTTTATTTGCAGCTGACGACTCTACCATTTTACCGGTTTCGCCGCCATTTTGATGTTCGGTCTGCGCGTCGCTTTTGCTCAATCTTAACTTATTTTCTTTAAGAAAATTTACAACAATAAATTCATTTTCCTTTACCAGTTGTAGGAAACCCTTTTCCATATTAATTCGACTTCGATATTTGCACATTAAATCACAACCCATTATCATTTTGCTTTCCAGCTTTGGTACCACCATAAATACCCCTCTTATTGATTGGTTATTTATTCTAATCTCCAATAATGCCTGTAATTTAATCTTCTGTCGCTGGCTTTTTATCGCTGTCACCATTTCCGTATTTACAACTGGTAATTCCAAGATTTTATCGTTCCTATTTTTAAGCACATTTTTATAAAAATCCTCTTGAACACAGGACATTTGAGCTCCGGTGTCAATGGACATATTTACTTTTATATTTTCGATTTCTATCCCTATTTCCGGACATTTTTCGTAAACTTCACTATTTAAAATTTTATTATCTCTTTCCTCCATTAAATCTTCCTTAATTTCTGTGTTTAAAATCCCCAATTTAATTTTATTTATTTTCAGATCCCCCCTTTTATGTTTGCTAAATTTGGTTTTATCGTCGATCTCAATTCCGTTTGTATTATCCTTTTTCTGCCAAAAATTTTGCCTTGAGATCTCGTATTTTAGTTTTTTGTGACCTTGGGCGGGAATTTTTGGTTTGAAGGACCAGGGTTTTGAGGTATCTGTGGTTGAGGTTTATTCTGGGTTTGACCATAGGATCGAGGGTTAGGGTTTTGGGATGGTTTTGAGTAGTCTTGATTCCTTTGCCTGAAATTTTGATCTCTTTGTGGTCCGTCCCTCCTTTCGAAACTATCTGGTCGGCGAACTTCTCTCGTCATTCCGTCTACGTTTTCTATTGTCCTCAAAAATTTAATAGCGTCCTCCAAATGCTCACTAGCCCTACCAATACACGCTAATTGAACTTTTTGATCAAAATGCCTCATTAGTTGGTATATAAGGAACTCTTCCGGAATTTTGGGTTCCAAATACTCGGCCTTGCGCACCATTTTACAAAAATAATCAACCCTGCTCATATTTCCGTTAGGATTATATCTATGGTTTTCTATCTGATTCCTAACTACTTGTTGCGTTTGATAACCCCAATAATGCTCTAAAAACAACAATTTAAACTGGCTATATTCTTCTGTATCTCGCTTGATTATTTCCCACCATTCCATGGCAGCTCCTTTCAATTTTTTCTCCACTACTTTTAGTTTATCACTTTCTTCCATAACCGGATTTATTTCTTGAAATACCTCCTCAATTTGTTTCAAAAATTGCACAGGATTATCTCTTGAATTTCCCCAAAATTCTATAGTCTTTGATTCTAAATTTGCCCTGTCTAAATAAATTATATTTTTAGCATTACCACCGGTTTCTTTAATTTTGGCTACTTCCCTAATTTTAACTTCTAATTTTTTAACTTTCTCCCCAATTTCTATAGTCGACTTTCCCTGTTCCTTTAAACTGTCCGTCATTTTTTTAATTTCCCCTACGCACTCTTCCACTTTTTCTTCACAATTTTCTATTCGCCTCGTATTTTCGGCCATATTACTATCTATAGATTCCTTAATTTCCTCCATATATTTCCCTATTTCCTGTTTTCAGGCGTCTTCCCTTTGGATACGTTTCGTTTCCATTTCTTCCTCTCTCTTCATCCTCTCTTCTCTCTCCTGCTTCCATCTTGCTTCCATTTCTTCCCTCTCCCGCTTCTGCTTGGCTTCCATCTCCTCTTTCTCCCTCTTTCGTAATGCTTCCATCTCCTCCTTTTCTTGTCTTCGCTTGGCCTCCATCTCTTCTTCTCTTTTCAACTGCTTGGCCTCCATCTCCTCTCTCTCCTGCTTCCGTAATGATTCCATTTCTTCCTTCTCCTGGTTTCTCTCGATTCTTTCTTCTAATCTTCCTAATTTGTCCTCGTCTTCCTTCTCCTTTTCTTTTCTCTGTTGTTCTGCTTTGTCCTGTTCTCTCTCTTGCTTTCTTCTATCCTCCATTTGGTTCAGATACCTCACCATTTTCTGCATTTCCGTCTCCTGTTCCTTTGAACCTTCCTGTTTTGCTGGATCTTTCGCTGGTCCCATTTTCACTTCACTTATTCACTTGGTTTATTTATTAAAAAATTTAAATTTCGGTTTAATTTGGACTCTACTTTTAATTATTATTATGTTTGCAATTTAGTATATTTGTCGTTGTAATTACCAGCACAACTTATTACTAACACACATGTACATATAAATTATATCAGAACTTAAGATATTCTCGTTCGTATGAAACACTAAAAAATTCAAAATTTTGAAAATTTGTTCCAAAACTTTGCTTTTTCGTGCTCCACACGTTGGGCGCCACTTGCCACGCTTGAGCTCTCTCCGTTAGTGGGTTCGAGTAGGGTTCTTCTTGCCCCACGTTGGAACGCCACTAGCCACGCTGCGCCTCTTTCTGACTTCACGAATTTAAGATTCTTGTTCCCTTTTTTGGAACACTATTATCACGAACTCTTAAACTCGCTGTACGATCACCACCGACTGGGCGAACCACCTTTCTTTTCAGAGCAAGCGCGGGCAAGACCAAGGTGCTCACTTTTACTTTTTTAAATCAAAGATTTTGCAACTCTTGGCTCTAATAAGTATGAGCTTGTCCTCATAAACTTACCAAATTTTAATTAACGCAAAATTCCCTGAATTTTATCTCAATGCTCGATTATTTAGATCTTTTAAGATTAACTCTCTCTCTCTCCAAGGTCGTGCCTTTTGGGAGAAATCGGCTCTTAAGTTCTGATGATAACTTTTAAAATTTTCAAATTATATTACCAGAGCACATATATAAAATTTATGTTAAAACAAGGTTAATAGCATACACAGAATGGATATATATGAAAAACACAACAAAATTTAGAAATGAATTATTTGTATATTATTTTCTCTTTTGCACAGACAAATTTTATATTCAAAACTTTTTTAATCACACCAAACAATTTAATTGAACAATAACACAACTATTTATTTATTTGACAAAATTAATTAATGTAATATTTTCTATATCTTAAACAAAATAACAACGCTTGACTTTTCAGACAGAACCACAAACAGTTTTTCCTGTACTGAAAAATTCGTATTTAAATTATTAATTATTTTTAACACCAAAGCAGAGGTTTAAAAATGAATTTAATTTTTAATAATTCCCCTAATGACGTTATATTTGAAAAGAAGTTAATATTTGCGAATTATTCCTTAAGTATAAGATACCTTCACACTTTAATAGAAGTTCTAGTTGGATTTGGAATTTGTTGTATTATTAGGATGATAGTGATGTGATGTTTTCTATCCAGAGTCTGTAAGCTGCTATGCAGTTGAATGCTGGTATCGAATTCTTCTAAGTCGCCTTGAAGATCGATTAAAGTTGAAATTATTCTAAGTCCAATTAGTAGAGTGACAGTTGAATCTTCCTCTCAGCTCAGAGTCGGTTGCAGAAGAAACGTCCTTTAAGCGTCGATTCCAAATCAAAAGTAATCGTCTTTCGACGGTTAAATCTCGGTCTCCCTGTCAGTGGGAATTAATCCACTTTTCTGGAGCCAATTTTCCTCCCTTTTTGGGAAAAAGGTATTTTCCATATATTATGTGTTTTCAGGCCCTTTTGGTCTGAAATATTTACACTATATGTTTTATTAGTCCTATTTTTTGACTAATGAATAGTTTTCTTCCTTAATTATTAATTAAAACACCTTTTAATTAATAATTTATAGTATTTTTTCTTTAACGTTATCTTTGATCCATGTTGGCAACATGATGATTCTGACTTTAGACTCTGCTTGAAGATGCGCGCGCAACTTTTCATGTTCTTGCATGAAAATCTCTACTTTTGACGTTTTTTCGTTCAACTCGCTATAACTTTCGAACGCTCGAACCGATTTTAAAGTTCCTTTCGGATTCTTTTTCCTTTCCATCTTGTGGGTCTTGTGGAACTTGATTCATCGCTCTACTACGCTTCGTTCGCGAGTTATCGCCCTTTTCCTGAAATTTGATTTTTCCCCTTTTCAAATTTTGAGATAAGTCCTTTCTCAAAATTCTTTTGACGAAATCTTGTTCCTCTTCTACTACGACGAAAAACTATGTTTGTACTTTTCCCATAACTCGTTTGGTTGTCGAGTTATTCGCCTTTGAAGTCCTTAAGTTTGTGTCGTATGAGTTTATGTTCATAAAAACCCCCCCATTATATATTATTACTTCTGCTTTGGTGTGTTACCATTTTACATGCTAAATACATATAATTATCATGTTACTTTACCCCTTTAACGTTTATTTTACCCGCTTTTGGGCTTTGAAGTTTTACGTTTTGTAATTATTATATCTCCCTTATTTTATTTTCAAATTTGATTCTAAGTACCTATTATTGTGCCCTATTGTGGTCTCTACAATAGTACTTATTATTATTTTTGAAATGATCCCCCCTTCAACTTAAAAATTCCAAAAAACTCCCCAAGAATGACTTTCTAAGTCCATTCTCACCTGTTAATTATTATTAATTCATATTTTTTATTTGTGATTATTGTTACTTCCCCACTTGGTTATGACTCTACGATTTTTGAATTTTGAATTTATTCTTTTTCCAAATTTTAGGTTTATGAGCCCTTCTAAAAACTTGAATAACTTTTTTGTTTTATGTGATTTTAAATTTATTTGTTGATATTATTGGTCGGTTGACTCTACTGAATATTTATTTATATTAATAATTTAGTTTCTTAATAAAATAGGAACTAAGGCAGTTTGACTTTTCACGTCCGAACAAGCAAGTTTGCTCTCGAACTGGCGTGACGTCATCGCCCCACCTCGTCCCCACTCTACAAGGTTTAGCGCGGCAATTTAACTTGTTTTAAATGGACTTGAGACGTTTGGCTTTTTCCAAACCGTCGCAGTGTGTGTGTGTGTGTGTGTGTGTGTGTGTGTGTGTGTGTGTGTGTGTGTGTGTGTGTGTGTGTGTGTGTGTGTGTGTGTGTGTGTGTGTGTGTGTGTGTGTGTGTGTGTGTGTGTGTGTGTGTGTGTGTGTGTGTGTGTGTGTGTGTGTGTGTGTGTGTGTGTGTGTGTGTGTGTGTGTGTGTGTGTGTGTGTGTGTGTGTGTGTGTGTGTGTGTGTGTGTGTGTGTGTGTGTGTGTGTGTGTGTTAACAATAGTGACATTAATTACTCAAATTTACACTCATTATTATTTTCCATTAATATATTACAGTCATAAATTATATAAAAGTAATGATTTATTGAATACATAATCTGTTTTTATCCCTGAAACATAAACTTTCGTCTGTGTGATTACACACTTTCTTGGATTTTTGTAAAGCTCTATCAGTTGGTATAGTGAACATGTTCTCCATCAAGTTGTGTAACATTGCGCCTGGTTGGAAATGTAATTTGTTAAATAATAAGTGAAAAGGAATTTTCTTTTGTCAAATGCTTATGATTAGAAAATAAATATTATTGCTGTATATATTTTAGTTTTAAGTTTTTTGAGGATATTTATTTGTGTCACGGACGGTTAACATCATTTACAGTAATATTAAAAACATTGAATGCAGTCATGCATTATTATTCTGTTTTTAAACTTATTATCTAATGATAGAATATTTGTAATAATATTATTGTTTGTTCGGACATTCGCCATCATTTGTATATAAGAAACAATACAAGACGTTTCGAGAGTATAAATCAACTAACATTATCAAGTGCCTAACTTACAAACTAAAACAAGCAGGCAGAACACACGCCTAGATGTCTAGGCCTAAGGAAACTAAACCTAATGAAAAAAAACACCCAGGACAAATCCTGAGCTGTCAAAAATTAAAAAGAAACTCATATGTGATCAGGTAACCACAAGTCTTAGAAACCACAAGATTTATACTCTGGAAACGCCCCGTGTTGTTTCATATACACAAATGATGGCAAATGAATTATTAGCCTCTTTTTTCTTTTGGTGATAAGGAACGAAATATTAAGTCCTGTAGATTTTCTTCACTTTGTCTCTAAGCAAACCATTTTATGCAGCATAATAATATAACAAATATTTTATAAAAAAATGTAATGTGTGATTGTTAAAATGTGGCAATAAAAAAACTAATATATTTGTTGCTTTTTTCTGTAAGTAGTCTGATAGATATAGGGTTAATACCCCTAAAATAATGTGCACTATGGCAATATTAATTATATAAAATAAGTATATATTAGATCCAAAGCCGTAGTTCTTATTAGTAACAATTATTTCGTTTAGCGCTGTAGATAATAACAAACAATATTTAAACTTAAAAGACGGTAAAATAGTTAGTTAATGAAATATATTTAGTTTTAAATATCGAAAGGGGATACGTTTCCCAAACACAAACAACCCATTCAAATTACGGTTTAAACATTTTACAATCTTTTTTCTGTCAACTTATATTCCCATTTCATATATCAAATAAATGTCAACAGGCACATAAATGACTTGAAAACATTTAGATCCCTACTGTGAATCTACACAAGGCAATTTTAAAATTGTTTTATTTTTTTATGTTATTAGTATTTTACCAACAATCCAAAAATTTAAAATTTATTTATGTACTCAATCTTAATCAAAAATTTGAAAATAAATTCCAGTTGAGACTATAAATTGTATGTAAGCATATTAATAAATTTTTTAAAATGGCGAAACAAAAATATCATTACCAGTCCTTAGGTAAATGATAAGGTCAAATAGTGCAGAAGTAACATTAAATTAGTAAAACATAAATATTTCTTTAAATTTACGATGACGTAAAATTAGATTATATAACAACTAAAAGGGATTAACACAATTATTGATTGATTAAATGTATTTAAGATTTACTTGTAAATATCCAAACAATATTTTTAAACTCATAAGTTGTATTGGTAAATACATACTCATAATGTATTTACATTATGCCGAAAAGTTAAAACGGAATTAGGTTTAGAAATAATTAGAAATTATTTATTTGTAGTTGTATTTTCTATAAAGGATTGTATCAAACGGGTGTGTTTATTATAAACTAATACACGTTATTCGATGTAGATACAAACTACATATATATATATATATATATATATATGTGTGGAAGGTAAGTCTTCTGTACGAGATTAAACTGCATTCCTTTGTAACCAGAATAATTCAATTAATGAAGACGTGGAATGTCATCAGTAATGCTACGCCATAGATACAACGACATTAAAGTTATTTAATGAGTTTTCAAATAAGGACTATGACTGTAATACAGCTTTCCTAAAAGTTGTGTTTCGTCCAAGAGTTGGTTATGAAGATATATGGAAACTGTAACAGATATGTCTCAATTGTGATTAACAAGTTTAAGCTGTTACTTCGCATCAAACAAACAAGTTTCATCATTCCAAACATAGGATGATAAACAGAAGGATATTTTGAAGTAAACTTCGTAGGATAATAGCACACCTTCCAATGATTAATTTTGGAAACTTGTAAAATCGCCGACGCACTTAGTCCAAATTATAGGGGAAAACACCCATATATAATATGATTGTTATAATTTTACTTTTTTTAATTAGGTAAATAATGTTAAAGTAAATATACTGAAAATGTCTAAAAATCTGTCAAGAAATTAGTTATTCTGATACGAAGAAACAGGATATTACAACTTGCATCTAAATGTTCGACATTTGTAAGTATTTGTTTCACGACATTCTAATTTTTTTATGTAATTTAAAGGCTAAGGTTTAAACTGAACAATAATATTTACCAAATTGTGTTAAATGTCTATAAATCTATAATTTACAATGAAAAATATATATATTTGTATTAATAATTCGAATTTATACTGTGTTAAATTGGACATGATTTTTAGGTGTTGTGACAAAAATTCAAAGATATCCAAAATTTACATAAACTCTCATTTTAATTTAGTTGGTAGACATTAAACACCATCAGATACCTGCAATAGCTTAAAATACGATGCTATATTTTGTGAACTAGTAAAACCAAATCAAATGAGGTCCAATCAACTCTGATTTCTTCTATAGCACTGTTTACTATTAACGATCTATCCCCCCCCTTACACAGTTTGTATGGGTAGCCTAATTGACAATGTTCATTTTACTTCGATATTTTAAAACAATTGGAGAATATTATATTATATTAGAGATTGATAATTAGTTAAAATATAAACCTGTTTCTCCCTGATTATTTTATTGACTACCTCATCACTTTTAAATTGTGGTTAAACATTTATAATTACGATTTATAGAAAATGCAAACTTATTTCCCCAAGGGGTCGCTGTCTGCCGAAACCTGCCTCCTTTCTAAATTCTCTTCCAGGTTAATGAAGACACCAAGCGCTTTATTTTCTGCTGAATACATAAAAGAGAAAATGATTATCTTTACCTAAGTTATTTACCCTTCTATTCTCAACTTCTTCTAATGTGGTGATTATCCCTACATATTATTAATTATGATGCGTCTGATTTGCAATCTCTTTAAAATGAATTTTGAAAGTAAAGTTACCTTATATATATATATATATATATATATATATATATATATATATATATATATATATATATATATACATACGATAGAAAAGTACGAAATCAGAATAGCCTAACTCACTCAGCATGTGTACTAAAAAGTTAAGAGTTGATTAAAATAACGACTGATGCTTAAAGTTGTATGATTTTAACGAATTCATAAAGTGGTCAAACTTTATATACCGAAAATTTCATAAAATAAATATATCTAAATACTATAAAATATATCTAATTTTTTTTTACTTTTTATTTTCCAATTTTTTTAAGGATACATTTTTAGGGTCACAACAAAATTTTGAGTTACATTGATACACACACAGAATTTGTGATTGTACACCAGGTAATAAAATTATTTACCGTTCCTTTTTACAAAGAATTAAATTTTTTGTAGGTATATATTATTTTTAAACTAAAATGAAACTCAAACAGAACCTATGTTTGCGAGTAGTATTTAAAATTTGCACTAGTTCATATGATTACCAATTACATATGGAAATACTAAATTTATTAACTAATACTATAGGCATGTTAATATTTACAACAACAATCAAAAGTTTGATCTACAAACCCAAATCTGTTACATTACAATGGAAAACACGTATACAGTAAATACACAGAGACAGAGATAACTTTATACATAGTATAAAAGTGAAAACTCAATAATTTTCAAAGATATAAAGACTAAAAGTAATTTCAATATCAATATCTTTAACAACAATATAAAACGTTTACAACTGTTTAGTAGTGTCTAGAATGTTAATTTTGTAACTAATAAATACAATTTGTTTTTATGTTGTTTTTTTTTGTAAATTTACCGTAGTTGTTATAATTCACATTATTATAACGTCTTTTAAACGTAAACTTTAGCCATCATTTTGTCAATTATTCTTGAACCGTATATTTCTTCTACCTGTAATCTTTGCCACTAGTTAAAATCTTCACGTTTCAACAAAATCTATTGAGCCGATTTTGAAAAAATATTTATTTGGAGGAAATACCGTTAGCTATTATTATTTTGTGTGTAAAAATCGATAACGTCCTAAGGGTGCACCATACATAATATGAAACTTTATTTTACACGTGATTATATAAAAGAAGGTATATTTTAAATTAGTATAAAATCCACTTGGTTTCATTCATTTTTTACAACCCTAGACTGATTTAAAGTTTTTATTTCGTCACTAAGGTTTACGCTCATAATATTTATTGAACGTTAGAAACCAAATTTATGTAATGTACAGTTTTATACACATTCTATGAATAACCTCTAACTTGCAATTTTGTATTTTACTAACAAAATAGAAATCTGTTACAATTTTATTTTTGACTTAACAAATCTATTGATTTGAACAATATAAATACGTCTTAATCGTAATCTGCAATTTCACACTTGTAGCTTATTAATTGTAAAACTGTCAATTTTGGTATGCGATAGTAATATAGCCCAATTACGTAATAAATAAGGCATTTTTTTTCAAATTTGTAATCATTTTAGGAACACAATAATCTTGCAATTGTTTTAAAAAGAATCATAACAACATGAATGAAACTATGTTGTTAGAAATTATAACCAAACGTGAGTAATGTTTAAAACAATTTCAATGTATAGTTGAGTTAGGCCACAATACAAAGTTAAATTCATAGTTGGTTCACCACACAACATTTATTTTGTTGTTGTCATTTTAGTTGTAACTCTCATATATCGAAGTGTTTTTAATTTTAGCCAAATTTACTTTACAATACAATGTTCTCTCTGTAATGGTAACCTCACATATTTGAAGAAAAGACTGTTTATATTGTCTGAGTAAAGTTATAGATGGTAGATGTATTATACCACCTGAGTTGATACCCTTGTTATCAGTTTTTATTTCAAATTTTATATATTCTAGGCTTTCATGATTTTTTAAATTTTGAATTACAAATCATTTTGTTCATATATTTCTTTTTTTAGTTTCCCCCAAAAAGCTAATTTAAAAATTACATGAAAGGTTATTTTGGGTGTATAAACATTGTTCTTTCAATATAGAATGGTTAATTTTTTTTGAATTTACTAACAATGTTCAGATTTTGAAAAACATAAAATTGTTGATTTGTCCCAATTGACCTTTATTTGGGCTTATTTCATTTAAGTGTAATATGTGAACTGTATTGAATTATTATATACTTCACCGTTTTGAATCTTCCTCAAAAGTGATAGTAATCTCTTTAGTAACTATAGAGGACGTTACGGATTCCAATGTTTTTCCTTTATATTAACAATCTTTAGATATTCAGTTTCATTAGTAAGTAGCCTACAGACTGCTTTAAGAAAAATGATTTCTTTGCAAGTGTACTTTGTGAAATCCTTTTCATGTGTCATTCGTTTTGAAACATAAAAATTTAAAAAAATAATAAATTTTTTTTTTTTAAATTAAAATTAAAAAACTTTACTTTTCTATAGAATAAAAGAGATTATTTCAAAAACATAACACTGTAAGTAGTGCTGTAATTTAAATATCAACAAATTAATTCAAGTTATATTCAGTTTTGGATTTATAGAACAGTAACTAAATATCACCTCTTGTTGAAGCACATAGGTCATAAGTACTGATTTTGAAGGTACAATTCTATATATTCTAGGTAGTTTAAGGACTATTTTTAATGTTTGTTCTAGTGTACAATACCTTTGATTTACACTTTGTTCATGTTCAGGATACATACTAGACATTTGGTCAAATTCTGAAAAAAAACATATTTTACTTGAGCTAATCAGGATTTATCTTTAAAGTGTAATTTTGCAGAACTGTACAAAACTTCTATATTGATTACATACGTTAAATGTCTCTTTTGCATATTTTGACAGAGTTCATATGTTCTTAATTTACATAGATGGTAAGCTTTAATGACTATAAATTTAGCGAAATTAAAGATTTTGTATCTTGGAATTTACAATACTGTATATTTACTCGTTATGTACAAATGGAATGTATGATATTGATCTATGATTAGCACAAGGTTACACAAATAGGTAGTATTGGGTTTGGAATATATTTAATGGAAAATAGACAAAGCCCCCTAAGAATAAATTTTCTTTCAATAATGAACAAAAATTTCTAATTATGATTGATGATTTTGGCAGATTTTATGATTTCTGAACCTAGATTTCTTTTCATTTCAAGTATTTTTGAGTCCTTGACCTTTTGATTAGTCGTTCACCAAGCAATACGTTATTTAGTGTTGTTATATTGCATTGTGTATCACAAATTTACAGCATATAACAAAACTTTAATTGTTTGAAATTGTATTCTCAATTAAATGGTGAATATTTTTGTACTACTACTTTGTTGATGTTTGACAGATGTTACATGTTAATACAACATTATAGTATGCAACTAAAAAAAAATACTTTAAGTATTACGTAACCAGAAATAAGCGAAAGATTTGTACTCTGTATTTAAAATGTTTACAAAATGTAACACGGTGTTATATTTAGTTAAAACCTACAGTAATTTAAGTTTATAATTTTTACGAATTGAAGGAGGTATTAATAGCAGTCACAATTTTTGAAAGTAAAAGGAATACCTTGTACTTATTCACTAAAGTCCCTGAAGAATGTTATTTTTAATTTGATCGATGAACCCCATCCCCACAACATTTGGTAAAGGATACGTCACTTAGACAGCTTCCTGTACATGTTGATTCATCTCTCTTTTGGGAAAAAACAAAGCACGGTTTTTGTTTATAAATAGATGGAAACAAAACACATATTAGCTGCAACCATTTCTCAGTAATAGAATTTGTAGGTATAGAATTTTAACCTAATTAAATATAGTTAAATTATGTGGGGTAAGACAGCTTGTTTTGGGCTTGATAGTATTCTTTTGTAAATTCTATTTTAAAATAATAGACTGACATTATATAATTTTTTTTAAATCGCATTGTTTGGAAAGATGTTGTATTTTATAAATTTGTATATTTAATTGTTGTTTCAACAAGTTGTTAACCCAATTAATTCACTTTTAACTTCAGGTCAAATCACATTATTACCTTCGTCAATAAATACTTACACTTATAGAAAAGTGATTTGATAATATTTAACGAATATATGACATAGTAAAAATCAATTAATTCTTTTTAATTGAAGACGACAGCCACTAATCTAAATTGTAACCACCCAAACTGAGTTGTATTTGTATACTTTTATACGCCTTTAATGAAAAAATAAATAAATAAATAAAACAAATTTAAAAAATAAAAAACATTGCTATATGACTGACTTTTGGTGATTGTCTATTTTCACATTTTTTTATTCTTAACCGTCTAAATCGTTAAAGGGATCGAATTGAGTATCCATAATTTTTATTATTTTTTTTATATATTTTACTATACACTGTAAACACAGTTGGTTTAACTAATTAAACACTCACAATCAGGTTTCATAATGTTTCCTAAAAAAACGTAAAACAAGGTTTAATCATAATATGGTAATGTTAATGTCTTTTCTATCTGTGTATAGGTGTATGTGTAAGTGAATAAGTTTAGTAATACTATAAGTTTAACAATCATGGATTATAACTTAAATACACAAGTTGGAATCCAATGTTCTCACACTTCCATCCTCCCACAGACTCCCCAAAATCTTCAACTTTTTGTAACTAGTTGAAGTTTTGATGAAATTTTCAATTTTTAATATTTTTTTCTAAATATACAAATTCTTATGATACATTCACAATCTCTACCTCTTATAAAATTATTTTCTAAAAAAGTGGTTAAAATTATATAAACTCATGTAGTTCAAGACTTCTCATAGTGAGTATATATATATATATATATATATATATATATATATATATATATATAGCTTTATAGGTGTTTGGTTTCCACAACATATTTTATCAATGTATTAACTCTCTTAGTTCCTCACAATTATACATATGTATTTAGCTTCATACCAGTTTATAAACTGTTTTCTGGTTTAACCAACATATTTTATCGTCTCCAGGTAAGCAGATTAAGGTAATTTTACAAAGTAATAACATTTTTACTTTTACACAAGTATATACGTTTTTTTTAATCAACTTATCTATCAGATAACACAATTAAAAACGTAAGTGTGTCTTGGAAATAGTTTACGCACAAATATGGAATTTTAAAAGTATATGATGATGTCTTGTGCTGCTACGTTTTGTACTTTATCCCTACGTACAAACTGCATTATAAAAACTATCTGATGATGTATGGGTAGCCGAAACTTTCTAATTTCTTCTATTATTATTATTATTAAAAAAGCTATTTACGATAGTTTGTACTACAGTGTATGAAGGTTGTTCCGAAAATTAAATTAGCTTTGGTCACTCTAAGTTATTAAGCTATATATGCGTCAGAATGTTTTAGAATGTTTATTAATTTGTAAAGTCCAAACTTTCAAACAGTCACAAGTCTTAAAAGAAATATAGATTTTGAAAATATCTTGCACATTGAGTGCCAACTTTTAACCATTCTCAAGTTTTAAAAGAAATACTGATTTTGAAAATTACTTGCCACATTGAGTTGAAACTTTCAAACATTCTCAAGTTTTACAAGAAATACAGATTTTTTAATTTCTTTTAGGCAAGAAATATTCCTAAGTCTAAATGTCAGACTAGGCCTAATGACAAATGCATACCTTGACAGATATGCACGTAACCGTTTATTGAATGATCAAGCATGCATAAAACATAGATAACTAATTACTACTAAGATTGGAAGTTTAGGTTAAGATATTATAGTTGATGATTTCACAGGACTTAAATGATGATTAGTTTATATTTCGTGCATAGTTGGAATTTTATTTATAAAAAATTTATTACACATATAACAAAATCAATAAAATTGCAATCTAAATTAAATTTTAAAATGAATTAGTTGATACAACAGAATAAAAGCTTACTATCATCGACCAATTACACACTACAAAATTAGAATAATCAAAAAAGTAAACATTTATAATTAATTTTAACAAAGACGTAAACTCATGGATTTAGTACGTCTTAGGGTCAGTGAGCCAGTTAAAGTGATACCAATCATTACATGTTTTGTGCTATGCGTACTCAAGTTAGTTGTCAACATCTAAATATGTTACAAATGTGTAATGAGCGGTAACGTAGCGTCAGATTGTTGGCGTACACGCATTTGTAACAAGTTAGTTAAGTCATTCATAAATTAGGAATGGGCTTGGTGAATGGAGAATTTTTTTAACTACATCTGAATTTAGTAAGTAAAATTACAGACGAGAGAATTGTTTATACAGGAATACTTTGAAATATAAAACATAAATTATTATATCCAAACTTAGTGAAAAAAAATTAATAAAAAAAATATTATTACAACAATACAAACGGATGTTGAGAAAATAAAAACAAAATAATAAAAAACACACTATTAAGAAACAGTGTCTTTTTAAAAATATATTTTTAGCTCCTTAAGAGACAAATAACAGGAGAGGACACGAATAAATAAATACTTTTAAGATGTAGCTTCAAGCTCAATTTGAAGAAAACGTACAAATTCGTGAATGGCTCTATAAGATATCACATTTTTAATAATTTTTGAATCCTTGTGTATATTAAACTTTTTTACTAGTTTTGTAGAGAAAGGATGTCAATTTATACTATCCAGAGGATATCCCTTTTCTTCTATAATTACTGGAACGAAAATATATCAACGCGTTTAAATTTGTTTTTACATTCTGAAAAAATTAGCTCATTCTATAGTATGCTAAAAGTAAAAATCATAATGCCAATCAACATATAAATAATATTGAGATATCTATTAACGATCTCATATCATTGAAGACGGAGATATTGTACTGTAAAGTAGACTTAGAACATACTTACACGTTTTGAATTGAGTTTGTTTTCAATTTAAATATTTATTCCGACGCTTTTTTAAAATGGAAACTGGCAATTTTATATATATAAATACTTGACCCATCTGTTAATTCGATGGTTAATAAATCTATTGCTTTTGATTTAAGAAATATTTTGCTTGTCCCAATACTAGTCAACCGAAGATAAAATAGATCTTTAAAAAAAGGTAAATAACGAACATCAGTAGTTAGTGAATATTGTCATATATTTATTTTTTTACCTGCATTAGCACGGTGTTCTGGACCGATATTTCATTAATTATGAAATTGTACATAACAAATATTTTCGTTTTATAATGGATTTATAATGAACCTTGATGAATTGTTATCTGAATACTTTTACCAAACATACATTATTCAAAGTAATGATTTAATTCATTATGTTTTAATTTTGGCTTTCAAAAGTTAAATTTTTGAATATTGAATTATATTATATATATATTTTAACACTACGACATTTTTCTTTACGGCAATGAATGGTTGTACTAACGGATAAAACACGATATTTATGATACAGAGTTTGTACATAATATAAATAATATTATTTACTTATGAACGATTTGCTTTAGTATTAAAATTTGAAAGGATCGATTTTAGTTTTTTTTAAGGGACTAAACGTTTATTAAATATAATATAATAATACTTGGTTTATTGTAGGAGTTTAACATATATATATATATATATATATATATATATATATAAACATCGTGTAGTATATAAGAATATATGTAAAACTAAAATAATTTAATTCTATCAAATATAAACTCAATACAAACCTATTTTAAATTATTGAATGTGTACTTTTCGTAGATAACACTAGTGGATAATTAAACACCGTAAGCTGCATGCACCTCATTTGGCTCATTCAATTCATAAGCAATAATATTTGGAAAGTATTTTATAAAAGTAATTATCTTCAACATTAAATCTTAATTATGCTTCATATTTTCTTATTACTCAAATTTTTATAATTCTTAGGAAAATAAATAGTTTCCACATATATATACACGGTGCTGTTTGCCAACCACTCTGGTTTCAGTTTCAGGCCTTTATCTTTTCATTCATAGTAATTTTTTGTTGTTTAAAAACTATAAATCATTACAGGATACGGAGATTGAAATCTTAAAATGATTAGTATTAATTCAATAACATGTTTATTTCCATTTTCTTATGAATACAAACAGAGTAGTACAAGAAAAATGTACAATAATTAAAAACCAATAACAGATGAATATCATTTTGTTATAAATAATATTAATTGTATTTGACATGATGTGTAAAGATTTTGTTCAATATCATAATGAATAATCAACATCCTAAATCTAATAAAACAACATTAATATGGAATACCGTTATAAACAATAACTTCTGCTTTTATGGAATAATAATAAAACATGATCTGTTATTACATAATAAACTGTATTTTTATTATTGTTTAATTACCTATACTAAAATACAAAGTAGGAAGACTATCAAAACTATATTATTTATTGGTTGCACTATTTCTCTACTTGAATTTGATCCTTCTTCAGCAAAGTCATCGTCTCCTTCATATTTCAGTTCTGATATTTTGAAAGAAACAAACAACAAAATAAGCATTTAAAATAAGCAATTTTATATGCTTATTAAAAATAAGTATTTATTAACTAAATGGTTTTTATATAATTCACTTACAGCTTGAACAATGTAAACTGTAAAAAAAGTATGCATAGACAAAAATAAATGTGGAATCTTTGTGCGAAATAATATTGATGATAGTAAAACTAAACTATAATACGTCGAAAAATATATATCTTCTTTATTAATTTACAAAATACAACAGGTTTTTTATTATAATTTTTTAATTAAAAAATATTAAAAAAAATTAAGTGAATATATCTAATTAAAACAGTCGACGCCTCTCAGATATAAATGTTCGATATCTTTGTCATATTTAACAAATATAAAAAGAATTCATACAACAACTAACAACTATTCCAATAAATTAAGTGGTTTTCTTTACATTATGTATATTTTCTTTACATTTTTTAAAAAGTAGACTTCTAAACCAATATATACAATAAAATATAGTTATGTTAAAAAACATAAATATTGAACTCCTAACAGTTTAATATTTGCATTGAAGTTATGATTGTTTTTCCGTCATACAAATTTTCCTTTTCCCGTTTTTGATACGTAGATAGTAAAGTGGCGCAAGCTCGAAGTTGGCAAAGCAGATATTGGTAAGCCGTGTTAAAAAAAACTATGCTTTACAGCAATGAGCGATGAAACAGGTGTTACATAATCAACAAGGAAATTGCTGTACACTGTGTAATTGAGTATATGACACTGAATTTATATCTTGCCGAAATTGTAAAACATAAGTAAAATTATTTGGACCTTAACAGCTTGGCAAAAATGGTCTACTGAAACAAATTTTATGTTTTATAACTTTATTTACTATCACTAAACGATGTTATTTTCAAACAACAAAATTTTCCCAAATACTCAAACAAGTTTTCTATTATTATTCAACATTTAAAACGCTTGTAATTTCTTATAATTAAAAGCTAATCTATATTATATTTCAAATGGTAATGAAAGTCGTGTATATATCAAATCAAAGTCGTGTATAAAGGAGAATCAAAGGTGAAGTTTTTGTATTTAAAGTTTTATCATATTTTCAACCATTTTAATATAATAGGTATAATAAAAAATTTCCATGTTTTATGGGCCCTCTCTTCAGTTAATAGGAGGTGTAAGAAAATAACTTAATAAATAATTGACAATACTCCTTATTATTGATCTAAATTTTATAATTATCAAATAAAAATGGCGGTGAAACAATGACTTCTACATTTTGATTATATTATCTTATTTTGTAAATAATAGTTCCGAGTAAGAAAAACATAAATATATTTACATTAATTATTTATTTTAATTTTATTAAAAATAAAACAATATAATGATTATATGGCTGTTTTCCCCGTGAAGATTTTATAACAAAATACACTACGTTTTGACTGACAAATTTATCAACTATACAAGAAGATTATTTTTAAAGAGATTATCTGTTGACTATGGAATTGGTCACTTGAAGGATATTCAAAGATCACAAGTTGTACACTTACAGCATGTCTCTACATCCGGTACTGCAAGAATGATGATTTATTGAGCCACAAAACAGTTACAAAAAAAAATGTCTATAACTTCTTTAGGTGGGAAGAGACTACTTTTCGTAGTAACGGAAAAGGTAATTTTTATAATATATGATACTCGGCTTTAAAAATCCTAAAATGAATGGTGGATTTTTAGATCAAATTTATTGGGTCTTATTACTTGGTGGGTTGTTAGTGGTAAATATGATACTCGTTTTATTAGTGAAAAGTTAAAAGCAGATATTTACAATAACTTTTTTTTAATATTGTGTCAAATTTGTTACTAGAGATTGCAGTGGATATTAAATAAGACATGTCAGTTCTACAAGATGGATCTACTGCACACCATGTTCTAAACATTCATCAAACGCTTGATCAAGAGTATCCTATAAAATGGGTTGGAAAAAGTGATCCAGTAAAATGTTCAGTATTGTTTATAGGATAATGCAACAAGAGAAGATGTGATGTTAGGAGTAGGAATGGATTGGTATCAATAAATAGCGAGGAAGCGTTACGCGCGGTGGGTATAAGCAATTACAAATAAATTAAGGTACTCTTTGACTTTAATTTTCTAAATTTAGGCTAAATATTGGTAATCAACTATAGTGGAAACACTTGTGGAAACTTCTGCTACCAATTGAGTGAAGTCACAATTTCATTAAAGTAGTTTTGTGAAAATTTGACTTTTATTTCGTTTGTAAAATATTGATAATAAATATTTAGTTATAATTTTCATTAGTTTGAAATATTATTACATAAAAATGTAAACATTTTTATTACATAATTTTTGTTACATATCAGCTTTATACAAATTATTTTTCTTTCCATTTTCTTAAATTTATAAAAAACACAAAAATATAAAATTCCGTCTATTTTCATTTATTGATTATATTTTTTTAAATCATTATAATGACTAATGTTAATTTATTAGTTTTCCTTATATTTCCCATTTATTAAAATAATTGGCAACATAACATGTAAAATTTAGCTTTTCGTCCATATTATTTATGATATGGTTGGAAATATAGACAAACTTTTAATTATAAAAATATACACCTTTGTGAACCCTTTAATGTAATTAACCACTCGAACATTATTACTTGTAAAAAGGGCCTAACTGGCCTGTTGTTTGAAAAAGTATAACATCAATGCAATATTTGATAATATTTTATTGATATTTAATTGAAGTACTGTATATTCAATTCTGAGGGTATTTTATAGAAGTTTATAGTTTTATATTGTAAAGGAATGAAGCAAGTCAAAACTTTCTTCCCAAAATTTTTACTAAATACTTGTATCACTTGAAATATGTTTACATTTAACATTTCTTCAACCACCCTTCCCGTAAATATCTATTTTAGGTACGAGATTTAAATATGAAAATTTTCAACATATTTTTCGGGTGGTAAAACTTAGAGTTTCAGTTCAAGTATTTAAACTTAATCCTTTGCTTGCTGTAAATGGCGCAATATTAGTCTGATACACTCTGTATACATTAAAAAAGTAAAATGACTTTCACAAATGATAGCTCTATCAGGCAGAATTCAAAAGGTAATCATTTTTATGAAACTTTCTAGTATCTTATTCAGAACACTGGGCGCGCGGTAGACACAAGAAAACCCTTAGACAAAAGAATGTATTTTTTTGAGTAGTTTAAATCAAGAATAATTTATTTTTTATATTATTATAAAGTCTGTTCAATTAAAATATTATGTATTTCATTAAATCAATTATGAATAAATCTTGGAAATGTTAAATTTATGGACTTCTTATTTTAACGATAATTATTTTGTCAAAATATTTTACTTAACAATCTTTCTAAATTATTGATCTATTTATTTGAGAACTGCATTGCAATTCTCTATTTAATTGGCTCTTACCTCTTTGTTTTGCGGAATTATTTATATCGTTAGGTCCAATATTTTGTCTGAGTCTATTCTTGTCTGAAAAAAAATGAATACTTCTTACAAATTGGCTACAATATTTAATGTTTGGACTTTATATAATACTTATTATTTACTACTTAACCACATATTTCATTACATGTAGGCCTAGTATATACATAACGATGCAGAAGTAGACTGTATAGTGAAAAGGGAATGTATATATACATATTAGGTATAATTTTGTAACAGCAGCTGCTTAAAGAATTGTGTATAAATCGGCTCGACCTCTCCAATCAGTCTGCCTAGGAAAGGCAAAGGAAGCAAAACTGTCTAGTGTTATATAAAGTAGTGCGAAAGGTCTTAAAACGTGTTTGTGTGTGTTTAAATGACATTTTCGTAACATCGGTTTTTTGAATTTCGAGCAGTGATTGAATTATTTTGAATGAAGATCATCGTTCTCTTACCGAATTACAAAATAGCGAATGGCTGCGGAATTTATCATTCTTGGTCGATTTGACAAAACATATGAACAAACTGAATTTGAAATTGTCAGGGGAAAACAGCTGCCCGCTTATTTATACAATAATATCAAATCATTCCGGTAGAAAATAATATTGTTTCAATCACGTAAAAAATTTTGTTTCAATTGAGTAAAAAATTATTCACACATTTTTTAAGATGTGAAATATTTAGCCACACTACTGAGACTGAGTTTCTCTGATTTTTAATCGAAGCTTTGAGTGGTTTGAAGACAAATTTTGATACTCGTTTCCCAGACTTTGATGCCACTGCGAGTGGAATTAATATTTTACAAAATTCTTTTGATACTGACATTGAAACCTTAGCCCCAGAACTTTAAATGGAATTTGTTGATTTACAGTTCAGTGTATAATTAGAAACAATTAACAAAACTAATTGTTCTGTAATTATTTTGTATTCCCACCGAAAATACCGATATCTCAGTACAATTCACAGATTATCAACAGCATTATTATGCAGGTTTAAGAAAGCTATTTTTCCTGTCCATTTGGTTGGTCTCTGGCTAAAAAACCACGAGACTGGACAAACAACGCTCTAATAAAGCAGACGTAGTTGTCTTATGGTTTGGTTATATACCCTGTATGCTTCAATACAACGCTGCTAATATCATAATCATAAATTAAGCAATTAATAGTTATTTTTCTGTGATAATACGCTCCGTTTATTTCGTTGTAAACCCGTTTATAATCTGCCTATTGTAACTATTCATATTCACCCGATAAGTATGGCTCATATAACTTGAATTCTACGCCATGCGCTCATGGCATCGACATTTGATATTAACTGTTAATTTACAAAGCAAAAGATATCGCGATAAACTCAACCAAAGAAACTTGTCTATATTTTGTATGTATAAACTGCGAACAGTGATATTAGGGATTTGTAAGTCAACTATTGTAATTATTTTGTGTCAAGTGTCGTCGCCAGGTACCTGTGCAGATTTTCGAATAACGAAATTAGCCTACACCGTCCTACAGATTTACAAGACTTCGCCTCAATCAAGGAAGGAATTGTATACATTGGAATTCTACAGTTTAATATAGACATGACATAATTTTATTTTATTCAATACGTTTACTTGCGTGAAGCAAGTTGGTCCCTCGAACATTATTGTCTTTTAAAATGCTAAAACTTAAATTACGCAACGCACATCTTTTTTTAGAATTTTATAAGAATCATCCACTGGTACAATTTGATAATTTGCATAAATTATCTCGTGGGGTCTTTCACGATGAGTATCTTAAATATCTCTTAATAATTGGTACAAGTAAAATTGGTCCACAACTACAAACGGTTGTCAGTGGAAAATTACAATTACATAAATGTCATTTGTATTTTGTATTTTATAATGTTTATTCGTTATATATTTATGTGTTTATATGTTATATTGTTTATATTGTTAGTAAGATTTGTTTAAGTTATTTGTTAGTTATTATTATTAAGTTAAATTTTCTGCGTATTATACTTGTCATTAGCTTTACCTAGGAAGTAAAACAAACAAAGTTATTATAATTCTCTGTTTTTCTATCCACCTTATCATAACAGAAATAACAAACATACGCCATTAGCTGTCGCGGGATGGAATGATGCACTTGCGGGCCGGATTTGGCCCACTGGCCGTAGTTTGGAGACACTTATGCCTAGACTATCATGATCTTTGTCCTTTTAAACTTATTGAAATAAATAAATTGATTTAAAATTATTAACTACATTTAGGTAAAAAATTAAGTAATTTCCGCAAGTTCAAATCGAGACGAGAAATTGTGAGTACTACTACTTACAAACGGAAATATATCTTCAGTTATTGAAAGATATACATGTTATGTTTTTCTTAGGGTCTAATGTGACCGAGATAGCGTACGATATCATTTTTACAATAGTGACATAAAAAAATCCTACCGTGCTATACATTTTTGAATTCTACACACTAAAAGAAACAAAAAAAGTTCAATAAATTTATTTTATAATTCCTATTATTATTCTCTGCTATTTTGTTTAACAATAAAAATAATGTATAACTTTGGAAATAAATAAGATATTAGGTTCATATTTGTTTACGATCTTTAAATGATACCCCTACCAGAGATTACTAAAAACCAAAATGTTATATTGATATTTATTGGTGGTTTTTTGAAATATATGTTCAAGTCGAATATCTAGAAAACCGCATAACATATTATTCCATGTTACTTTAACCCAAATTTGTTTTTAATATTGTCTGTACGTGAAAGGCTAACTGAGTTATTGGTAAAAACTAAAAATTGTGTTTCATTGTAATTGTTTACAATTCCCTTGATTGCTGAGATAAAACCTTTACCATTTTTTTTTTTTATTTTTTTTTTTATATATTTTATTAATAATAATAGTAATAATAATAATAATATTTATAATAAGAAAATTAATTACCAGAAACAAACTGCAATAAAAAAATTTCATTATAAATTTCAAAATCTCGGTTTTTGTGGTGAATTTGATGTGTTAATATATCGTGTTAATATATAGTGTTTAAAACACTACAGTAGATTTAGTTAATAAGCATAGGATAGAAGTAATTTAAACCAGTTTTCTATCAGATATTGTACTTAAATGATATTCTATTAAACTAAATAAATACAAAACATTTAATCTGATGTTGAAAATCATAATTTAAGATATTAAATTGTGATATAATAGTTTATTCATCTTATTTATTCGTTACAAATGTAATTGTGTTATCTTTGGCAATGTATATAACAGGATTAGAAAAGTTTATTTTCAAATTATATTTTCGAAGTAAACTCCGGTGGTGTGCCATAGACTGCCTAACTCGTTCGAACACTCCTATCAAACATTTAGCAGACAAATCTATTTTACTTTGACGAATAGACAACACTTAAAAAAATATTTTGTTAGCCGTTATTAGAGAAAAATATGACGGCTTTCCAGATATCAATTTTAAAAGTATAAAACGACTGAAATATTTATAACATATCCTTTAAAGTGTGCGTATCTATTATTTACTTAATATCTGATCTATTTTCAAAGGAGAGTTTTTTGTTCGAAACAAAATAGAGAGTAACGGGTAAACGAAGGGGAATTAGATACTATTTTACGGAATAATAATTCTTCCTTTTAATTTGTTAAATTCGATTATGTATAACAGGCTAAAGTTTGGTTGTGACCCTTTGTACATGGTTCTCGCAAAAAGTAATATGTTTAAAGATATTGTAGACGTATTTTACGACTACATTTTATATCTCCTATCTTGCTTAATATACATTCTAGTAACAATCATTAAAATAAATATAATTTCGAATCAATAGTTTAAAATGTATATGCACAAGAATTCTAAATGAACAGATATAATTTACACTAATTGTCGATGTACACTGATTCCATAGAAACGTAGAATCGTAATGATTTTGTTGGACTATGAACATTTTAATTATCTCTCCATAAAAATTTACAAATATATTTTGGGATGGACATGTATATTTTGGCTTATTTAAATCTTTAATAATTTTGGCAACACTAGTTTTGGTTATTGTTTGATAGTTAAATCTCTATAAGGTTTAGGTTATTTTTAATATTATATATAAAAATTTATAACTAAAACCCCTATGTCTGTTGCAACTTTTGAAACAATTAAATTTTACATAAAATACTGTTGAAAATATTAGTTAATGTAAGTATTCACAAAACAGAAGGTTTACAAATGATAATTTTTACAGCACTCACAGAATTTTGACCACACTATATACTACTTATTGTACATGATATTTCATAAATTAGTTTTTATTATGAGCATAAATTACACAAACGTCAATCTGAGACTTGTACAAATTACCAATTTGTTTCTGAAGATATTGGGGAGAAATGTTATAGCGATTTGTCAAGACATTTTTGAAGTTATTTACACAAGCTCAGTCCTTTTAAGTTTACCCTCATGTGTTTTACATATATGAATTGGTGATTATAAACACTACATAATATGTAACATATTTTGTGCTTATACAGATAGATATTTGATCAAAATAATGTAAAACTGAGAACGTTTATAAATAACCATACCTTTAAATCTTGGTTTAGAAGTGGAATATTTATCAGTTGAAACTGCTGTAAACAAAACAATTTTGAATTACACATATGCAACAAGGAAATATTAAAAATAACTCAAATATATGTTATTGTTACTACTTGTTATAGTTTAGTAATTGTAGCTCATGTATCATTGAGGATTGCGATGTTGTTGTTGAATCGAGTTTGATTAAGTAAACATAAATTCTGTGATATCTTGTGTTCGTGTTTTTTTTTTATCTAATAATTTCAAAATTAAAAATAATAAAAGTTGCTTTTGATGATTGATTGATTTGGTCTATTTCTGGGTTAAATAAATGTTTATATTGTAATTTGCAAGTGATTTAAAGTCGGATGTAATTATAATATTTTGTTTTTATAAATCACAAACAATATATTTTCTAGTAAAATTGTGGAAAATTCTTTGTTAGAATTTAAATACACAAAGTTAAAATATGAATTAATGTCGATAGACATTACCAAATAATCAGTAAAATTCCGAATTTGTCTAACTTGTTTTTAATAATAATTCATTCCAACTATAAAAAAAAAAATAAAAAAATAAAAAATTTTTTTTTAAAATAAAAATACATTAGTTCGAAATGAGACAAAAATTAGGAAAATGTCATCCAAATCTATATTTTATGAAATACAGAGCAGAATGCATATATATATATATATATATATATATATATATATATATATATATATATATATATATATATATACATTTTATAAAATTTTAAAATTTCACCATTTCTTGAAACGCTGATATAATAACGTGTATCAAGATACATTATTGTATGTTAATGATTTGAAAACCGTTATGAATTCATGCACCTTAAAAAAAGGAGTATTTATATGTGTTACAAAATTCAAAATTTTATTAATCAACAAAATGAATCAACTCTCTTGAATTAAAACAATAAAACACGTTTAAATTCAGAATAATGTATCCGTTTCAAATTACGTAAGAGAGGAATAATATGTGTAAATAATGATTTATAACATATTTCACACAAAACTACATACACAACTAAATATTTTTCTTGTGAATTTGAGACGCGCCGAAGAAAAATGGGTAAAATGTCAAAGTAGAATTAAAAAATATTGACAAAATATTTTAGGTAATATATGTAAACTATAAACTAAAAACTTATATGTGTGTGTAAAACACATTTTCTTATACAATGGTGTCAACTTATGTAGTTTACGTTTTATTAATATTCCCTAATCATTTATTAAGCTCTTTTTTCTTGTTTTTCAGTATTGCAAATTCCTACATTAGTAGTTATATTAGACAATTTTGATATAATTAAATGATTGTATTTTACTACCTGATAATAAATTTCATTATAAATATTATTCTCATATTTTTCTAATAATTGTGTAATAATATATTATATAAATTAGTAGAGAATCTGTTATACACGAATTTAGTAAAATATTGCCATAGTTAAATCAATGTTGGTTGGAATAATTATTATCAACAGATAAGTTCCAACGTACGTTTTTATAAGTGGGTGTTCAAAGATATATAATGACGCATTAAATTAAATATTTCTCAAATTAGGAGAGGCTTAATATAGTCTACTTGATTCGCATATATATCTTATATGAATTTATCATCTTAAAATTCACTTGACATGAGCATCACTTTTGTACAATTTAATCATCACTTGATTGAATTGGGTGGGGATTTTTAACCACCGATATTGAATTTTTTTTTTTTTTTTTTTTTTTAGATTTTCACATATTGGGAAAAAATAATTATTTGATTATATGATATAAACTGAACAATTAAAATAAGTACGAACTTAACGTAAAATATAAATGTTAGTATACAATTTATTATCCCAATTTTAGGTTACTTTCTGCAACTTCAGATATATTAACAAACTAATACCCGTACATTTATCTGTAATCAAGGTGACAGTGACTTACGATAGACTTTTATAGTTCCATCTGTGTCTCCTAATGAATTCTTGGATACACACTTGTATGTGCCATAATCTGAAGGAGATACAGAATGTATGGTTAGTTTCATATGAACTTTGTATGCATTATCTATCAATACGGGTTCGAATTTCCCACCTGAAATCAAATATAGTATTAATTATGACATACGTTAACTAATCTGCATGCATAGTCTAAAAACAAATTTTACAATAAACACAATTACTTTAAGTATTTAACAATTTAAGTATTAATTAAATTGTTTATTAAAATTCGCTTACAGTAATATAAATATAATATTATTCATAATCAATATTATAATGTTAGTCGTTGTTGTAAGTACTATGAAGTATATATATATATATATATATATATATATATATATATATATATATATATATATATATATATATATATATAAACCTATTAAACACTAATGGATCCTAATCGATCTGTAGATTTTTGTCAAATAATAAACTCAGGTACATGTTCAATTGACTAAGGAATATTAGTGAGGAAGCAAATATATGTGCATCAACAAATTATTACAATGTAAGAAGTGAACATTTAGGACTCCAATTTTAACGCATTATCAAAAAAATAGAATGTATCATGTTTTTATTTTTATTAAACTATGAAAGTTGTTAATAAATTTCTTCAATATTGTCTTATTGCCTTAGTGAAACATAAATTGTTTGAGATTTTGTTAAAAATCATAATTTACTTTATTTTTACAAAAAAATAAATAATAAAAATAAAATAAATTAAAAAAAAATAATAATAATAAATAAAATAGTATAAATTGGTAAAAACTCGTCTCTAATTCGCCCCAAATATCAAACAAACTAAAAACAAAACACAATTTATTCTCGGCTTTTGAAGTCATTATATTTTTTAATGAACTGATCTCGGATATAAGTTTTTAAATAATTATATTAAAAAAAAACTTAATGAATACATTCGAAAATATGATGAATACTTATGAAAAAATGTAATTAAATTTGTTGCATATTTTGAATATTTATACTTCGTATGAATATATGTTACGTTGTTTATAGTTTTAAAAATATGTAAAACGAAAAATGTAATATTGAGAATTATATCTTATGTAATAATTAATTGTAATGTTTTCAATACAAGCCAAATCATAATCATACATTTTTAATCTTCATAAATGAGATAATTGTTTAATTGTTTGTTGTTATTAAATTATTGCGACTTTACATAATAGGCAATTCTAAATATTATTATTTAAACATATTATTAATATAATAAAAATAATAAAATGTTTAACCAATGATAAGAACCTTGTAATTAAAAAATGTTTTACGAACCATTGGCAATGATTTCTCCGTCACCTCTAGTCCAGTAGTTTATGGATTTAGGATACGCTTCTGAATAACATTCTAATGTTAACTTCTGTTCTTCCTCAGCACCAACCAACTGGTTATGAATGGATATCATAGGAGGAACTTAGACAGAAAAGACATTTTAAATAGCAAACAAGAAAATAGTGACACGACATAAAATTCATACCTTCTTCATTTTGTAAATAAAATTCATTCGGGACAAAAGAAGCTTGATGTTTGAAATGTACATCCATTTTTATGAGGAACATTACATGTGATTTTCAAAAATAATTATGTTTTAACATTTTATAATTAATCAATTAAAATGGTTTGATTTTTGTAGGTATTTTATATTGCAAAAGTAGGTGTTTTATTAAAATTTACAGTTTACAACGACAATATTACAAATTGGATATTTTAAATTTGTTTTATATGTCAGATATATGTAAAGAAACAGATATATTTTTATAATAATTACAATATAAAACCAACATTAAGCTTAATTAAGATGTACAATAATAAAGAAAATTTCAGGTTTCCATCAAGACTTATGTCAAGTCTATGAAACTAAATATTCTAAGCATAAAAAAAATAATAATAATAAAAAAAAAAAAAAAAAAAAAAAAACACTTCAACCCTGAGAAACGAATTATAAGGACCACAAATGTTTTATCATGAAGTATATCCAATCAGATTTAGGCCCGAGATATAGTAATTACGACATCTTTAGTAGAAAAAAGTTCATTTGAAATTATTTACCGTGTATACAGACACACGGGGGTGACGCTTGGAAACTTCCCCGGTCTATTGACTATGTTAAAACTATCCAGACGTAATAGCAGGGCTATCCTGATGTATTAGGTATCGATAAAAAAATGTTTAAAAAATCATAAATAATAGCAAATAGAGTACTTCAAAAGGAACATATGGCCAAATGGAATTTTAAAATCAAAGGTTAAGTGAAAAATTGTAATATTAATCTATAAAAAAATTAATAATATATAAAAATGTGAAGTGAACTTAAAGTGTTACAAACAAAAATTCAGAGATCGATGTGGGAATTTTGTAATATGATATTTATATAACAGAGATCTCATAATCACAATCAATCAAATAATACTAAAATTAAAACGACCTTAATAATCAATTAATACGTATAAATTCAAAACATAAACATTAAATATAAAATAAGCGTAAAATTGAATAAATATTAATAATATCGGATTCAGAATAACTTAATTAAACTTACTATCAAGTATGTGTAACAAATAGTTTAATTTAAAAATTTATAACTCTTTCTTTATAATTTAGCTAATATAAGGATTTTACGATACCTGCCATGCAGTTTTAAAGTAGCTAAAACATATGGAATCAAATCAAAATAAAATACAATTCACAATTGTATATATAAAATATTTTCAGAATATTTAATTGCGTAAGCATTTGTATATTCAATTAAAAGTAGTTTCGTGAAAATGTGTAATTTGTATTAATAAAATGATGAACAGTTCTCTCTAGAAGCAAGATTTAAATCATTTTGATAATAAAACACCTAAAGAAATATTGTAAGATAGACATCACTGTTAATTATGTTTACTTGATTTACTAATAAGTCATTTCCGTTATAATTCTCAAAATGTTAACAATATATCATTAGCTAAACACTATCCAATCTCATTTCTGATTTATCTTACATATAATTATAAAACACTTTTTATGCAAATGCGATATTGATTCCTGGAATCAAATCTGTTACAACCCCTTTGAACAAATAAAAATCAAATTTATATTACGATAAAAGAGAACAGACTTAACGTGCCTTGGTCTATATTTCATATGGTGAATTATTATATTATGCACAAGTTTATTATCTATTCCTGTGTTATCCTGAAACATTATATAATAAAAACAATACGGTGTAAGTAGAAATTGCACGAAACCCAATACCGCAGTCATTCATTAAAAATGTTTTAACAATAATCCTTACGCGTAGTTTAATATATATATATATATATATATATATATATATATATATATATATATATATATATATATATATATATATATATATATATATATATGTGTGTGTGTGTGTGTGTGTGTGTGTGTGTGTGTGTTTTATTATCCTTCAACATATTATCGATACCTTTTTTACCTTTTAATTTATCCAAGAAATATTTTATGAAATTATAAACTATATAATAAAAACGTGAAAAAACACTTGTAATTTAACAGTAATTACTGAAATTTTATTACATATCTTTAAATTAACACATTTTTCTTTCATTTCACAATACGTTAAAATAGTTTATAACTTTGTATTAAAATTTGACTCTACTCACAATGCACAATCAGCATTATCCTCTTACTGACAGTAGGAGGAACACCGTTCGTGGCGATACATAAATACGCTCCCATGTGGAGACGGTTTATTCTCGTGAGATTAAAAACTGGACCATCTACACTGGTAACTGTTCAAGACAAAAATAAAATAAATTAAACATCAAAGGTATTCGTTAATGTTGATTTCGTATAGTAAAGTCCAGAGAACAAAATTAAATGAAAATACTGTAGTACATCATTTCACATTTTAGACTAATTTAATGTACAAACATTGATTTATTTTTAATTAATATATGTTGTAAGGGCCTACAAAAAAAATCTGCGTATATGTTACGTTAAAATATTCGAATTCAACATATTAAATGCATTGTTGTCTCCCCATCACATTTGCATGGCTTCCATTTGATAATAATATAATATATCGTAGATATTTCTCTCTTTATACGATCATAGAACTAAGAGGACTTTACCTTCGTATTAAATATGTACAACATTTTAAATTAGATAAATATATAAAATGTATAAAATTCAACGACTTGTTTTATATTATAACTAAATGTTCTTGTCTTTTACGTCACAGTAACCATCGAGCACAATCAGACTGCTTACGGCTATATTTAAGTTAAAAGATGTCAACAAGAAGAGGATGTTAACGATACAGTACAAGCAAAAACGATGCAACTGTAACATGCAATGACTACCGATATTAATGAAACTTGGATACAACATCTTGTGAACCACAGAACTGACCAGAAGTTTCATAATTCCCCTAATTTGAGTAATAGCTTCCGTTCACATGGATACTTAACCACCACAGAGGAGACGAAGACTTAGTTGGTTGTCAAAGGTACTGAATAAAGTTTTGATAAGGAATTGACAAATTTTAAAACTTGTTCTTTTGAAAATATTTTTGGAAAAATGTAAATAAACTTTAATTCAAACTGAGCTTCTTTCTGACTAATTTAAAAAATTTGCTAATTTAGTCAATTTAAAATAAAATATAAGGTATCATCTTTAGCTATAGGAAGTTTGATTTGTTTTTTATTTGATAGTGTTTCTTTAGCAACTTTAAGCATATTAAAGGAAAACTTCCATTATTTTAGTTAAATATTATTTGAATTTGTGAATTTAGGATTAATAATGATTAAAACCTTAAAACTTGTTCAACGAATCAGACCTAAATTCATTTTGCTGCTATCCTCTCGTATGTATTTAGTTTTGTGTACATATAAGTTATCTAATAAATCCTCTATTTTAAACTTGTTTCGTGTGTTTTTTATGTGATTATATATGTTTTTAGATAATAGCACTACGAGAGTTTTCTTTCTTGAAACAAGTAACCGTTTCAAATGACGTCAAATGGTGGAAGCATCGAAAAGCGACTTTTCTTTTAAATGCTATTAAAGAATTGATTTATTTACTTATCGTTAGTTTTCATATTCTGTTATTGTGAGTTAACTTTACGATTGAATTGGTGGTTACAACAACAATAATAAACCAAATGAAAATAAGTTAACTTAATTAATAATTCAGTCGGAAACATAATTTAAAAAAAATCACTAAACTAAAATGAATGAACAAATAATAATAAAGATAATATATGCCTCCCACAAAAGACGATAAAACGATCGGATCATAAGAAGAAGAAAACAATAAGCAAATAACAATAAAATTTTTTTAAACAAATAGATGTCAAAACAGAAAAACTTAAAATAGGAAGAAAAAGGTTTAGAGAAAAAGCTGTGTTTAGAGAAACATTTAAAATTGTAAGAAGAGTTGGGAAGGTTAAGCGGAAAGGAGGAGAAAACGTAAGGAGGGCAAAGTAAAACATAGAAAAAACTATTGGAAAGACGGAAGAGTTAAACACTAAACTAGAAAGAGGGCTAAAAATAAAAAGAAAGAAAATGAATTATAGAAGATAAAAGGGGCAAAAAGTTGCAAAATTAGAGAATAAGAAGCACGGAAGAAACCTGGAAAAAGAAAAAAGTTAGAAAGAGTTAGGTAAATTAAAACGTTCTACAATAGAGATAATAAAAGACAAACAGGGTAAAATAAACATTAGAATAGATAAGAAATGTATTTTCAGTCTCCTGTCTTTATGATGTTATAAACAAATTTGATCTACGTTTTTAAAAGCCCACATATAATTAACATATACTTCAATTGTGGCAAATATCAAAATAAATTACACTAATACTTAACTTGTTTGAAAATGTTAAATATTACAAAATGAAGTTAAAAACTAGGAAATGTGTTAATATTATTTGTCAAACAATCAAAGGATGTAAATACACCAAAGAAATTATATAACTAGTTGTAAAATAATAATTTCAATGAATGTCATGCCTGAAAATAACATTTATTATCAATTCATCTAATCTGTAACTCGTTACCACATCCTTAAATACGAGTAATTTAGAGACATTTTCCTTTTGTATAATTTTAAAATTATTTTATAAATAAAATTTGTGAAAAGCAACAATACATAATTTATTAAAAGAATTGGATATTCAAATGTTTTTTTATAAATCACCTTCTTGTCCATTTCCGAGTGGAATCAGCTCACCACTTTCCCTTCGCCAAGTTATATTTGGAGCTGGAAATCCGTTAGCAGCACACTTTAGAGTAACGTTACTGCCTTCCCGAACTACCATGTCTGTACTTGTTGGATAGTCCAGAATATCGGGCGGAACTAAATAATAATAAAAGATATGCAGCAATTTACATGTCTAAATAATAGAATATTTTTACTTTATTGCTTTACGACTTTGAATCAACAACATTTGTTTTGATGTTGATTGAATACAAAACTATGTGGTTCAGATCTATATTTATTTCTATTCACTCATTTTCCACTTCTTTGGTCTTCTCTAATACGAATTGGTATGAAATATTTCAGTTTATTAATAAATTTTGTTTCTTAAATTTACCTATTTTGCCAATAATTCTCTACATATTGTTGTTATACTCATTATATAATTAATTTTGTATTTTCCTATAACTGGAGATCATAATAATCCAGCTTTTGGATTATTGTAACGTCCTGTTTGTTTTTTTATTTTTTTATTTTTTTTTTTATTACACTGATCAGTATATTTAAAAAAGATTTTTTCATAGAACTAACTAATAACTATAAGCACTAAGTATTAAGTCTACTACATTACACGAAGGAACACAAGTAATAAAATTAATTTGTAAGGTGCATTATTAATTTTGTTCATTCTATTATAAAAGTGACTCGTAAGTATTAACCTCAGACAATTATTTATACAATGAGTTTTTTCGAGAACTTTTCACAATTAATTCCTACTGAAATCACAAACAATTTACAAGGATTCGAATACTCTTAATGTTTAGTAGAGTAAGTATCAAAATGCATTCAAATTGATGTACGTCACCAATTAGTGGTATGCTTTGTAGTGGACACTTTGTAGTGTCTTTGGTCTTACGGAAATCACTCTTGGCAATAATAATAATGCAAAGAATATAACATATAATATCCATATAAAACACTAATTTTACAGTAACTCAGAGAAGATGACTTCCATGGGACAGAATATTTTGAAAAAAACAGTAAGATTGCCAATTATATCCCTAGTGTCCCAAAGTGAAGTAAGTAAATTTTATTCAAATGAGTTTTTAATAAACATAATTCCTGTTATTATGTCGATGAAAATCCTCATTTGCTTATTGAAAACCATTCCAATATAGAGGAAAGAAATTAAAGTTTATGAAGAAATGTTGGGAATTACGTTTATCGGTGCATTATTCATTGAGAGAAACGTGAAAGGAGAATCATACATTAATTATCTGGAAAATTATATTGGAACAGTTAAATTACATAGGTATTGTAACTATGTTTGGCAAATCATAGAAACTGTCTAAATTCAAAAAAGGAACTCAACCAGTTGCATTTAGAATGAAATCTTCTACATTGTCAGTAAGTTGGAGCCAATAGCTCGTTACTCTATAAACGTTAAATAATGGTTAGAGAATATTTTACTAACCAGTGGATTGAGAGAATAGGATAAACTAACTGGTTACTAAGATCAGACCTAACTAATATGAAGTTTATTTTGTTTTAGTGAGGTAAAGTGAAATTTAGAGTGAGAAGATGTAATATATATCTGTTACAATAATGCAATTTATATCATTCATGGATTCCACATTTTTTCGCACAATAATATCAGTATTTTATATTTGTAAAAATAACAATTGAAATAAGATAAATAATATAATTATAAAGAACTGATTATTATTCCGTGGTGAGTTATAAAACTTTATATTATCAATACTCTGTAATATAAGCTACCGTTGTTTGTTTAAACTATACTAAACACATGTTCCAGCAATAAGTTACTTGTCTTAAAACCGTACATATTACAATTTAAACTTACCGACTATTTCTAAGAATCCAACTTGACTCTTCATGGGGTCCGTGTTTATTTGACACATGTACCATCCCCTATCTGCTTGACGAACCTCACGTATATGAAGATACCATGTTCTGTGTTCACTATGAGTGACGCCAATACGATGATTTTTCGTTACTACGTGACCGTGAATGGTTAGTATAGTCTGTGTATCAACTCTTAACCAGGCCACCTGAAACAATAAGTTTTATTAATACATGGGTAATAATCCCTATTGTGCTATCAAGTGACATGATCCATTTCAATTGAAAAATAAATCACAACCGCGCTAAAAAGAGTTCGGTTTGTTAAATTCAATTCTGTAAATCTAACATCATGTGATTATTGGCGAATATGTTTCATTTAGAACACTCTATGAGAAAATAACATTCCTTGAATCTACCAACTGTAGGAATATTTCCTCAACAGTTGTGTTAACATGCACCATATAACACAATAATCGTTCAGTATGTCAGCAATTAAACTGTTGAAAATATTGGCAATTATTTTTAAATAAGTAAAAAATGTATATAACAATTTTCTTCAAGAACAATAATTCATAAGGTTTGAAAAAAACAGCTTATATGTGAAAGCCATAGAATGTATTGTGGCGAGAAGATAACATCTGGTAATAATTAATAGACATTCTTAATGAATTGAGAAAGATGAGAATTTTCTGTAGTCACAATCAACATATCAGTGATCTAAATGTGCAATTGAAGTCCCTAACGCGTACGTCAAACGTAATCGTAAAAGTGCAAATGCATGTTTTAGGTGCACTCTTTATCAGGATGGTATTTTTGACGATTTATTCTTTGTTAAATTGCTTACGTTCACATCTTGAACCTGTATTCTGTTACACAAATCAAGGATTAAACTTGATTTTTCTGCAAGATGGCCCAACAATTGATTAAGTTTTTATATTTATTGTTTTCTTTTATTTTATATTACAGTAAGTGGATTCCCATTATTGTATTCAAGAAAGTATGGACCCATAGCTTATAACTAGGAAGGTCATAGTGGTAAAAAAATAAAAGATGTAAAGTAATCGCTAAAAATATTTAATAAGTTGTAAAATAAATTTGGTAAGGCACTTGTATAATACAATTACAATATAGTTGGAGGAAATGTTAATGATTTAGGCCTAATACAATACAAACAGCTGATTATTTGTCTTGAATCACAACTGAATTCAAAGGCGTACGTGATGTTTAGGTTCTGTATTTAGTAGTTTAGGAAACTGCCACTAACCTGCAAGGTTATGTGGTATAACTGAATCCTACTCGAAGTGATACCACGGCGCAGCTAAAGCTCTCGATGTGTACATGCTGAAGTAGTTTATGGCTATAAAGAAAGAAGTTGATAATTTAAAACTTAAATAACTAACCCGATTGTCCACTGACCGTTTAGAAAGTATCATTAAAAGGTTGACCTTTAACGGGTCGGTGATAGTATTTGATGGGACAGAAACTTGTTTTCAGGGATCATTGTTACTAGAAAATTATTTTTTCCTTACCTCTTATCGAACACAATGCCGCATTAGTCGATTAATTGAACGGTTAAATGATGAAAAGAAAAAAGAAAAAAAAAGAACCAAATACAATTCAAATAATGGAGTTATCAGATTAAGGGGTGTAATAGTAACCTATGTAGTAAATGAAATAATGTCGTGAAGCGGAATACCTATTACTTGATACCTAGTGTCTCAAAATGGACATGATTTAGAATTCTCATGAGAGGAATAGTGTAATCCATATTTGAAAAATAGATTTATGATATTTATCCTCGGATGCAATATGAAAAACCGACATGGATAAATTTTAGAGTGTGGTAAAAACAGTTAAAATAACAAATTTTATAATATCTATAAATTGGTGTGATATCAAGGGAAAACAATGTAAATGAATTATATAAATATTCCATACGTGTTGCACTTCCGAACAAAGCAAATCAGATAAACATATTATCTTCTAGTATAACGATCATTACTTCGAAATATGTCTTTGTATGTCGGAGCAATAGAAATATTAACAGCCGAGACATAATTTTTTATAATTGATACGCCTTAATATAGGTTTTAATTCAGGAAAAGTTGCTCCAAGTATACTGTGACAACAGACATTTCAAATATTATATTTTAATGTTTATTTAAGTTATCCGTAAATATAAATGGAGCTATAAAAAGTGATTACTTCCTGCTGAGATGTAGAAAAACTTGATAAACAGGAAAACTACCAATGTTAAAATATATTACAAGTCGGAGAGCTTAGGTTAATTTGTACGAGAGTAAATACTAAAGTGTCAAAGAAACAAACCAATCATTGTGCAAAAGATTATGAATTCAACTATCAAACAAATCGTCACTTAAAATATATAGTTATAAGTAAAAATATGTAAAATAACTTAACATTATAAAAGGCTAAGCTATGAAAGAAAATACGCAAAATCATCTTACTAAACTAACCATTAGAAATGCTAGGATGAAATAACTACATTGACCGATCCATTCCAGATATACTCAAATGCGATAGGTTTACCAAAAATCTGGTACATGCCAACGTATATGGTCATCTGAACATAGGTTATTAACTATGAATAATATGGTAATAAGTTAGAAGCAAACCAAATTTAAAGAGAATAAAGGACAAACTGAAAATATTATTTGAATATAGTCTAACTGCTATAGACAGGACCAATCAATGTATGAACACGAAAATAGTTCTTCAATGGGAAAAGATAATAATTTGAAAAAAACTAACCAATTTTGTAAAAAAAACCAAAGAAGACTCCCAGGTGTTATTAAGACAAAGAGAAAAGTGGTGGTAACCAATTTTTCTACCAATTGTAACGGGTTGTGGATGTATACGTGATAAATATATCAGTAAACCTAATTTGGCCGACATATGGTTATCTAGGTAAAGTCAGTAGGCATGGTAAGATACGCATAAGTAATACCCAATCGTATAAATACCAATGTCCAACCAGCACATCCACGAACCAGATTAGATAATTACCTACTAGAAAGAATAATAAATACGGAACCAAATACAAAGCTACAAAATATCACTGGACACGGTTAACCCTAGTTCTTAGGCATGTAGTTCTATTGGGCTGTAGAAGTACGCAACGGAAATTTTTACACACCATCAGCTAAGTTAATCATACGTCATGCCGGGAAATCTCGTCATGGAAATTAACCCAAAATTTTAATTATGAAAATTAAAAAAACTAAATTTAAACTGGAGTAACGTAGCAGTCAGGAGCCTCCTTGATAATTATAGTTGAATAGACTCCTGAACGATTCCGATAATATTACATTCGTGGCCCGCTTATGTGCTTTTGTGTTATCGAGATGGTATATCAGAAAATTGACATGCTTGACTGGTTGAATTTAAAATTATTTTGGTTGAAAGTGTAACAACATATATATTTTTGTTATAGCAATGTTATGTTTATTTAAAGTTTTGTTTAGTGCAAATGGATGATATCATGTGATAATGTATATAAGTTAAGGTTTGGATGTGATACAGACCTGCATGTTAGGGGCTGTAATAACATGCATGTTAGGGGATTCTAAGTTAGACCTCTAAAAAGTGAGATCTCATTATAAACCTAACAGGACACTTCTCTGACATGTGAAATTCAAATTTGTAAATCTAGTACTGCCTGATTATCGGCGTGTGTTAATAAACACCTACAAAATTAACATTCCTCTATAAAACCAAGAGTAGGTAGACATTGATAGCTTATTACACAATAATCGTTCCCGTGGGGCGCAGCAATGACACGGTCAAGACGACACGAAAAATTTGGTTACAAATTCCAATAAATAAATTCTAAATTTCGTTCGGGAACTAAAAGTACCATAAACAACATGTTTGCCGACCAAAAGTTATTTGTGGCCTTGGTGGTCAAAAGATAACCTGAATATATATTTTATTGCAGGCATTCTTGATGATATGAAGGTAGTTAGAATTTTCAGTATAGAGTTATAAATAATAATGAAACCTCTTTCTGTACGTCAATATGCGAATTTAAGCAAAAGAAGTTCCTCATGGCCTCGATAGTGACAGCACAAAAATATATTTTTGCTTCATTCATACTTGGGATGGCATTACTACCCCCCCCTCTTTGTTGGTAACACTGTAACTGAAATTGTATACATTGAAATATTTAGCTATATTTAGTACATTCTTCTACAAATCGAGGATTGAAATTTGATTATTCAACAAGATGGGACATCCCCTGATTTCCCTTTTATTTTGAGTTTTTCTTGGTGTGAATTTTCAAAATTTTCTTGGAGACGAAATTGAAAGGGGTGAATGAAAAGAGGCTCGCGCGAACTTACACAGATGAATTTTCATTTATGGATTTACGTTAAACAAAATTTGCAGGCTATAATCAAAGGATTCGTATTATTTTACATTTGAAACAATTAAGTTAAGAACCATTAACATTTATAACTCAAAGTGTCTTTGTTCTTCTGAGTGGAGAAAGAACTATAATGTCGCTCAGACTGTTGCACAGCTATCCACGATACCCATATAGAATTCAATTAAACACAAATAAAAATGTTTGATGTGTCCTTTATTTTATTCGTGTTATATGGTTTTAAACTTTTCTTTTGTAAATACGTTAAAAAAAAAAAAAATAAATAAAAAAAAACCACTATGGTTTTGTTTACATAATAATTTTATTTTTTTCACAGAATGGATAAAATAACTTTACATATCGTGAATGTTTAGTATTAGATAAATAATGTGAGTCGTATATGTTTAATATTACAAATTAGAAACATATATCAATTTGTCTTTCAAATACTATAGTTCTATTAGGTACCTATCCATTTATATTGATTATTATAATAATTGCATGTAATAGTATATTCACTACATAAGTTCAATTGTTACTATCTGTGAACTTAAGTATATATCTTAAAATCAGTTATAATTATATGGATTGGCGGTTTGTTATTTTTATATTTAAAAACCTAAACAATTATTTTACAATGCATCCTGAATTATAATATAAATTATAAATACTGAATAATGTTTTTTTTTGTATTTGGAAACCTTTTCCACACTTATTGAGAATCTAAACATATGTAACAATTATTGATAATGACTTTGCAGTGTTAATTTTACCTTGTAGGTGCCCAAATCATCGACAATACAAATAAGCGTCGCTTCTCTTCCCACAGGTACGGTGACATTGGTTATTGGCTCTCCAAACTTTGGCACTTCTGAAAACAGAAAGACGTGTCAAAACAGTTTTAATAATAATTCTAAAATATGATTTTCTCTTGTTTTAACAAAACAGTTGTTGTTGTTTAAGATACACTTAAATCAAATTAGTTCGAACATATTTCATTGGATGGACACAAGTAATAAAAGTTCTTAAATTTTAAATACTTAAATATCATTCATGACAATATTATCAGTTATGTTTTTATTTAGGGAGACTGATAATTTGTGATATTTGTTTTGTTTAACTTTATCACGTTGCGTGACTACATTGATCATTGCGTGATTCCACCGTCAGCCATTTAAGACTATAGGGATAGTGGAGGACTGACTTCACACCTATTACAAGGCAATCTTCACACCAAACTTTCAAATGTAATATATAAGATTACATCTTAATAAGAGGTGTTTTTCAATTCTGCTTTTTGATATTTATTTAGACCCACTACAATTTAGTTGAAAACGTAATTTAAAAATAAAATGAAATTTAAAAAAAATGTATTTTAAAATTTATAAATTTGACAAAGAATATTACAAATTACATAGACCTTATAGATTATTCTACATTATAAAATTATGACCATGTATATAATTAAACGAATACCATATGGAAGAAAAGTACGAAACATAACACAAATTTAGTTCTTAAGACGTTCAAAAAGTTTGTGAGTGGAGAATTTTGAAAATAGTTAGGATATGAACTTTAATTTGTATAAATAATTAGAAATAATTAGACCAGTTGCAGCTAGAGTTAAACTGGTTGAAAATGATACTATATTTTTAAACACTTGGATGTCAAGACGGTTTACAAGTATATGCATTAATCCATACTTTAATATGGATGCTGAGAAGTTATTTTATTGCCTACTATTCATAAATTAATAATAAGCAAGTAATTTAAATATGATTTTATGATTTTCACTTCAAATGTGCAAAAATAATTAATTATGTATTGTATATATTAAACACAAATCCCCACTTTATGAATATTAATGTGCATTTAATTTTAATACTGTTAAACACTACTTAATAAAATAAAAGTATTTAACAAAATCAACTAAATCAAATTTAAATTGAATGAGAGGGTGATATTTTATTCACAACAGTTAGAAAATGTGCGTTCTATACTACAGTGTGACGTAAACATGACGGAATCTATGTGTTACATAATATTGCCAAACAACTAATTTCAACATACCAGATGCACAATCACTGGTTGTTATTTTTAATAAAGTAATATAAATGCATATCTGATGTGGTGAAGTTTATATGGTGTGCGACAGTAAGTGCTGTTTACTAGAAATGGTAATATATAAAAACAAACACATAAAGTGTACATACACATATACAAAATATTATTTACTAAATTTTACTTAATAATGATGTTCCTTAATATAGTTGGATCTCAAATTGATTATATATATATATATATATATATATATATATATATATATATATATATATATATATATATATATATATATATATATATGTACCTATAGAATAATAAAAAAGTTAATTTGTTATATTAAGAATAAAATTACTTTTGATTTATTATTATTTTAAATAGATATGAATGGTTTCCTGTTAATGATTAAAATATAAGTAATTGAGACGGTGTCATAACTCTTGTTTTAAATATGACTGTCACGTTTATAGATTAACAAAAATAATGTTGTTCATGAATAAAACCCTATTAGTGGAAATACAAATAATAAATAAGATGAATATGTATTATTATGTGTTTAGAAATAGTTTGCATTATATCTTCAAATGATAATAGCTCTGATTAAGTCAGAAACTGCCATGTATATGCCATGTTTAATATTAGTAGACATAAAGCACTTGTACAGTGATTGCTGGTGGAAACACGCACTGCATCGTTATAATTAACTCTTTGTTGGAAAATCGTTAAAGAATAAATCAGTGAGCCATGTTTATTGTAATCCCGCACGCGAATGAACTAACGTCGCTGTAGTAATTGGCTTAGCTTTCTTTCAGACAACTTAAGCCAGGGCTTCAATTTATCTGTATATGTTTGAAATGAACACATATGGATGGCAAACATTCCCAGCTACCTCAATATGAACCTTGACCTTTTGGGTTGTAATAAAACATAATTATTTATAAATATTAAATTTCGTGTTGTCAGTCTTTAAATTCCATATTTTTGCAAAATTCATATCATGTAGACATTATCTTTCATCCATCCCCAGAATCAATAATCTAATGGAGATAGATCTGGTGATCTTGGTGGCCAAGAGTGAAGCCCTCCACGACCAATCCATTGTCCAGGAAATTGTTGATTTAAGTGAGTGGACACGGCACGTGAAAAGTGAGGAGGTGCTCCATCATGCTGGAATTACAAATGTCGTCTAAGATGTAAAGGAACATCCTCTAGCAGCTGCGGCAACTCTTCTTGAAGGAAATGCAGATAGAATTCAACATTTAGGCGTCCAGGTAATATGAATGGTCCAATCAGCCGATTGTACGAGAGGCCACACCAGACATTGACGCTAAATCGGTATTGAAAGTTCCGTTCCACTACCTCATGAGGATTTTCGTCTGCCCATGAGTGTTCATTGTTGAGTTGTTGAGTAAATTGCGAATAATCCGTAAACAAAATACGCTTTGTAGAGTTGTTGATTCCTATTCAAAAAGTTGCAAAACTGCAAGCGAAGCGGACCAACCCCTGGATGTAGATGCTGAACTTTTTGTTGATGAAATGGATAAAAGTTGTTCTTATTAAGTGTCCTCCACACCATCGACTGTGAAACTCCTAGCCGCCTAGAAAGACGTCGTGTACTTACTCCTGGACTCCGTAAAACAGCATTAATAACAATAGCATCGTCATGTTGGACAGCACATTCATAATTTGTACGAATACTAGGTAATGATCATGTTTCCCGAAGAGTACGGAAAGTTCCACTAATTGTTTTAGGATCTGGAGTCTTCCTATTAGGATAACGCAGTTCATATTCTAGTGCAGCAGCTCTAGCATTACCATTAGAGACACCCAAAATGAAAAACATATCAGCGTATTCCTCTGTTGTAAATAAGTAAGGCATTATTTCACAAACTAATCTAATTAAAACTCACTGTAAACTTATGTATTATTAGAACACTTCACAGAAACCAATATTCTTCTACGTATAACTTACATACACTACTAATACACAGTTTAAACACATCAGAACAGAATACCATTGTTGATCAGCTGTTATGTTGCCAACTTAGGAAAAAAAAATTAATTTGAAAAATTATTCTGCATTTTGGTGATTAGTAAACAGGAATGAAACATGTTTGTTTCATTTTATAAATAGTTAATACTTATTTTTATTAAAAATGGTATTGTTATTTACAAATTTTAACAGTTAATACTGTTTTAAAATTTATTTATTTATTTCATTATTATTAACATTTTTTTATGTATTTATTACCTATTTAACGACGTTATTGTAGGTCAAACGTAAAAAAAGTGTTTCTCAACCTAAATTTCGGGTGTTTTACAGGGGATATCATAAAAACTAAGGGAGGTACAGTTTTAGGACCAGTTGTATTCGATTTTTCAGCTCAAAAACTATAAGAAATCTCTGAATTTGGCCCTTCATTTGCCTTCCCAGAATTTAAGGAAGTCTTCATTTCACCCAAGGTACTAAATTTTGGGCGAAATCTTTCACTAGCCGTAACTCGCTTACGAAGCAATTCCGGACCTATGTTTATATGAACTTTTTTCATTATTTTTACTAGTAGAATGAGATGTATAAGTGTGGGGATAACTTCGTGAATTACCCTGTATATATAACATTCTGGGTGTCCCACCAAAAATGTTACAATAGCTAAATTATGAATAGAAAATATGATAGAATACATAAAATGGGGAACCTTCCTCTCTTTTAAATGAAGTTTAAAATTGTAATTTGTAAAATGTTAGAAATTGCCACAAATTTCCAATATGGCGGCTAACTTTGAAATTTGAATGCCATAATTTTTTTTTTCGCAGATGTAAAACAATATTTTAGGAATGTTTGGTCTTAAGTATTTTTTTGCAACTTTAGCTGTTTAGGAATTACAGGCACTTAAATTTCAGAAAATTAAACATTTAATAGGGCTACAAATAATTATTGATTTTTACCTAAAATGTTACAATAAATAACTTTTGAACAGTTGAGGGTACAAATAAGCTTTAATATTGAACTTCCCTTATTTTTGTAATGTCTAAAATGACAAAATTAATTTTGATAAAAGCTAAATTTAATTTAAAATAGGGTTTTTTTATTTTATTTGAAACCATATATTGTTTATAATAGAAAATTAATCTTTGGTCAAATTTGAGACTTTTATAAAATTCACACTTTCTCGAAATTCCTAATAATAACATACCTGGAGAACATTTCCTGTATTTATTTATTACTTTTAAGTCCTCTATAACACACAATCGAGTTGGGAATTACTGAAATCTCATAATATTTCTTACGTTTTGTAATTAGATGTTGTTTATTTCAATTGTTGTACTATTAATAGGAAAATAACATTACTTTGTGATCATAACCTTCTTTTCTTATTTGCGGTTAACACAGTTAGAACATTTATTGATATTTTGTTATTTGTAATAAATGGCCTTCGATGATCAAGACAATAGAACAACAAATAGAACGAAGCGCTCGACCAATAGGTTTCGGTCCTTGTAAATGAAGGAAAGCACATCAATAACCAATAAACATACAAAAGCAGATGCGTTAGGTGCAACTGAGGTGAATCATCATATTATTTCTATTAGAAATATTATTGTGGATATTAATGCGAGTAGGAGCTCAGTAGCGAGGATTTCGAAGAAGGAGACATACCTTGCTTTCCACATTTCCCTTCACCAAGAACTCCTTCAAAATGATTTTGAAACAAGAATCGGATTTTGTACATGGTCACAAAGATTATTCATTATTTTTTTCATGTCATGTTTTCTCATGAGGCAACTTTCCAAACCACAGGGAAAGTCAACAGTCACAATTCTCATTACTGGGCAATTAATAATCTGCATTGGATGAGAACTGTGGATCATCAATGGAGGTGGTCGATAAATGTTTGGTACGGCCTGTTTGATGGGAAAATTATCGATCCACACTTGGTTCCTCATACACCTAAATGGAGAAATCTACGAACATTTTCCTCGAGCATTACTTCCTGATCTGCTGCTAGAAACATACGCTGTCCCCACGAGAGCAACGACAAAATTAATGTGGCTTCAAGCAATAAGGAGCTCTACCACACTATGCACAGGGTGTATGTAAGTCTTGTTGCGCATGACATGTTTCCCGGAAGGTGGATATGGAGGAGAACCCAATGCCTTGACCTGCATGATATCCTGATTTGACCGATTGACTACCTTTTGTAAAGAACATTGAAAGGTGAAAATAGTGAATACAGAGTGTGTGGACACAGATGACCAATTTGCGGGGTCAGATCTATCGTCCATGTAGAAAATGAACATGGCTGTTATTGTAAAGCGTGTTGAAATGTGTATTTGTAAACAGGGGTAGTCATTTGGAGCACTTGATTTAGTAATCGAATTACACTGGTTTACAAAAGTATTCCAATGTATTAATTTTATTGAATTTATTATTTCTTAAATAATAAAAAAGTTTGAAATTACGAAATCTTTTATGTTAACTTCTGTTGTATTTTCACTATTTGTGTGATACATAATCATTACATTTTTTAAAGTATTTTTTGTGATTGCTATTTTTTGGTAAAAGTGTACTTTTAATAACTTAATTTCTGATAAAACTGGACATAAAACTAATAAAGAAATACTGCAAATGTTCTCCTGCTATATTATTATAGGGAGTTTTGTAAAATTTCCATTTTTCAAAAGTCTCAAATTTGACCAAAGAATATTTTTCAATTACGGTATTGGTGGTTACCAAATAAAAATAAATCCCTATTTTTTTAAATTTAGCTTTTTTTTAAACTGATTTCCATGTCATTTTAGAGCTCACAAAAACAAGTCGAGTTCCCCAAAAAAACTTATTTGTACACTCAACTTTTCAAAGTTAATTAATAATGAAGTAAAATCTGATACTGATTTCCGATCATTTTCTGTTTGGTTATACGTTACTAACCACTTCTATTACAAGGGTTTTTATGTAAAACAAACAACTAAAATGGCAATAGGTATCATGCAACCTAGTCTTGCCTAATAATAAGGAAGTAGTTTCTGTCTACAATAAGGACAGGAAATGTTCAATATGGAAATGCCCTATGTTGCGTGGTTAAGTGCAATCCTAAACCACAACCACATATTTTATTTATAAATCTAACTGTAAATAGAAGATTTCTTATAAGTTATATTCCACAATATTAACATATTTTACACAATCTTCTAACTAGCATTATATTTAAACGTCAACTAATGAAAATTATTTGTAAATTAAAAATTAGCTTATTATTCATCATGAATAATGTTATTAAGCAGCTGCTAGTACAATTATTTTTACGGATAACTAATATACATACGTTGTAGATTTTTACAATTAGTTGAAACGTACATTTTTGTGTAAGCGATTTTTAAATCAGATTATTGTTCACAAAAAATGATTCATATTAAAAATTTTGATTTGAAAACATATGTAAAAAATGTAGAATTTAAATCGCATTATTAATAAGTGATACGAGACATGTAACAAGTAGTGATCATTTGGGATGGTTAAATTGTAGTGTATTATTCATACAGAGTATTTATTTATAAGGGTCTACACGCAACAAGTTGTAGTGACTTGAAATAAAATTACAATGAAGAGGCAAATCAAGTCATAATATACACCAAGAAATTTGATTTATTTTCTACAGTAAAATATTAAAGACACTTGATCACGTATTTATATTCATTCGTGTGTAAAAACTCAAAATGGTATTCGCATATTTCTCATTCAATATATGTGACTTATATTATGTTTTTTTCGTTTACCTGGAGTTTATATGAGATAGAATAGGTCGAAGTTTGTTGTGAGTTATGTTTGAGATTTTATCACTAACACCGGCCTTGTAATCTACGACATTAGGTGTTAACATAAATTTGCACGAATGAAACTGAAGAATGCTTATAAAAATATATATTTATTTTAATGTTTGCGACTATTATTTTTATTTTTGGGATAAAATATTGACATGCGTTAAACGTTTGTCTGTTGTTATAAGTCTCAAAAAACTAAATTTTAAATAAAAAATAATTAAAATCTCTACTTTATTTTAAAGTACAAAAGCTCCATATATATATATAATATTATAGTTTTTTTTGTGTTAGAGAAAGAAAGTTGTATAAATACGTCTTTTTCTCCTCTACTACACATAACATGATATAGTTTTCGCCAATGTAATTTTTACTCTTCCGAATTTACTTCGTACAACTTCGAAATCTACGATGACTATTTAATTTAGTATCATTATTTTAAATGTTTTGTGGAGTTATTAATTTTGATTCATCATTAAAAAATTCTTCATCTTTCTCTAATCGCCTAGTTCTAATAGATGAACTGATTTTATTAAGTTTTGAAATAAAATATTATTTCGGTATAAGAGTAAAATCCTAGAATATGAACTGCCATCGTTGCTGGCAATAAAATGTTGCCGTGAAAAACTAGGCTAATCAAGAAAGAGATCAATGAAAACCGCATGAAAATGGTTATCAAGCTCTTTGAATTGTAGAGATGGAAGTCCGGAGTAAAGTATATTTTATGAAAAAAAAATGTATATTTGGTATTATATAAGTCCAAGTATATTAATATATGATATTATTTTGTTTAATATAATCCTTAACTGCATTTCTTAAAATCAAGAACATAACAATACTACCATTTATTTCTAAGGCATGAATTATATTTTCTTACATATATCACATAAGAACCAATTTTAATGTTATTGAACATGGTTTAATTTACAATAAGAAATGTGAAAAATATGCGATTATTATACAATTTTCACCCGGTATTTATTTATTTTTAATTTAGAAGACATTAATTATTTTAAAATTTAAAATAATCCAAATTAAAAAAGGATACTCGCGAATTCCATTACAATATAATTTAAGGATTTACTTCAAACTTTCCTGATACCTAGTCCCCAAGAGCATTAATATCAAAATATTATTCTAAATTTGTATTTACGGAAGATGTGACTTGTTTAAAGTACGTTTGACTATTTATTTAAAAAAACTGTGTTTTATAAAAATCTATTAGCTTAATAATAGTTTAATATTAAAATCTATCACCTCATTTTGTATAATAATCCAGATTATTGTTGTTGTTTTATTATATACAGTTAATGTATACAATAGTGTATAGATCAGATTTTCCCTAAATAAACTGAAGAGTATAATAAAAATCCTTATCCTTGTCGAATGAAGAATATTAATATACTCGATTTTTAAAAAGTACATAACAATTCAATTCGCATCAAATAACTAAGAACAATATTATCTTACTTTATGATATTATTCGTAAGAGTCACTTTCTATTTAGCAAGTGCATTAACGATTATATTTCAAACAATAAATCAAAATTTTATTTAAACCAAATGCACTTAAAATACCCTTGCGTTTTAATAGTACGCGTAATAAAGGTTACCTTTAAAATCATTAGCATTCAGAAAACTCGGCCCCCATAACCTTTATTCGAACGAAATTAAAATGACGACCGAAAAGGTTAATGACGATTTTAATGTTGAGAATAATAAAGGACGTTATGGATTTCGTATTTTAAAACATTTAAGATTTAAAATCATGCATTGTTTATTAATAATGTTTTAATTTACATATCATAAACATATTATAAAGTTTTAAAAATATGTAATTTTTAATATTGATTATAACTAAAAAATATATTTGGAACATCTGTCTAAAACACATTAGATATACATATGAATGGTACCACAGCTTGCTCTTCCTGTAAACATTTACTTAGTGTCAATTAATATTATTTAAATTGGGAAAATTACGTTTATATCTCATACGGTTCTCAATTAATTGTTTTAAATTCGTTATTACTCATCTGATTTATATATATATATATATATATATATATATATATATATATATATATATATATATATATATATATGTATGCGTACATAGTGACTATGTATATATTAAAACATATATGTACAAATTTAATTTATACATACATGTACATAGTGTGTTATTACATAGATATAATATATAAATATTTTAACAGTAGTCTAGTATAAAGTGACTGTCGATGCATTTTCCATAACAAGGACAACCAACAACGCTTCGATATAGTTTTCATGTCCAAAAATCCTGTTTTTTATGTCATATATACTCCGATGAACAAATATTATCTTTAAAAGTTTAAAATAGTTTTATGATTTGTAATGATGTGTAACATTTTATCTTTCACTGTCAATTTACGCTTAATACTAATTCATTTAATAAATAATGTGCTAATAATAATACAGACAGTATGACCTTACATTTTATTATTTTATAAAGTAAATATCAAATTTAATATACCTGTAAATCCGGTACCATATCTTAGTACAAAATTATTGATGTTAGTTGAATGCATAATGACTTGATTAAACATTTAGTTTTACTTTCCGTGGATTACAATATATAATTATATCTCAAAATCCATTAGTTCGCTATGCATTTTAGATATATTATAGTGGGCTCGATGTCCTTTATACTATTTTTACCCAATACATTTCATGCAGTGCTTATTATGAGATGTTTAACATCTTGCAGGATTGGATTATATAATTAACATCAAAAAGTGATTTAAAGTTAATGTGAGATTATCTTAGAGTTGTAATACATTTTAGCCTAAGATATTAGAAATAGTGAAATGTCAACTTCGTTCAAAAACAGAAAGTGAACAAAATAGCAATAATTGTCTCTAATACCCATTTAAAAAACCAAAGACTAACCTAAATTATTATTCGTCTTTATCTTCCAAAATATGTGTTTATAGTATTTCATTGAGATAATTAAATTAATGAGCTTTTTAGAATAAAATATAGTTGGTATAAAAACTCCCACCCCATCGATTATTGTTTTGGATTTTAAAAATTATTCATCAGCAGTCAATTAGATACGCTTTTTTATTGTTATTAATCTTCGAAATATTTTGTACGACGTTGATATATTCAATTCTGAGAACTTTGGATTCTTTTGACAGTCCTGTGGGAGATTGTTATAAAACTCCCGAAACCGCTAATTTGGATCGATCTGTAGGCAAATATTAATTGTTTTATATTTTTAAAGCTACAATGAAGAAATATTTTATCAATAAAGTATTTTGATCTTCAATTTACTATACCCAAATGTTAATTTATTAAAGAAATGGAAAAAAAAATGTTGTGAAATTGTGGATACTATCATTTAACCTATAACCTTAAATAACATTTTATTATATCGGTGAAGTTATTGTTGGGACGATATAAGAAAGAATGTCACCTATAATTTCAAAAATCGTTTTATAACACAAAGTACTAGACTGTCACGTAACTTGCTGTATATTTTCTACATATGAAAAATAAAAACTAAATTTCTCATTTTGCGTATGAAAGTATATTCAAGTTATGGATTAAAAATTGATATATGACCACTAAGTCTTTAAATTGTTAACATTGCACATTATAATCTCAAATTGTATATAAACACTCAAACCTATTACAAAAACAAAATTTAATTTTGCATAATGAAATAAATGTATCTTATGATTATGGAAACACCAGTGATATAAAAATCAGTTAATTCTGTAAGAAACTATAGATGTAAAATGATTTAATATTTTATAAGACATGAGTATTTTTATTTTATCTACTTTATTTTTTAGTAACGTTAGAAGTCCTACTAGAAACGTCATTAGAACAATTCATAAGAAGTATATACACCGCTTCTGAAAACATATTAAGATGGACGAAGTAACATTAAAAACAATAAAAAGAAAAAATACAGATGATACCAAAGTTTAAAATACACATTATTATTTATAAAAAATTTACTCATATTATTTCCGTTAATAAAGTTATTTGATGAAGAGGAAAACTAAAACATTTTCAGGACAAAGCGTATATATATATATATATATATATATATATATATATATATATATATATATATATATATATATATTATATATATTTATTTATTTATGTAACAACTGTTATTCTGATAGCTAATCTAAAAGCTAAAAACATTATAATTGTGTTAAAACTAGTAACGTTTTACAATTAGTTTAGTTTATTTCATACCAGATTTTAAGCCAATATATAAGTGAAAATTTTAAACATAGCGTTATTGTAGTTTCGTATAAATTATTTATATTCTTTTAAATATTAAATTTAAGAATTTCCTAATAAATATAACATTTTTGATACTAATTATAAAAATAGTGTATTTCAATATTAATAAAAATAAATTTGATAGAATAAAAAACTTAAAATTAGAGATTTTAAAGTTACAAGTTATCATATAACAGGATATAAAATGTTACAAAACTACAAAAGAAGATTATCAAAGTAATAGGCTATAAATAACGTCATCGTGTTGTTAAAAACATATTAGTCACGTGATGACCGATAATACAGAAATATAGATGTATATATGTGTGTACTACTGATTTCTGAAATTAAATTGTATCGACGTAGTTTTCTTTTACTTAATGAAGTTTTTAATTAAATATTATAAGTAATATTAAACACAGCAATAAAAAGATCATTGCTTCATTTGGTTGAATAAATATATCATTTAACAAATACAAAAAAAATTATTAAAAAATACACTCTACCCAATAATAACAACGTAACCAACTAGTACGCAATAAAAATCCCCATCTTTAATCAAACCCATTTTTGAATTTATAGAAATGTTGTAAATTGATGAAGCTTCTTAACAAAAGTATATTAGTTCACAGTTAAAAATGTTTTATTGTTTTTTTTACGAGCAAAGGTACACCATTATGTCAACATCCTACATACCCACTAAATGTACAGTTGTTTTTGTGTTTTATACTAGTCGACATGTTTACCAATATTTGAACCACACTTTCTTATAAGTCGTAATAATGGTAAGGTAAGCATTCTTAATGGCTTCGAAATGTTCCGTTACTGAGCGTGTTATTTCTATTTTATGAATAATTCAAAAGTACGACCTGTTCAAATCCATGTAAACAGCTTATGTTCGAATCTATACAACACAGATATACATTATATATAGTCGGTAACTAGATTAACTAAATTAACGTGTACAATTTAGTATGTATTAAACTCAAAAATACTCAATTTTACTTTATGTATTTGACAATAATATTCCATGATATAGGCGTTTATTAATAAAAAGTAATGCACCATAAGCATAATCTATACAATCGGTCTTCATTAAATAAAGGCGTTAAAACATAATGTATTATATTATAAATAATATATTTCACTTTAAATTTGGCTGTCCACAATCGTGGTACTATTGTGTGATACAAAAACGAATCTATTTAGAAAATAAATGTTATAAAATGTGTAGGTCTATTATATGAGGAATGAAATGTGATGGAAGTATAACAAATTTACACAACGACGTAATTGTTCACAATAACTTCTCATCATATTGCTCCAATTTAAAAACAATCAAATTAAATCTCTGAGGACGCTTAGATTTGCTGTTAAGAAAGAGCGTGAACAACACTATTGTTTTATTTGTTTATATTTTATATGTTTTAAAATTGTTTATATCACATAATATTGCGTATTATGGAAACCAGTTTTTCCCATGTTAAATGACGAACGTGTGATATTTACTAAATGTAATTTCTATATGTCTATTTTATCACTATAAATTTAGTTTTATTTTTGATTTACATAAAACTATTAAGTAAAATTATTACATTATTTGCTGTTTTATTGTTAATATACCTATATTAATGATTAAATATCACATGTCAACAGTGGATCTGTAAATTTCCCTATAAATTAAGACTCAGGTCTTTAAATGTATCAATTAAGTAAGGGTTCAAACTTAAATTATGGTCAAATATTATAGAGGTTCATGAAATTAAGGGTTACCTAAATATTCCGACTTAGCCACGAGTGCTACGAGCAGCAGGGCAGTAATTGATGTATCCATGAGGCGCGGCACATTACGACTGATGAAGTTTGGAATGTCACAAACGTTGTATACAGTCGTTCATGCGCAGTACAAACCATGTCCTATCGTAATACTGACATCACCAAAGGAGAGTTTAAAACTTACGTACCACTTTATTGTAACGAAATAACACAACTTCAGGCTGTTGTAAGGTTAAAATAAACAAATATCTGTAAGTATTTGAGATGAAACAAATTTGATTACTAAATTTCAACTGTATATTACAATGTCATAGCTTATAAATCATAGGTACCAATTTTAAAATAAGATAAATAAGAATGTTTCACAAATTTATTTGAATATATTATGAATTTTAGTTGGTAGTTTAATAGTTTTAATAAATTGCCTAATAAGATAAGATTGTCTAATTAAATGGTTTACATTAATAAAATGTTGTGACAGTATTTCAATTTTGTATTCAAAATATAAGTAAATCGATTAATTGCGTACTGTATGTTGTTAAGTATGATACGTATGTGTGAGTTTATGTGTTGGAGTTTGTGTTTGAGTGAATAAGCGATCTCATGGGTTAACATACAACGAAATTGAATTGCTATTTTTTTTTTTTTTTTTTTTTTTTTTACAATTTTGTTCTATTAAAAATCTTGACATAACTTTGAGTTAATTCGTATTGGTTTATTCTTAATTGGAATGCGTCAACGTTTTTATATGAAATGGGAAGATAGTCTAATGTATGAGATAGAAATTATGTTATTTATCTATATATTTTGTGCCGAAATGAAAGTTGATAGTATCTTTCGACACAGTTATTTGCTCGTTTAAATGTTGTCAAAAACCTTACACTTTGGTATGCGAAATAAATTTAATTCACCTAAACATAATATGATTATGGTGTTGTGAAGTAATATTCAACTGAATTCTATAACTTTAGTTAAATGTGTGTTAGTGTAATTAACAATTAAAAACAAAATAAAATAAGAAAATGTGTAAATTTAAGATACATAGAAAAAATTCTATCTTTTACTTTTATACTTTCCTTTACTTCTTTCATAGTTAGTATTATTAATAACATGAAATATTAAAACAATATATAGTAGTATGGACGCTTATTGCATAATGTTGTACAAAAGACATCAATTTCTAGAACATTTATTTTTTAGTTAAAAAAACAAAATGATCGACATGTGTAAAATTTTAAAAGGGTGAAATTAAATAAGAAAATTTATTGGAAATGTATTTGTAAAAAAAACGAGTTTGAAGATAATATCATTACATATATTATATATATATATATATATATATATATATATATATATATATATATATATATAAGCGGAAAATACTCGTAAATTTAAGATCAGTAGAAATAATTTTCTATCTTTTACTTTTATATTTTCCTTTCTTTCATTCATGGTTATTATTATTATTAAATTGAAAAATTAATAAAAAATAATAATGTTGTGTGAAGTGAACGCTTGTTATATAATGTTGTTGTACAAAAGACTTATTTTTGTAGAACACTTATTTTTTTAGAACTAAATAAAATGTTGGACTTGTATGAAATTTAAAATGTGTGAAATTAATTAACAAAACTTTGTAGACAAATATTATAAAACCAGTATTTAATTTTTAAAATTGAACTTTTACTAAGTATATTTTAAAATGTATAATGTTGTTGTAAAAAAGACAACACTTTTCAGAACCCTTATTTCGTAAAATAAATAAAATGATGGACTTGTATGAAATCTTAATGTTTAAATGTAATTAACAAAACTTATTAATTGAGTATTAGTAAAATAAGAGGAGCGTCGATCTTTTCATTACCACCTTTATAGCTTTTATTTAATAAGAAATATCAACACTAGTATCATCATTGGGGTGAAAGTTTTTTCATGTATGTAAAACTGAATATTATCAAATCAGTAATTAATTTTAAAAATTGAACTTTCTCTAAGTACATTCTGAATTTATAGCAGATATAAATAGCATTATCTAAACAACTGTGAATTATGTTGAAAGCTATTGTATTACAAATTTATGTTATTACATCTAATGTAATAAAAATTGTGCATTATTATTTCACTTAATTAAACCAATATTGATTCATTCATACAGGTAATTTTTATTTCAAGCAAAAGTAAAAATTCGGAAACAAGTTCAGTGTAGGTTTTGCCGACTGGAGGTTTGTCTTCAAAGCCCGCTTAGGTACCGTACCGCTAAATGGCTGCAAGCGTTGGGGTAATGGCGACAGGAGGTGTAGGCAAATTCCTGTCAAACAGTTAAAAATTTACAAATTTTCTTTTGTTTTATAATTTATTTATTAACTAACTATTTTACGTTACCAGAAGTGTTGTCATAGCTATAGGAATATGCAAGACATTCGAAAACCCAGTAATGAGGTACGTTTTTATGTCAGTAATATAATTATGAAATTTGAGGAAATAATCGTACAATAAAAGCACCATTTTACTTCAATATGGAGATCATAAAATATCATCCTTAATATTACCTAATAATTTACATAATCTGATAATATATTTATGAAAATAATTTTAAATTGATTATTTAAAATGATATCCCTTCTAGCATTCATCCTTACAATTATTACATAAACAATAATTAAGATTTTTGATTCTACCAGGATAAAGAAAATCAAAGGAGTATACCTGAAATCAAACCCTCGATCAAGAAAAATAGATCTGGATGAACACGGTCGTTAATCCACTTACATTTTTCATGACTATTTTTTTGTTTTTTCTTATTTGAGTAATTTATTTTAATTTACTTAAGACTAATAAATTTAAAAGTATTTATAATTTCCAAGTTTGTAACTAACATAGATATTGCTCTTTATTTCAAAAAAAAAATAATAATGTATACTTGTTTTGAGAGAATAGAGTGTACGAATAAAGGTGAAAGTAAACACCCATCAAAGATTTAATGATTTATACTCCTATATGTTCCAAGCCAATATTCACTTCTCCTGAGAGTTCTTCACATCAAGTGTTGTACTTCTCTGAAAGCTCGTTATAGGCGGTAATGCATGTGTTAGACTTGAAAGGTTTCGTAAATCAGGAAGACTTAACAAGTGGTTTTGTATGTATTCCTTAAATAACTGAGTCTTTCAATTGGAATTTTTAATGCGCTTTTCATTCACTCCAAACATTTTAAATAAAGTGACGAGACGTGTTTTCGTATAATTATTAATTAAATCAATAAAAAAAGTATTATATGTAGCAGTTTTCTTTCATTTATTGCACATAGTCTTTCATTCCTCCTTCATTTTTAAAGTCAATAAACTTGATGACTTCTTTGACTTATAAAAAGGAATTAAATAGCTGGATGTATAAACCACCTATATCACAGATGTAGGACGTCACAGCTATTAATAATAGGTAAGGCGCAGATGAAAAATCTTTATAATAAACATAAGTTTAAATTTTTAGTATTTTTAGAATTTTTTAAATTATTGTTTCATTCATAGAACTCTTTATACGAGAATAAAGGAGGTTTATTTTCTAATAATTACTCAAAACTAATGTCATTGCAGTTCTTCAAAGTTTTACAAATAATAAGAGATTTGTGAAGTCTTACTTTTCCTTTTAATGAAAAATTCTATTTTATTGAATCATGCATATAGATTATATCTAGTTATGACTCCCCTTTTTTACTTTTTACAATTATTATTAGTCTAGAAAAATGTATATATGCATTTTTTTTAATATACCTTGAGGTCACCTGAACAAAGTCCAAAGAAGATTAGTATAACAAAAGTATTTTGTGTAAATGTGGTTTTGTTTATATAAAAATGGTGGTGTGTATATAGCTTTATTTTCAGCTCACAATCGGTAAGGCATTATTCCCCGAAAAAGAACATTTGTTTCTGTTTTTTTTTCCTTTTTCAAAAATGACTATATAATATTATATATATATATGCTTTTATTCCTCAAATTTTGGTTTCAAAAGGTGAAAAGGCAAAGTTTCCTTCAGAAAAGTATGCGTTGTAAACATTGTTGGTTATATAATTAGTTCCCTCAAAACAAAATCAGATTGACTTGTCAATTATTTACGGTCGTCTTTTATCACAAATAAGTGCAACATCAATGAAATCCATATATTGTTTTCATGAAAATAATAATAATAATAATAAATTCACATTTAAAACTAGATTTCAACCTAAATCATGTCAATAGGAGCCACTGCGAAATTACCGGACAAGCTTGCATGTTTTACATTGTACACCTATATCACTTTGAAAAACTGAGTCACATTCTGGCACCCTTAAGGGCTAAAATTTATCGTTCGCTGAACTGCATGGGAACTCGAAGTATACTTTATAGGTTAACCGTAATACTCAGAAAGTAACTCAAACCTGGTTAAATAATATATTGTGTAAATTACAAGCCTTATTCAAAGAGGACACCACCCTACAGATCATAAGTACACTATATTCCCTACAGGGGATCAGGTGAACACACTTATGAACTACCAATACAGTATATAGTTTCACTTTGTACGTTTCGTAGGTCCATAATACAATTCAACATGAATAAAAGAAACAAACGTATCAAATTCAGAAATATACGGGAGTCTTTTACATACAGGTTAACACAAACAGTCTTACAATAAACTAGGTAGATCTTATGAGTCCTTGTCTTATGTATCTTTAACTTTCTGTTCTTAATTAAAGTTGAAACCGTCATTTACTCATAAACTTGAGTAAAAATTGATTGATGATATAGTTAAATTATTGTCGTAAAGTTAATAAGCGAACACATAGAGATGGGAAAATGAAATGCTATTTGGTAAGATATGAATGTATACAATTTTTATATGGGATTTTGTACAAGATACAGAGTATAGAAGTTTAGTATTTTTTCTTTGAAATTTACATACTAGTTAAAGAATTTACCATTAATTTATTTTCAACTTACACATACAACTTCAAAACATTCTACCGTTGTCCTTTTTATGTCATTCTTAATTCTCATTCAGTTCTTAATTCTATATAACACATTTTAAAAATGAAACACGTGAAATGAAACTAACTATTAGGAAATTGAAAAACTTGAAAGGACTGTCATTAAATTGTAACTTAATGAGACGTAGAAAGCTACAATTCCTTAAAATCTATGGTAGTCTTTTCTTTCTAAAACACAGATTACACCATGGTTTACCTGATTTGTATATAACTTATTATGACAGGTGAGATCAAAGTGTAATCTTTGTTTAAATCGAAATTAGCGATAAAGTGCATACTTTAAAAGAAATATATTATCCAAATTCTTACGTAATTAATAAATATTACACATGTTTTAGCTGAGAATAATTTATGAAGGACAATATGAACGCAATTATTTTTTAACTGTCTTTTAACGTCCTAATATCAAACAGAGATTGTATATTATTTATAAGGTAATGTTATATTTTTTTCCATATCTACTTGCATAATATTTTAAATAAAATTAATAAAAATTGTTATAACAAATTGTTAAACGGATGGAGTATTTGAAATCTTGTTAAAATTCTGCCAAGATGTGAAATGATGATAATCTCTACCATTTTTCCATTATTTCCTATATTTATATCTTCGTGTTATGAATAAAGTTTCTTTTCCGTGAAGTGAAGCTTTCGTGACTTTACCTGTCACACACAATAACATATTTATTTTATATCTAAACTTAGAATTCATAGGTAACCATTTTAAGAATCGATATCTATTCTAAATAACTACTTATGACTTTTATATGACTGCAGATATATTCTTGTGTAGAAAAAAATGCAAGGTATCACTTAGAGTATCGAATAATATTGTCTTTGTTTTGTAATATTATTTTATTACCAATATAAAATTTAACGTAGTTGTCCCTAAACTAACGAACAATAACTGACAATATGGTAACATTTGAAGAACAACAAGTAGTTAAACAAAGTAAAATACTAAAAACCAAGTCGTTATGATTCAGCAAAGTGTGTAGTTTTCTCTAATTAATGTGCACTGATCAGATACTTCTTAACATGCATATTTTGTAAGCATATATCACGACGAAGTGGGTTCTACAAACAAACTTTTAAAATTAATAATAATTTTATAAAATCTGTAAAGTGCAGATGTACAAGATAATAATAGTTTTACTGTAATAATATGAATTAGACGAAATGTGACTTTTGATGACTTGTTTAGGCAAGCAAAGTAAAAACTTGTTTTTTGTTCAGTTAATCTTATACACAATTAGCGTCAAAACTACAGACATGCTACGAAATAAAAAAAGAAATTTCGCAGAAATAATATTAATTGTTTTTAATTGTTCGAACAAAAATCAAAAAGAAAAAAATATATCAGAACTTAAGATGATGAATAATTTCAATGAAGTTGATGTACTACAGTTTAAACAACAAAAATACTATATATTTTATAATAATTAGTTCATGTTGTTCTTGGGTTAATTATTTTAAATTCAATTTATTTTATCTCTCTATTGATTTATATATATATATATATATATATATATATATATATATATATATATATATATATATATATATATATATATATATATATATATTACGTATATATATATATGTTTTTTTAACTTTTATCTTACGAAATTTAATCTGGCAACAAAATTGAACAAAAATTAAAACCTGTGACTTTTCAAAACTAAAAAATTTTCTTTCGTAACTAATATCTAAACAGATTTATAACTCTAATTTTTGTTTACCGGGAATTTAATGTAAAAGGGAAAATATATATAAACCCATAATAACGCGTATAAATATATACATATATATATATATATATATATATATATATATATATAAATTTCAATAAAGAAGAAAATATCAAGGAGTATATATTTTAATCAAACCTCATCAAAAGGCGATCCTTTGTTTAAGTTTTAATTTATACTGAACTACATGTTTGTATGAAGGGCCTAGTCTTAGTTAATAAGCTAGGTAATTAAAGTTATTAGGTCTCCTTAATAAGAAATTTGCAAATGAAAAGAACGACAGACTTAACAATTAGATTTAATTACTTATTTGTTTCAAGTACATGGCCCATTTCGCAGTCAAGAGCTCAGAATTAATACTACTGAAACAAAAATCAATCAAAGGTTGCCCGTTTATTGTGGTTTGACTTCAAAGAAAAAGTTAACATCAGTTATTCAGTCCATTTACTTTGTTTTTATCAGTTTTAAACTATGTCATTACATTTCGTTCTAAATCATATTTAAAAAAAAAACAGCAAATTACCATATTAACTATCAAAACACATGATATACAGTTTAAAAAAAAAGAAAAGAGATTGAATTTGACACATAAAATTACACACTATACACTGAGATTAATTTAGGTTTCGAAGATTTTAATATCTTAAAATTGTCTTTGTACAATTTTTAATTAGACAAAACTGTCTTCAAGTATAATTTGGTAAATTTTGTTTAATAGGTTGCTTCTCACTTCATTCTTTAGTTTTAAAGATATTTTATACTCTAATTTGTTAAGAATTTCTTTACAATTTTCGCAACATTGCGGGAAGTTAATCTCCCAATGATTATACTTATATATTAAGCTAAACTAGTTACAGGAGAGTTGTTTATTCCCGTATGTCGGTTGGACAAAATGAATAAAGAAACCTGAAAATGATTTAAGAAAAACATGTAATTTGACAAAAAGTAACTCGTGTCGCTATATATAAGATAATGGTCGGAACCAAACTAGACGGTGCAGTTTATTCGGCGTTTGTAGTACACATTTGATTGTCTTACATTATTCTTTAAAACTGTCACAAGAGTAATTGTTATCTCTCGACTTTTAAATTTCTTATTTAACCTGACATAAGTAAGATTCAAACTACCTCGGAATTTATCCTATTATGGTACGTATATGTGACTAATATTTTTGGTATTAAATTCCTGATATTGCACTTTGTATAGAGATAACTGATTACTATCCGATCATTTTGAGTAAGTAGTCAAGTGTCTTTATATCAAGGTTTTAGTTTGAGTTTCTAGTAGCCTACTAAGACGATACATAATAGTAATATTTTCGAAGCTGGCAAAAATAATTTTACTTTATGATTAATTATGAATGTAATATTGTATAGTTGTTTTCCAGTAATATATGGGTGTAGGGTAGGTAACGTATATATCTATGTAACAACTTTTTTTTTTAATTCTAATGTGAAAGCTTTTAATTAATTTAATAATGAGTACCACTGGTATGTATTATGATTTTATATTTCAACGGGGCTAATGGCGATCACGTAAAAATACTAAATCATGGTTATTATGTGATAGATTTTAATTTGTTTGAATAAGGTCTTAGCAAATATTAACTTCATGTATGATTCTCTTTATTATTATATGGGTATTCACCCTTAAACATTTAACGGCACCGACATAAATACCATTTGTTCTACATTTAAGATAACTAATGCCCACACGCTAGTAATAATTACAACGCCTTATATGATTACCGATATGTTCTAAATCAAAATATTTTTGGGAAGAGTCCATTTTATTTTGCTAATATTTCATTGTCGCTGTCGTTTTTTGTTTTTATTATCTAAACATGTATTTTGTTTTATAATGTGAAACTTATTTGGGTTTAAGATATTTAAACTTCTCTTCATAAATTCCTGAAATTTTTGTATAAAATATAACATGTATTGCATGACGTTTGTTGTATGCCGGTTTTATTAATAGTGTATAAGCTGTTTTCACACATTGCTAACACATTTGTTTGGCGAATTTTTTAAATAATTATTGCTTTGGTTATGATTACGCTCTCATTTAGTGGTTACTTAATGTAGGGATCTCTAAATGCATATGGATGTATATCAGTGAAACCGTATTCTTGGATTTCATCCGCTACATCCGTTAATATTTTCAGGACATAAAACGAATTCGTATAATATCCTCCAAAATTCTTCCTTCTTCTCTTGAATAATAAGATGGAAATTTCCCATATTGCTCAATCAACTTGATATATTAAATATTTTAGTTACAATTTTGTCATTTATATATGTGTATATACATTTCTACAAAACTTTCACTGAAATTATATATATATATATATATATATATATATATATATATATATATATATATATATATATATATATATATGTTTGGGTCTTAATAGTTTCTTTTCTTTCTAGAAAAATCAAATTGGTTTAAAGAAATTTAAATATATACGTTTATATGAATTGGTACCGCATCTGGTTTATATTTCACCATTGTTGTACGAATTTATTACCACCTATTATAATTTTATGTTCTTTTATTTTTTTTAAAGAAGGAAACATCCTAATTGTTTCAATATTTGATACAGAAAATCTAACTCTTTGTTTAAAAGCTTTATATACTGTTTTCACAAAATTAATTTGATTTTTTTTCATTAAAAAAACAAGTTCTTCGTAAATGCAGTTTTATAATAATGTTGGAGGTAAGACGTATTTATATGCGAACGGAGATTGAGTAAAATCACAAATACCATAGAAAAAGTACAATAAATATGAAAAAAAAAATATTTTAAATGCTTTAAAAAGATTTCTGAATTTACGCTTTTATTTTCCTAAGGAACATTTGAGGTATATACCTAAATTCAATAGAGAATAATCAACAATTTAAAGTTAGTGCTCAATATCTATAAAAAATAGTTTTCAAATTTCTCAGTATTTTCCTTTCCTTTTTAACATCTTTTCATCCGTAATTGTTTCTTTAACAAATCAATTCTGTGAATATTTTCAATTTCGTAACTCTTCATAATAAAATCACATACACGTTGTTCTCATTATTGTAATATTTTTAAATTCTCTACCCCCATTTTTTCTGCGATCATATTATATTAACGGTAATTTGTAAGGGTTTACTAAATATATGTAAGTGAGAAATTAATAGTTGCATGACAACAAAATCTAAAGCAATTATTAAAAGACTGCAAAAATAATTATTACATTTTATTGCAAGTTTTTCAACACTTAAAATATTTTACAATCCTGTTGGTTCACTATTTCATACGACCACAGAATATTTTCAAATCCTTTCTTTATCTATTACATGAATAACATATCACATGCTAAAATAATCTCATAATAGAAAATCACAAATGAAATGTTTTATCTATACAATAAAGTAGATTAGCATAAAGCAAAGTAAGATAAAATTGTGCTAGAAACAGATAATTTTTGAGTGTGTAAAGATTGTGTATTTTTTTGTTTATATTTTTATCTACGCACCTTTAAATGACAAAAGGTGCAATATTTGTTGCTTAGATGTCTGCATATCACCTCCCTAAGTCCATTAGTATCAAGACGTCGAAGACGATAACTTTATTTTGATACGTAAATACACGATATGAAAAACAAATCTGGCTAGTGTTCTTTAAATTAAACTATATTTATGTTTTATGTAAATATGTTTAATACAATTTATTGTGACTTGTTCAAGTACTTTTATATTACATACTTCTATTTCTGTATGTGTACTGATTTTGTTTGTCATCTAATGCTTAATAAATTCAATTCAGTTCAAGATATGATTACAACATTAATTTCAATCTTTTCCCTTTTAATTGTATGTTTAATTATTAATTCCTTCTTTCAAACAATGTTGTGATTTATTCCAATTTATTCTGAAAATTCTTGTAATGTAAAACACAAATTTTCTTAATATTCCTGCTCTACCATAATTTTGTAGTAAAAAAAAATTTTTTTTTCAGTGACGTAGATAAATATATACTCTAATGATATTATGATATGAATATATGAAATAAATTCAGAGAATGTCATAATTAATTTAATTCATCGTTATAATATTCTCAAGAATATATTTATACAAGTTTTGAATATCAAAAATTAAGAGCATACAATAATAACAACGGAATCATTTTGCACACATTTTAGAGTTATTCAAAAGTTGAAAAAGTTTAATGTTACATCAATTGTGTTTACTGTTCATTATTACTATTTGAACTAGAAAAGTATATTTTAAAGTTTTTAGCTCAAACAGAAGTTCTTAGAACTGTACAATTTGATAGTTTGAAGACTTTTTGAAAGTTTTAAAATTAGAAATATGAATTGTAATATAATGACGAAGTTCAAAAAGTGTGCTTTGAAGCAAATGAAGCAATCATTATCTATTTAGTATATACCTCGAAGGCGCTTGTTATTAAAGATGGAGTTCATAAAAGCAAATACGACTTTTACACATTTCGAAATGTTTCCATCAAGAGAATATTTACTTCCTATAATTTGTAAATTCAAAGAGTGATTTTAATATATTCATACAGGCTTTAAATGTGTATATATTATTTTTACCTTTACTTATAATTAGGTTATGTTTTATAATGAAATTTAGTACTTAAAATAAATCATGGTTTGTTTAGTTATACATTAACTAAATTAACAACGGCAAATTAAGCGTCCATAAATTTCTCATTCGAATACCAAATTATATTGCAAGTTGACAAGATATTCCAATCAAAGTTATATGTGGAGGAAAACACCTTACATTTTGCATATATATATATACTTGAATGGGATTTATGTTTTAACACATTCATTGAATTAGAAATGTTCCTGTGAATATCTCTTGTTTCATTCGATTAGTGAAAACTCATTAATAAATTTAATTGACAAACTTCATTTTAGGAATTAAGTAATAAAAAGAAGTCAAACAGTTCACACTGAATGGATAGGGAACACCATAATTCCATATGATGGAGTTTATACAATACTACAAACAAAATGATAGATTCAAGTGCATTCACTGGAAAGGTAAAACAAATGATCGAATGAACACATCTCGAATCAGGTAACACACTTACCTCACCAAACAATCAACTACTTTTTTTACGTGGTTTCGCGTAACAATTTCCCGAGATCCGTACCTTCCTCTAACGAGTAAATCCTTCTTTTTGTAAATCTACTTTAATAAATTGCATATTATATCTATGTCCCATATAAATCAATTACAGTTGGAATTAGTTCTTTCCTTAATATGTCCAGATGATTTTTATCTGCTATTAATCAGTCCATTTAAATCAATGTCATAGATTGGATAAATTTCCCTCCAGTCACAGCATTAGTACCAAATGTACAACCTTAAAAAATACTAACTTATTATTTATTACTAGAATCAAAGCAGTCTTTCCTTTCATAGTGATTATAAATAGTTATTAATCTGAATATCTGAAATTGATGAAAGTTGGTTCCATACTAATTTATGATTTTTTTTTATTGAAGCCACTATCACGCGTGGTAGTTTTTCACCACCGAAGTTGTAATAATTACAGTCTGACAGTAATAACTTGCTGTCCACTTGGTATTTGTTGGCCGCTACTTCCATATTCATTGTAATTCTTACGTTTCAAATAGTGTACCTATACATCAAATTTATAATACTTGTGTTTTTCCAATAAAATACGTTTTAACATATTTCAGGTTAATATTGTCTGTGTTTTCTAGCGGTGAATCAACATCCTATAACCGATACCGATACAGTCATAGTTAATATTATTCTTACCTGAAGTTAATGATTCCAGATATTTTTGTCACGTCGTCATCTTATTTTGGCTTATTTCAATCATCTATTAGTATCCATCCTATGTTTACCGTTTCCTGTTTTCATAAAGCATTAAACGCTTTTTCTATAATTAGTAAATATGCAGATCGATTAGTTTAACTCTTACACCATAGTCTTCCTCGGTTATAAGAATGAAACCTTCACCAATGAGACACATATCTCAAAGTCAAGGCTGCTACTCTTCTAACGCAGAAAAATTTTGACATTCAAACAATTCTCTAATATTCGCATATTCGAGGTCACGCAGCTCGTACAGTTATTCCTAATACAACTAAACATTGACAACTAGTTTTAGGAGGAAATAACATGTATGTAATATTTTTATATTACAAAGATATTTTTACTATTAAATTCACAGTTCTGATGATTTAAACTTTTGCTCGTACTACTGCTCAATTTTTCGTTTTAAATTTTTAAAAAATTGTTTGTTCTCTTTAAATGGTCTTATAATAAACTCCACCATAAGCAACAACTCTTACAGTCCAAGCTTTCCATTATAATTAGTTTGTCAATAATAATTTGACCATTTTATGATAACTGAAGCGACAAGTCTAATATCATCAGAGAATCGTATCCAATTTTAATAATTGTAACATTATAATTACATATTTTTACTTAAGTGGATGCATGAAATGAATATTAGGGTGTTATTTCTCAGATTTATTTTATATAAATATATAGACTTTACCGTCTTTACACTAATTTGCTGTTGATTGGGAATCTCTACAATTAAATCGCTATTATTTAAACTAACAAAATTAATAGCCGGTTCTTCCTCAAAATCTCACCTTCCATCTTTCTCACACTTCCTTCCTTTCTTCAGCTTCAATGTCCGTCTTTTAATACAACTCATTTTATTTTTTTTAGTTAATAAATGTTGCGCTACAACCTCTCCGTATCTTATTAGAGTGTACTTTTCTGCCTGTAATAATTTGTCTTTACTAAATTTCTATTTAATATTTTTGTAATGTTCTAGTGCTATGTGGATTAGAGGTTTAGCTATGCGACGTTCCACCAACTATTTTACCGCTGATTCTTCCACATTGTCATTTAAATATCCCATTTAACTCTGTTGATTTTTTAATTTTACTTATTTTAAAAGTTTCACAACTTTAAATAATAAAGAGATTATCAAGAGACCATTGTTAGTTTACACTTAATGCACATTTATGTTTGCTGTTTTCCTTATACTTTTATGACGGCATATACTCTGTATTTAAAAAAATATATATTTTAATACTTTTTCATCGAGCAATCTTAAATAAATTTATACCTTATTTAACTTAAAATAATCCGTATTCACATCTCTATACAGGATAACAAACAAACAGAACACAATTCTAACAAAAAATACGCCTAAGTATCAGACGCGAATACCAGGTATGCAAATATGATTATTTTGGTATTTTTAAAAGAAATTTCAAACATATACTATATTTCTTTTTTGGGATTTAAATAATCTGTTACCATTAATCTGGACTTACCTTATTGCAAAATCTACTTTTTTACTGTGCAAGTTCAAGAAAATTTTGTTTATTACATGCAAATTATAAGAAAAAATATACCAAATAACAAGAAACTGTAAGAAATCTTGTCCTTTACTGAAGAAGATGATTACATTGAAGTTGTCAACCTCATTATATAATCTGTTGATATTAGTTAGTGTTTAAATACGAGTCCACAATATATCGAATTAGTTATTCATACAACCAAACGTGAGTAATAATAATATATGCTTTATTTACACTTCTTCAGAATTACAACGTTTCATAACATGCATATATAGCATGGCTTGCAGCCGTCTGCTAGGTTAGCAACTTACATTCATTCATTCTTAGAGAAACAATAATTATTTTAAAAGAAACAGAATATAAACTTACTCCTACTTAGACAAACAAACAAAATTACCAATAACAAAGATCAGAACGACCCAAAAGTATTTTCAAAAGATAAATTCTTTTATTAATGTCCATCTGTAATGCCATGATTGTTCAAGATATCTACACAATACAACCCAATCCTGGCCATTCATAAAGTCCTTGAACTCTGACAGTGATAATCTTTCTTTACCCATATATAGCTTTACAGCTCACTATTCTTTTGGCTAAAATTTTTGGCAACCTGTCTTCCGGCATAGCGAACACTTTAAACAAATATCTGAAATGTAGCTTCAATGTATACAAATACAGCTTATCTAGTCCCGTTTCCAGATAAATGGCATAAGTTGGCGTGTTTAAAGGTAAGCCTAGCAATTTTTTTTTATAAAAAACCTAAATACTTTTTCAACAATATTATATTCCCTATAACCCCAAACTTGAGCTGCATAACTTACTGTTGCTCTTTGAACTGCTTGAAAACCTGATAATTTTTACAGTTAGTGGAACGTTTTTACATTCAATTAATTTAGACCAAACACATTAAATACTAGCCTTGGCCATTACTAACTTAGACTTATGATGGTTCTCCTAAGAAAAATTCGGAGTTAGGTCAAGCCCTAAATATCTATAACTGTTTACAATTTCGATCTGTTTTTCGTCAAAGGTCCATCTTTCATTAGTTGCCAATTTCCCACCGTTTCTAAAAACCATCACTTTCGGTTTTATTAAGTTTACCGTTAAATTCCACATGTTGCAATATATATTTAATTTATCCACCATAGCCTGAAACCTTCGGGTGAGGAGGAAATAATAACTATATCGTCTGCATAAAGCAGCACCCGAATACAAACCCCATCAACACAACAGCCTCCCCCCAATGCCTCATGTAGATCATTCAAAAAAAGAGAAAACAATAATGGACTCAATAAACATCCCTGCCTTACTCCAATTTTCGTTTTAAAACAATCTGACACACCAGTCCTGCACCATACCCCAGCTACAGTTTCTTTGTATAAATTTTGAAGCACTCTCAATATCTTTGTTGAAACTCCTAAACATGATAGTTTATAAAACAATGTATTCCTATCTATTGTGTCAAACGCTGCCGAGAAGTCTACAAAAAAACAATAGATGTTACCCTTCTTTTTAGCTAATCGTAAATTAATCACACTTACAAGATTAAATATATTGTCCACGGTTGAATAACCTCTTCTAAAGCCGGCCTGATAATCATTAAGAATTTTATGTTTTTGTTCCCAATTTGTAAGCCTATTCAAAATCATCCGACGATAGTTTTCTGCCATATTCACATCACCTTTTTTATACAAAGGGAATATAATACTTTTTTTGAACGAAACCGGCACTTTTCCCGTTTCAAATATATGATCGAAAGTGTCCAGTATCCTTATCAAAACACTGTCTGGCGAGTTCTTAATAAACTCATATGGTATACCGTCAAATCCAGGAGCCTTATTATTTTTTGCTTTCGCTAGCACGATTTTAATTTCTGAAATTGCAAATTTTTGGTCAAGCAAGGAATCAAGCACATACGGCTGGGCTCTGCATGTGCAACTAATCTGCATTGCACGAGAGCAAGTGTTAAACAAGGTCGAGAAGTATTCAATCCAATGACTCACTTCAATGTTCGCACCTACTCGGAATTGCTTAGTTTTAAATGAATTTATTAATTCCCATAGTCCCCTAATATCTGTGACTCGTCTAAATGACTCCTCAATTGAACGATTGTAATCGCTACGTTTCCCGGCATACAGTATTTTATATTCCTTATTTGCCTTTAAGTACGCATTTTTGTGTAGTGCGAATCCGTTCGGCGAAACAAATCTAACAACTTAAAAATCCTATTCCTTAATTTCGCACAATTTCCACTCACCAAACGTGAGTAGAAGAATATAAAAATACATTACTCAGTAAAGAGCAAATAGTACGACGCTATACATAAATTTATTTTAATCCCAATTGACCAGTCTCAATGAAAAATAATATAAAGCGATTCCAATTTTTGAGTTTTTAACAATGTTGAGACAACGTTGATTAGTTCATTTCATTTTTGTTACCATCAATCCCTTTAATCCCAACCGTAACATTCATTCTCCACAGTATGCAATTAAAACAGAAAAAATATTTAACATTTAGATCCCACACTCGCAAATTAAATTCAATTTACGAAATATCTATTTTACATTAAATCAAAAAAAATCAATAATAAATATAAAAAAAACATACATAAAACGTAGTCAATAAGCTTTAACGTTACAAAAAACAAAAAACTATTTATTGCAAATTCCTACATTATAATTGTTATAAATATTAAAGAAAACAGTGTTTGTTTATTATTCAAATACCAAAACTGCCCTTCGTATTATTAAATCTTTATCAGTACACATAATGTACATCGTTGTTTAAATACTAATACAAGATTCGTATTACGTCACTCAAGGGGTTATCAAAGACCTTTGAAATGTTTTCCTACTATTTCACTTTTAAAATAACGATGATGCCAATTTCGTATTATCTTAACCCGAAGAAGAAATACAATTGAAATTACCTAATTTTTTCTGCAGTTCAAATTAATTCCCATATATGTAATAAGTCGTTTCTCTAAAAAAAAAATTTTGCTAATACAATCTTTAAATGATTTCCAAACCACCTAAAACAGAATATACAATGTATTTAAAATATAATATAGACCAAATGAGTTTTGTCTTACTCATTTGTATAGATAGTTATCAAATAGCGAAACACTTAGAAAATAATAATAAATAAGGTCAGTGTAACAAAAAAATAAATTGTCATTTATTTAACTTTAATGTAATAGCAGATATTTCTTGTTGAAACTCCATATTCAAGGATAAAATAAAGCAAAAGCTTAAAGTTTCAAATATTTTAATAATATAAATGAGCTACAATTGTTTCGCCTTGCGGCATCAACTGTATGTTGCCCGATGATGCCGCAAGGCGAAACAATTGTAGCTCATTTATATTGTTAAAATATTTGAAACTTTAAGCTTTTGCTTTGTTTTATCCTTGTCATTTATTTGTTAAAATTAAGTAACATTATATGTCTTTCCCTTTACATACAATATATCATTTCTTTAATATTACAACTTACATGATATTTTAAGTAAAAATGATATTCCATTTTTATATTCTCAAATGTGTTAATAAATTTATTACAAACCTCTAAGTTAGAATGCATTATGAAATGATGATTACTTTAGAGTAGATAAAGGAATATGAGTCTGTTTCGAAACCATGTTAGCTACACAATGCGCTCTATCTAAGGAAGTGCTTTTAAGAAACGCAATGCAGTAGTGCAGATATAACCAACTTAGTTTATTTTCAAGATAACATTGTATAAGTAACGACGAGCAAGATCATTTCTGTTTCGAGACATATCTCCATCGAATAAGGACCTCCTGAGAAATTCTTCTAGTCTATCGAGAGAGTATAGATTTTAATAAATGGCTTAATATAAAACTTCTGCTGTTAAATCATGTAAAAATATAGGACATATAGTTCTATTTCATATTTCGGATGGTTTATTTTAAGGTGTAGAGACTCTTAAAAAAAAGTTGCTTGCAATTATTATAAGCAATTTATAATGACTAGTTAAGTATTGTTGTAGATGGTTATGAAGAGCATGCTGATAAACACATGAGGTTATTCTAAATACTAAGCTATATTTTCTAGTCTTATAAATCAGTGTTAGTTAAATCCATATTTAAATTATTCAGTCAATTGAATGAAATTCCACTTGATAGTTACCCAGTCACAAAATATAAACCAAGCCAAGAACTCAATAGTTATCTTCAATTGATAAACTAATATAATGAGATATTTATTCCGAACCTTACTTTTCCATCACTTTAAATTTATAATAAAAATCAAATATACATGTATTGAGTTTACTAATATATTAATTACTACTAATCCTTTGATAGTTATCAATTGCATTAAATGAAGCTAAGATCGATGTATTAAATTATTAGATTTAATTCATAAAACTTGCTTTATTCATTGTTAAACATAGGTATTAAACGAATTAATTACGGTTAAAATTTCAGTAGTGTAGAATATTACCTAATAATTTGCAATTATTTGTTTTATTTGTATTATTTTAATAATTTATAAATTAGTTATTATTAGTATAGTTATTTTATATTTTTTTGTCTAATATTCTAAATCAACGGAACAGACATCGATATTTAAATAAAAAGTTTCGAATTCCGAATTGGAGTAGGTAAAGTCAGATTGAACATAAAGAAGCATTATAAAAAAAAATTATATATATTTACGCACTCCTAACATCAAATGTCCTTAAATGAATATTAAGTACGGAATTAAATAACAATAATTAGTTTTTGAACTTTGCTTTTTAATCCAAAATGTTTAATCTTTTTTTTTTCTAAATTGCTCGATATATGATCATTATTACAAATATATGATTAATATTAGTTTCAGTCTAAATAAAGATTTTGTATTAATTTCAAAAGTACTGTATTTCATTGCATTGTTTAATCACTACAATTTGCTACAATCCTGTATAAAAACTCTTTAGTAGAAGCTGATATAGTTGAAATTTATTAAAATATTAGCAGTTAATTTCATTGTTGTTTATTTGTTGTTATAACAGTGATTTTTCATATCGTTTTTTTATTTATTTACTTTAATCACTGGGATCTAGTAGATGGTAAACTTGTAAATTAAATTAATTCATTCATTTATTTATTCATCGTGACTTTACCTTTACAACATGCATCGCATTGATTCGTTGTTATTATAAATTATAACGGATTTTTAGCCGAGTTAAAAACCGTTAGTAACAGTGTAATTGATTGACAGTGCATTGTAGTCGAAGAATAAAAACCTTCATAGAAATGTTGAAACAACAATGTAATATAACGAGGACAAAAAGACCTTCAATCGTAAGAGATAAAATCATAAATGCAGAAAATGTTTTATCAAAAAAAAATTTAATACGGAGAATTTAACATTAGGTAATTGTATTAAAAATTTTATATTAGTAAGATAACAATATGTCTTATCATTTATATATCTCGCCAACCTTACTTGAGTCAGCCAAACTGACCTGCTGGGCTATTAACCACCAGTTTGCAACCGACCCTTTACAATCCTATTAGCGACGCTTCCATAAACGCCCTAGTTCTATATTAATATTAAACAAATTATAATGCGATATACTGATTCACGAGTTCATATTAAGGACAACGATATAACAAACATTTATGTTTTTGTCCCATTTCAATCGGACATCTTTTACGGTTTTAATATAAAATTATAAACTATAAAAGAATACAAAATGTTACAGTAAAATGCTCAATTCTATATTTTCTCCTATACAAATTCAAACCTGTAAAAGAATAAATAGTATATATTCAATTTTTTTAAACACAAACATTAACTCGTATTTTAAACATACAAACCATCCACCAACGTCATATTCACGCCATGAAAATGTTTTGTCAAAGGCTTGTAAAAGCGTGTGTGTAAATTCTATGAAGGTTGTACTAGAGGAAGCAGTGCATGAAAATGACAATCCTCAAGAAAGAGACCTATGTGTAGCTGTAGACGGCTCGTGGCAAAAGAGGGGCCACGTGTCCCTCAACGGAATCGTCTCAGTCACTTCTGCCAACACCGGTGAAATACTAGACATTTATGCTATGAGCCAGTTATGTTTATGCCCAGAAAAGGTGAATTATATACATCTTGATACCTGCAAAGCAAACTACATGGGGAACAGCAGGGGCAAGGAAATGGATGGTGCAAAGACAATATTTCAAAGATAGTTTCCCTTTACAATGTTCGCTAAACAGAATATCACGGCGATGGAGTCTCTGGCGCGCTCAAATCTGTTTTTGACTCGAAGCCATTATTGGGGAAAATGCAAACATTACTAAATTAGAGTGCGTAGGCCATGTGCAAAAGATCATGGGTAACACGCCTACGCACTCTAAAGCAGAAATCCAGAAAGAAAATCTTAGTGATGGAAAGCCGTTATATGGTAAGAACCGCTTGACAAACGCAGCTATCCAAAAGCTCCATATATTCTACGGTTTAGCTATACGTAAGAAAACCCATAGTTTAGCTGACATGACCAAATCAGTCTGGGCTACTTACTTTCATGTGCAGTCAACTAACGAAGATCCTACACAACAACTATGCCCTACTCATGAGACAATGCGGTGCAAGTATAACAAATCGGCTTTAGACAATACCAAAGCAAACTACATGGGGAACAGCAGGGGCAAGGAAATGGATGGTGCAAAGACAATATTTCAAAGATAGTTTCCCTTTACAATGTTCGCTAAACAGAATATCACGGCGATGGAGTCTCTGGCGCGCTCAAATCTGTTTTTGACTCGAAGCCATTAATGGGGAAAATGCAAACATTACTAAATTAGAGTGCGTAGGCCATGTGCAAAAGATCATGGGTAACACGCCTACGCACTCTAAAGCAGAAATCCAAAAAGAAAATCTTAGTGATGGAAAGCCGTTATATGGTAAGAACCGCTTGACAAACGCAGCTATCCAAAAGCTCCATATATTCTACGGTTTAGCTATACGTAGGAAAACCCATAGTTTAGCTGACATGACCAAATCAGTCTGGGCTACTTACTTTCATGTGCAGTCAACTAACGAAGATCCTACACAACAACTATGCCCTACTGATGAGACAATGCGGTGCAAGTATAACAAATCGGCTTTAGACAATACCAAAGCAAACTACATGGGGAACAGCAGGGGCAAGGAAATGGATGGTGCAAAGACAATATTTCAAAGATAGTTTCCCTTTACAATGTTCGCTAAACAGAATATCACGGCGATGGAGTCTCTGGCGCGCTCAAATCTGTTTTTGACTCGAAGCCATTAATGGGGAAAATGCAAACATAACTAAATTAGAGTGCGTAGGCCATGTGCAAAAGATCATGGGTAACACGCCTACGCACTCTAAAGCAGAAATCCAAAAAGAAAATCTTAGTGATGGAAAGCCGTTATATGGTAAGAACCGCTTGACAAACGCAGCTATCCAAAAGCTCCATATATTCTACGGTTTAGCTATACGTAGGAAAACCCATAGTTTAGCTGACATGACCAAATCAGTCTGGGCTACTTACTTTCATGTGCAGTCAACTAACGAAGATCCTACACAACAACTATGCCCTACTGATGAGACAATGCGGTGCAAGTATAATAAATCGGCTTTAGACAATACCACCTATGATCATAACAAACACTTCCATTTACCAGAAGTAGAAATGCTGAAGATAAGACCTATTTTCAGGAGCCTTGCTGACCGTCAGTTGCTTGGGAAATGCCTCAAAGGCAAATCACAAAATCCCAACGAGTCGCTCAATAATGTTATTTGCACTCGCACTCCTAAATGGTCTTTTGCTACACTTTCAAAATTAAAATTTGTTACATTTGAAGCAGTTTTGTCATTCAATGAAGGCTACTCAAGTAAGTGCGGAGTTCTTGAGAAATTAGGATTGAAAGTAGGACAGAATATGCAGTTGGCGATGAAACGTCTGGATTTCGATCGGATTCGTAGAGCGGTAAAAGCGACGACAGAACTGGAAAAAAAACCCGGCTGAACATGACTTTGACAAAAAGAAGGCTTGAGTACCTATACCAGGAGTCAGAGGACCTATACAACCCATAATATGGTGCTGGCCTACATTAAGGGTAAATTGACTTCTTGTTTTAGTAGTTTATTTTAATTTTTTTGCGATATCCCGTAATTTTAATTTTAGTTGTTTATTTAGTTAGATGTCGCATATCTCAGAAACCGTTAGACTTAGAGGTATGAATTTTTTATAGTATCTTACGGTGCATATATCTAGGTGTTTACAGAGTTTTACGACAGACCCTTTACAATAAAAAAATTAAAATTAAAAACCTTGATTTTTTTAGTTGATTAAAACAAAAAAGTTTTAAAATTCGGATTTTTTTTTGAAAATAAATGATTATATTTGCGGAACTAGATAATAAACCAATATTTAAAATATAAAAAATAGGTCTCTATGTAGTTAACATTACGGTTAAATGGGACCCGGGGTGCCGTCAGTTAAAATAAATTTGAAATAATAACTGACAGGAACAAGAAAATCCTAAGCGACTTGTATTTGACTAATTACAATTAACTCCATTCCTTATAAAGGAAGCATGGATTAACAAAATCACTTGGGATCTTAAAGCATATTTTCATCTAAATAGATCTAAAAATTCAAATTATAGGGAGATAAGGTCAGTTACAAATCCTGATGTAGTAACACAACATAGACTACATAATACCTTGGTTACAGTTTGTATGGGGTTTTCCTTGAAATTGGTTGTCGTGTAATTCTTTGGTGAAGAGGTTCAAAATGCTATCACAAACAACAGTAATAATATTAGAAGAACTTATTTTGAACATACTACGTGATAAATTAATAACAGAACTGAAACAACAAGAAATTGAAAACGTGATATTTATGTACGATTGAGCACCTATTCACATGAACAACCTAATAAAGAGATACGTCCTGTATCGCAGCCCTGAGGTCTCCAAACCTAATCCAAATGGATTTTTCGCCGTTTAGTTCTTCAAAACTCGAGTGTGCCGTAACACAAAGCTAATTTTGAAAAGTTGAAATAATGTATCATGTAGTAAAGAGGAAAGATTATTCATTATCAAGAAACAGAACGATTGCCACGTAGACGACCTGTCTTAATAACAAGTAAGAATTTAGCTTAATTTTAGTTGTTGTTTTTAAAAATTAATCCCGTTTAATTACAATGGAATTTAAGTACATCATATCGTTACTTGTAAACAAAAAGAAATAAATTAATGTCAATTAGTCTTAACTTACTTTTGAAATACCCCGTATTCACAAATTTCGGGTTCACTCTAATAAGTATTGTCATGGTAATCTCGAGAGACTATATGTTTTAAAAATTTTATCACGGTTTGGATCACTTGCTTTATTTCCTATCATGTCTCCCTTTTGCAACTATTGTCCTCTTCCGACCCTGGTGCTAAAACCGTATTCAGGAACTAAGGATTTTTATTATATAGGCCATATTTATTTTGCCTTTTTTAATAAGGGAGTAAGACTTTAGCTTTTAAAAACAAGAGAAGATAATTCGCAGAATGTACAAACTGATTGTTGAAAATATTGGCAATTACAAAATACGTAAACTTCAAAAATAAGTAGGTATAGGCTTGCAATGTTTTGGAGTGCCGCCACAGTAACTTCAGGATTACATAAGTTACTTACCATACTCTTGCTCCTTTGTGATATAGTAAAATCATATACTTTTAATGTTTTCAATAAATGATAATAATAAACATATGAACACAGAAGGACCGCTAACGATTTAGTATTGAGTCGGGATATTATTAACTTCTAATGGAAACACCTATTTCACAAACATATTGTTATTCTCTCTTCATATAAAATAATACTGTATTTTAAAATTTTATAAAATGTTTGTAATTATATATATTATTTATGTATATTATTGTCTCTATATAATTTTTCTATACTACTCAATATTATGATGGCGCTAATGACTGCAATTGTTTTCGTCTTGAAAAAAAAAATCACGTTGCCATGATAATACAAACAAAGCATTGTCATGTCATGTTCGATTTCAAAAATAAAACAGATATTTGTATTGCACATGTAATAAATTTCAGTATGTGCTACATATCCCCATGTTGTTAAAATTTCAAAGCTAATTACTGTAAACTAAGTATAGTTTTTAGAATATCAATTTTTGCAATTATTTTAAAAAATATAAAAGAACAATTTCAATTTTGAAATTTTGAAATTTTCAAAATCAATTTTTTGAAGTTTCAATAATACTTATCGATGGTATGTTCGAAGTTATGAATTGTAGTATAATTTGCTGGATCTACTTCACCTTACCTATAATATTATTGAGGTATATAATTGAAGTAAACATAGTTTTCTCTTTATTTTACTTAACCTAACACATAAAATTCTATGAAGCAGTCAAACTATCATAAATTATAATGATATTGGTATTCATAATAATATTTATGATTTTACAACCATTTACCTCGTATGACGGGTTTATCCTTTTCGTTGAATGACATCAAAACTTTTCGTTTATAGTAATAAATAGAAATGTTTTATATGACAAATAAAATTCATGGGGAAGTATTACTTTATCCTAACATCGTATATAAATTACGAAAACTGTAATATGTTATATGACGCAGTGGCATGACACATATCCCATTTAAATGGTGTCCAATCACAGAGCCTCGTCTAATTTTGTGTTAAAAAGCACTTATCTTAAATTTATATACACGCACAGCTATTTTAACAATGACATCCTTCTATTAGGATAATACACATATATAAATCGCAGGATGTTACTTTTAAAGCAAACTTGATTGGTTATACTGGAATACTTCTATTAAAAGGAAAAACATTGACATTTTCTTTGATACACATCATAAGATTAGATGAATAACATTGGAATAGAATCTGAAAGGTTTTTTTTCACTCATATTCAATATTTATTTGATTGAGGAAAAACTTAATGATGAACAACTTCTATGTCTGTAATTACACATTTATTAATACCGTTTTATACCGTTAAAGAAGCGGTTTTGGGAAATAAAATATCCTGCGCTACCCTACAGAATTTTATCAGTGATAAATATCTACAAACATCAAACAAAAATCGACATTATAAGAATTGAGTTCATTATTTACCATTATGATATGCATATTTTAGACAATATAAAACATCGGTACTATGTTGATCGATTCATTTCGCGTAATATAATAAAATTTAAATATTTAGAAGATGTAATTTATTTATTTAACATATTTATTCCAACGATGTAAATAAAAGTTCGTCAAGTGTGATGTTATAAAACTAAAATTTAATTAATACATAATATCCTTCTTGCAAATAATCCGTTTTTGATTCATGTAGAATAATGTTTTTTTAAATGGGAAAAAAGATTAAAAAAATATAAAATGTTGTTTGAATTTGGTAAGGTTAATACCTACAAAAATATTATTCTTGTATATTCAACTAACTTTTAACATTTTATACCTTCGACTTTAAAAGTTTTAGTGTTGACCCATGTGTGTGTATATATGATTGTTTAATTATGGTTGTAAGAAACTATTTTATTTTACATTTTTCTTATATATGTTATAAAAATGTGGAAGTAGTTAGAGTGATAAACAGCATATTAAACTTTCCTTCGTTAATTTAAGTATTAATATATTCAAGCTTGAGGTCATGTCTAATTAGGAAAAATTACTTTTTTTTAAAAGCATAAATAAGTAGAAATTTAATTTACAAAAATATTAATAAATAATAAATTTTCTGTAGGTCTACTGTTACTATTTCAATTACCTAATCTAATGTTCGTATAATATATATCATATTAATAAATAAATAACCCCATCTACTAATAAAAACGTCTGAATGTTAATTATTATTTGCCTGTATTTATATTAACTAATGTTTATCAATTGTGGAGCAGAATTAAACTATTTTTTTCTTATTTAATGATGATTATACTGAAGAATTTGTGAAAGGCAATAGCAAGTAGAAGGTCTGCATTGAAATCGAGTTAGACACACAATGGGTTCTATCAACGGAATTGTGTATCTAACGCAATACAGAAGTGCAGATATAACTAACTTTTAAGATAACACTGTAAAAGGAACGAGAAGATAGAACATTTTTATTTCTAACCCTTATCGCCATTGAATACAAAACTTCCTTCCATTGCGCCACACAGTTCAGGAGAATTGAAAACTAATCTCATACTAAAATGGTAAGGTCTTTCAAATTCTTATGTATTGTAAACACAATTATCTATTTAGTGTAACAGTCGTAATAATATTTAAAGACAGTTTAATGTAAAAAGAATAAAAGTAATGTAAATTTCTTATATATTGAACATTTTTTTTAAAGAATACGTTAGTCATTAATTTACAATAAATTTATAATGTCGTTTTAAAACCATAGATATTTGTTCTGAAAGATTGCCATTTATAGAGACTATATCTACTTTATTTACCAAAATGTGTTTGATATTAAACACTTAGTCATAATTTTTATTTTATTATTTTACTTCTTTCCTTAGTAAACTGTACATTAAATCTTATTTTTATTGTTCCATATTTGAGATTTTGCATTATATATATTTATATATTGATTTAGTTGCATAACGTTTAGTTGCAGAAGCTATATCTCTTCTATCTCTTGAAGTTGTATTAAGTTATATCTCTTCTTACAACCAAGTAGGTATTAATGATACATTTTGGTGAAGAAATATTATGTTATTATATATTAATCATATTCATATAAATGAACATAATTATTTTAGGTATTATTTTGAGAATTGTTTATATAATCATTCTAATGGTAAATGCAATTTATTGTATATTCATAGTAATAATTTTATAGAACAAAATATGTTCCATTTATGATATAAAAATATGCCACCTTAAAATTAGTAATGAAAGGAAAATGAAAAACAAATAATACGTATTTATAAATTTAAATAATAAGCTCAGTTACAAACGTGTATTCTTTAAACAAAACGTTACGTAATTTCTCTACGAAATATATTGTTTTGTGGATTTGTGGATTTGTGGCTTATGCGAAGGTGTTTTTATTTGTTTAAAAGGAAACAAAAAGACTGATTAAATTTTCACATCACCTATTTTGTTTGTAAAATATTCTATGACAAGAGTGTAGCTAGTGTAAAGGTAAACCCATTTAATAAATTTTAAATTATTTAGAAGTGCAAGGAAATGTTTACAAAAACTCTTAGTTATGCAAGGAATATTTTTTATAAAAACCAGTTTATCAAAATTTGTATTTGGTACCAAATATATCATCTGAAAAATATTTTGTAAATGGACTCATTTTATAACGAGAGAATAGGTAAACATAACATATCTAACTTGTTTAAAATTACAATTTTCTCACATTAAACTAAATTATACAACATACCTATACTGATAAAATTGTTATCTGAATGTTGTATTTAGAATAAATTTTATTATCTTTCCAATGTGTAATACTGAATTCCGGAAATATTTCCACGAGAGAAATAACAATCTGATAGTAACATAACGAGAATAATATTTATATTGTTAACATGATTTTTGTGATCACTGGTCAGCAAACTTAAAATTGTATTTATTGGTTTTATTTCATAACAAAATTAATTTCAAAATAATTAATTAAAATATTTATTATCTTTAATTTAATGAAGATGCAACTTAACTACAACCGTTATTTTTAAAATCGTTTATACAATGAACTGATTTTTTTTCCACTTACTATTATTAATCTAGTAGAGTACAAATTTGAGCATGTAATCAGAAGCAAATCATACATATTATATAGTATCACGAATCCTTCATGTAGAAATTGATTTGACATTATGATTAAATCACGTTTAATACTAGTATTAAACAGATAAATGCAGTTTTCATTCAGTTACAAAGTTATATTTCATTAAGTGGTAATCAATTAAAAGAAACAGTCCTGTTTATTAACAAATAAGTTTTTTAAATGATTTGGACTATTTTTATTTGTTGGTTTTAACCGTAACATGTACTCTTCTACTGACTTCTATGACCTGGACATAGGTAATGCCTTATTGGAAACACTAAATTACCTTCTACTGTTAGTAGTAAAATATTGATCACGTTTGAACGAATATATTGTATAAATAAATTTTTAAGTGTTTACACCTTTTCTTCATCTCATATGCGAAGTTTAAAGAAAGTTATGTAATGTGTAGAATATGAATGTTAATATCTTTACAGATATATCCGTCAAGAAGTCTCCTGTTAAAAAAAAAGAAGTGTTTTTTTGGAATTATGTGTCTGTATGTCATGTTTCCTATGTGTATTGTGTGCTACCTATTGTAATAATTTTGGTATGTAGGCATTTTTTACTATATCTCTGGACTTATTGGAGTTTTTTTATAATAAAAATTAGTAGGTTGATGACAACAAAATATAAATAGTTTATACAAAATTAAGATTGTCTCAAAATTGAAGCTAATAATTAAATTTGTATAAGTGTAGTTTGAAACGTAGGCCTATTGGTCATCTTCTCTTTAAAAATTATAATAAGTGAGTTACAGTTAAAAAAAACATATAGAACCTATTATAAGATATGTAATTTCTCAAAATCAGCAATACCGATTTCATTAGAATTTTAATGAACATATCGGCAAAATCGGCTAATATCCATTATTATGATACCATACTTAAGTAAAGAAAACGTATTCAATTATTGTGAAACTGAAATGATTAGTTTATTCTAGGTTTTGATAGTAAACTCATTAATAATTATATTATTTTTGCTAAACTGAAATACAAAAACTCTTATATAAATAAAATCAATACCTCTCATCTATGAAAAAAAATTTATATGTAACCCAATTGAATAAATTACATTATTCAAAGACTTCATATTTCAGACAACTCGACAACTTGTTGTCTTCATCAAACTACCATATTAATCATATATTATGGAACAATAATCATATGTTGAATTAGATAAACATATAGTATTGACAAATACTTGTGTTTCATCAGTATTTTAATGTCAATAACAAAAATTGATATCTTTTTATTATGGAAACGGAACAAGTATCGTTGTACGCAGATTAAATTTCACATAAACTTCTACATAAATAAATTAAAATAATTAAACTGATATTGTGTTTTAAAGGTCAATGCATTTAATTTTTCTACGATATGATGAGTTTCTATATTCTGATAAGTATGGATGGACATAATTCTCTTCTAGAGAACAAAGCTGAATATTATTTTGTATCACTTTGCTTTACAGTAATTCTAATTTTCTTACTTCTGATTCATTTATTTTATTTCAGGATTAGAGAAAACAATAAAATGTATAACTTAATATTGGTATTTACAATAACTCTTACTTTATTTTTTGTTTTTAGTAAAAATTATTGTTAAATATGTCTATGGAGTCCAATAATAAGCAGAGATTTGTTCTCATATTATCTGAGTATTTATTCAATATTGGTATAAATAGGAATAGGTGCAAAAATTTGCTTCTAATTGTGTAGCAGCCACAATCCTTCGAAAAGATTTAAATTATGTTTTATAGCTTAACTTATTAGTATGCAATAACGATAGCAACTAAAATAACTTATTATTTATGTATTTTATTTACACCTTCTGTTCACCAACCTCATTACAGTAACATCTGCATTATATAAAGTAACACAATATACAATAATTTGAATTGCTGTGCCTTGTTTTTTCTTCCTCATCTATAAATAGTATAGAGAAAATTATAGCTTGGATCATATACCGATGTCGTGTGTAGTTTAGTTTTGATCAAGTGGAACTTCTAAGGATTCAAATAAAACGTAATAAAACATATATTATACTGGAACGTGAGTTATTAGTAAAAAATAAATTATGAGCCGTCAAAAATTATGTAGTTTTTGAAAATCAGAAGTAATGATTTTTTTAAATTTTGGTGAATGTATGATAGTAATGAACTAAACCGGTGAGTAACTATAAGTCGAAATTTGTTACGGTTCTTTAATACTTGGTAAATAACAATAGTAAACCAAATAAATTTTCTCATATATTATGTATACTGATGACGTGTTTACATCTCAAGATACCCTTATTTAAATATATGATATATTTATTATTATTTGGTTAAGTAATTTGAAGAGGGAGAAAGTTCATCCAATGTTTTGCACCATTTATTTAAAATAAATATTATAATATGAAATTTATGGGAGAGAGTGAATTCAATATTCTTGACATATAACGTTTTAGTGTATGTTGACAGAACAATTAATTGAGTCATTTAGATTCGAATGGCACATAGTTAAGGTATTTTATGTAGGGACGAACAATTTTTTATGCGAATCTTCATATTCATTCGTTAAATAAAATAACATTTATAATACGTCAATTCGAAATATTAATCTGTTATTCGTTTCCAGTAAAAAGACATGATAAAAATAACAATAATAAAATGCTTGGCAGGAATTGCTACGAAGGATTGTTTTTGAGACGTATATAGATTTAGGAATTAGCTAAAACACGAAGATACTTAAACAATTTTAAGTCACTTAAGGTTAGACTAACACTGTCAGAATAGAGCTTTAATTATATATTATTTTGCATCAATTACATAAATAATACCAAATTAATATATTAATTAAAAATACAAATACATAAAATATTCTTTAACAAAATAATATAAATCTAAAGTTAGGATTATAAATATTAATTAATTTTTTAACCCCAAAAATATTTGTTTAGAATCTAAATGTTTAAATTTCAGATTTTTTTAAAGCAATTAAAACTAATATAGGGCCTACAAGCAATAATTAGTACTGCAACTAACTCCTCACCCTTTGGTGTGTTGCTCCCTAAGTCCGGTGACATCAGTCGCCAATTTTGCGACAAAACAAGTCATTCGACAACTTAGTTCACAAAGGTTTTTTTTAATGAAAATAATGAAAGAATACAGTCAATTAGAAAAATGTAACATTAAATTTATTTTGACCTAGACTGTATGCTTCCTTTAATATGCCCAACAACCCGAATATACTGACCCCAAAATTTATTAAACTTCTCAGTTATATTTACTTTAAAATAAGCTACTATCAGCTTTATATTTATTCCTCTAAAGCAATGTCTGTGAGTTGTGTGTTCTTCTTGTTCCTTCAACAAATTATTATATCTCCTACAATTTGGCCAAAAATCTTATCGTTAGAACTTCAGCCTAACCAGTGGTAATTTTACTTTGTTTTTTGAATGATAAATTTTAGAAAAATAATTAAACAATAACGTATTGTAGAAATATTATAATTTATTTTCCATTTTTGTTTTCAGATATTCAATATACTAAAATAATGTAATAATTTCTACATGAAATGTATAACAGTTCTGAGTTTTTAATGACGTTTCAATGGAATTCAATACAGCCATAAGATAATTTCACGTACCTAATAACATTAATTTTTATTATCAATTACAGTGAATATCGAAAGTTTAAAAATGAAATAAATAACTTCTTATTTTATTTGCATCTCAAGTGTCGCATAGGTAAATGTGCTATATGTAAATTGAATGACGTTATACGGTGATATTTTAAAGCTAGGCTATATAAAAACTACGAGTTTAGTAAATATTGTATACGAATTAACTTAAAGTTCTTTTTTTTTATTTTTAGAACGGGCTATAGGATATATCATGTATTTTATATATTTTTAACAAGTGTGATAGACCGTAAACAATCACAGGTAAATAAATAGATTTTGTAAGTTTTTCAGTTTAATCAAATCAACATTACATTTGACAAGTACTTTTACTTTCCGCTTCGTCCAGAATATTGACTTTATATATGAATGGAAATATTTTATTATTACATATACCCCTATTTCTGAAAATGTAAGTGTTTATATGGATTCCGTTATTTTTGTAACAGTGAAAGATTTTGTATTAAAACGATCGCATATTATAAACAACTGCTTTTGGTTAGTTATTGTCCATTTTTCCAAAGCAATAATGAAAATGATAACACATTTTAAACAACTGCTTTTGGTTATTTATGAACTATTTTTCTAAGCAATGGTAAAAATATAAAGATCTAGGATGTATTTTTTAAGTAGAACAATTCCAGTTTAAGTTTGAAATAAAGGTAACATATTTTCTCTTTTTTCTCTATGCTACATTAGACATACAACTGTAATAATGTATGTAGTTATAATAATCAATGGACTTCATTTGCTGTTAGTACGCCCATAAATTAAAAACTTAGGTGTTAAGACACTATCGAATTCATGATTATTTGTTTCTTAATTTTTTACTAGTCTTTAAAATTAATTAAAACACTTTGGGCATTGTACAAGTTCCTATCATACAAACTGCGAACAAATTAGAGAGTTATAATATTTAAATAATTAGAATAAAACTCAATATTGACGCATAGACTATTTAGTATTTCGGAATAACAAAGAAAAAACAACAACTTATGTCTACTTACCCTTTGTACACATCACAACAAGAGACAATTATAATCTACGGTTAATAAAAAAATAATCACAATTAAAGAAGTTTGTTATTTAATATTGATATTTTCAACAATTATTTGTTTAAAATACAAAGATGATATCTTCGTTGTATGTTTTATGATAGCAACTGTCACAAACAAACCGTATTTATTTCTTAAAGTTCAAACTCTGAATTGTTCATCAATATAAATAGAAACAAAATATTTTATTAGAAAGGCTTAAAAGAAAGACATTTTTTAATGACGTATTGAAAGAGACAACTGTTAAAACCAATCTCTTTAATGTATTTGATAAAAGGAGGGTCTCTCGATTATTAGCTGGTCATTAATATCTTTGGTGCCAGTTTACTTTAGATCGAAAGTGCACAGAAAATGATCTATATTTTTCTTGTCTTTTAAATTTATTTTATTTTTGTATATCAATTCTGGGTTTATGATTAAATTTAAAGTTTTAAATTAATAAACTAACAATATAAACATTGTGATAAATAATATTTAGTTAAACGATTAATATTATATGTCTGTTTTTGTCGGCTGTAATAATTGAGAATAACTTGATCAAATATGTTAGTAAAATTATTTACTAGTTATGCGCTATTCAAAAAATTCATATTACACTAGTATATATCCAATACAATATCTTTCAGGTATATGAAACCCATAACAAAAAATTAATGAAACTACTAATCAATATCATGAGCAGCTTTTTGACACAATAGTCGTGATTTTATTTAATAAGTACATTTCACAAGTTTATCTTATCTAAAATGTTAAAAAATAATGGAGAGTACTACCACTACTACACGCAGCGCAAAGTATGTTTTGTTTCAGCGATCAAAATATTACTAATGATTACACAATAATAATCATTGTAGCGTAAGGAAATAATTGAATGTTTTTGTTAGCTAAATATCATTCAGCTCAGCATGTATTTTACTAATTACTTGTTATTTCTATACATGCGCAAGATTTTCTCATAGAATGTACGAATTCTGTGAGGTAGATTAGTGAATTTCGTCATTTTCCCCATCCAGTAGTGACTTATATTTAAATATATTGCAAGTGTGAGAAAGGGTAAATTAACTGGATATTCATAATAATGTCAAATATACCTAATACAAGGTATACATGTAATTTATATTATAACACATCTTGAATAGTAATATTATTAAATGTAATAAAACCAGTTATGTTATACATATGTACATTTTGATGACGTAGACATTATTCTCAGGAGTAAACATATCGGAGTTTACATAGTTAAACTTTAATCCACTTAGTTTAATCCACAATAATATTATGACTATGTTATTGAAATGTACATACATAAGGATAATATAATAATCATATCCGTTTCATGTTTTTGTGGTTCGGGGAATTTCTGTTTTATTATCTCGTATTTACAATATATACATGTATTTTCTAATACATCCAGAGTGTTGTCAGTGAGTTCCAACATGTGTATTCATTCCGGAAGGAAATACTTCAGTATCCAATTCATAGACTAACAATATTTGAACAATTTATTTATTTTAAAGTTTAACACACTCGTGAACAAATCGGGAAAAAGATTATTGAAATGTTGGGTTTTAGAGAGATTTGCTGTATTACTAGTCTTAGCATAAAATATTTAACGTAATGTTCAACTTGGAGCTGTAAAACTCGATGATTGTCAAATCTGTACTTCCTTTGTGTTATTATCTAAAAAACTCTGTTCGTTATTATGTTTACAATATATATTGTACCGTTCGGGAAAAGAAATAAAAAAAAAAAATATATTGAAAATCCTGCTGAGCTCCAAAAACAAAACAAAACAAAAATGAACAGTCATGTCCAGTGATGGAACCTCTAAGTTAGGTCGGTTCCCGAGCTTACCTTCCTTTGTACCTGAGTTCACTATTTACAGAAATTAACAAAGCAGATTAACAAATAACAAGTCAATTTATTTCTCTCCAAAAGAATTGATATATATATATATATATATATATATATATATATATATATATATATATATTTATTTATTTATTTATTTATTTATTTATTTATTTATTTATTTATTTATTTATTTATTTATTTATTAAAAAAAGTTAATACGACCTTAAGTAATGAAAAATTTATTTAATCATACCCTTAATGAAAATTTAACCACAATGAAAAATCCCACCCCAAAAGAAAAGAAAATTGAATAAACTCTCCCTTTTTATTCAATTTTACAAAATATCTTATTCTTGGTATGACAGGAATAATATTTAAAAAATGATTATACACTTATAATTGATTTACGTAAGACCCTGAAATGTTATACATGTTGGTAGATGTAGGTATTATCCAGTAATACATGGCAAAACGTATGCTAAAAATAAAAATGTAAACGAATAATATATGTAATTGAAATTATTAGGCAAATCTTGGTTTATAATAATAAACTCATTACCTAAATCCGATATTTAGTTATAATCGAATACAAACGCTTTTGTACTTATACAAATAAAATCAATATCGCCACAGCAATGAACATTAATTTACGTGAAACCCACTTGTTAATAAATAACACTAATCAAAGACTCCTTCATTCTGAAAGTCGATTAGTATTTGTATGCAATGATACTATATGAATGAAATATTCTAGAACATTTCGCGTAGGTTACAATATATCGATATACCGTAACGATAAATAGTAGAGTTTATAAAAAAAAAAAAAAAAAAATCTTAAAATTTAACTTCATTGACGTGATTCCATTGACATTGTTTTATACGCAGCTTTAATTTCACATTGAGTACTGTACATACTTTAATTATTAGTATTTAAATAATATCGCGTTTCATAAATGTCGTTAATTCTATTAATATCTACAAGTTATGGTCACGGGTGTGTGTACTCTTGTGAATATAAAAGGACATAATCAACCTCAAGAGAAAAAAGCTGAATGATATTATGTATGATGTAATACTGTAATTCCAATCCTATTAGGTCTACTTTATTTATTTTTGTTCCAGGATTAAGTGGTTTCAAACAGTATGTGTCTATATAAGTCTCACTTTAAATGTTTTAGTATATATTCAAGGTCTTTTATATGTATGGGACGCTAGGAGCAGAGAATTGTTTTTGAATTATTATCTGAGTACTTGAATAATATTATTGTGAATCGAATCATTGCATAGATCCAATTCTAATTGTGTATACATCACTATATTTCCTAAAGGGGAAAATTATGACTTGTAACGTCAATTATTAACATCTAAAAATGATAAGCCCTAATAATTCATTTTTTTAGAGGATACAATAATTATATTGTGCAAAACGTACCTGACTATAGATTTTTAAAATATCGAAAATATATACGTATTTTTTACAAATTATATCAGAAAAATAAATAGATATTTTTTATAAAGAATTATAAATTATTAATTTTTTTATGGAAAAAATATTTTTACTTCTATAAATCTTTATAAATCATTTTCAAAATATATACACATTGAAACACCTTGTAAACTAATGAAATAGTATTTTAATCAGAATATTTAGTTGTCTCTATATTAAAAGATATTAGTTAAACTATAACACTATATAAAACGTAATTTTATAATTAATTATTATCTTATAAAATATTTTTCCTGGAATATTCTGCTAAATGGAAGATACCGCTACTATACTCTAATATATGGACAATTGTTTAAGTAATTTCAACTTTACACTAAAGTCTTATTTAAATTATTAGTCAATTCTTGTTTTATAATCAATTTAGTTTTCATTCATTTATAACCATTTTAGTTTTAGTTAAAATGAAATAAAGAACTTCAGCAAAATGCAACCCCCGGCTATGAAAACTAATATACACAGAACTCACTTGTTAATAAGTTACTTTAATCAAAAGGTTCATATTTTAATCAGTCTGCAAATAACCTATAAAACGGATCAAATATTGTGGACCAGTAGTCCTAGAATATACAAAATCAATATACAGTATTGATAATTATATATATATATATATATATATATATATATATATATATATATATATATATATATAATTAAAAAATCTTTACATGTTATTTATTAAAGACAAACCTTTTCTGATAGTAATAAATTTGATTGTGAAAATATTAAGGTGTTTATTTATATTAGGATTTAATTACACATAAATAAGAACCTATACCTAAATGAAATTAAAAAATCTAGGACTTTGATAACTTGAATGTTTCCAATAATGTACATACTCATTGTTTTGTATACTCTGGTAATTGAGATAGGACACATTAAACCTCGAAAGAGACAAAAGCCGAATGGCATTTTGTATGATGTAGGATTACTGTAATTCCAATCCTCTTATACTGATTTGTTTATTTAATCGTAGAATAAGCTGCTTAAAACAATATGGATTTTTAAATTCTCACTATAAATTTTTAATGAATGTTCATATGCTATTCATATCTACGGAACCATAGGATTAGGAATAGATGGTTTTAGTATTACCTTAGTACTTATTTGAATCGGAACATAAAAACCCTCATTAAAACCTTCTATATACACTAATGTCCACTAATCCTATTTATTACAATTCTATGTTTTTATTGTTGTTATATCAAGGCGAGTATATGATTTCTTATATGTAAATGATTTATACTATATGTATATTGTATGAAAAAACTATAGATTCCAAGTGTTTAATAATGTAAATTGAATCTCTCAAATCTAATATCTATACATATAATATAAATAATGTATATTTTTGGAGGCTTTAGTAATATTCTCAGGTTTTACAGTTATTTGGATGTTATGTTTTGTTTGATATGTTGTTTCAGATTCATTATTTTTGTAACGTCATTGAAATTTTTGGTAATTATTGTAGTTGTGTCATTTATTCAATTCTTTAGAGTCAATATCGTGATTTGATTTGTATTCACTCGGATTTGACTTTTAACACTATATATAAATGTTTGAATTCCCTAAGATAGATCCCAAACTATTGTGATTTTTGTAAGCAACGTCGTAATCATATTTTATCAAGATAAGGATTATTTTATGTTGAAATTTTAGGCTGTATTCTATAGGAAAATATTTTGTTTTGTTTTCGCCAAGAACAATAACTCCAAACGAGTGAAAACAATAAATATATCAGTATTGAATTCAACGTAAGCTTCCAAAATTGATTACGCCGTTGCTTACAAAAATCACAACATTGTAGAATCCATGTTAATGAATTCAAAGGCCAACCGCGACAAATTTCAGTACAGTGGTGTATACAAACTTAATTGTGGCGAATGCAAAAAGATTTATATCGGACAAAAAACTGCTCATTCAAAGAGAGATATGAAACATATATCAAAACGCACGATTAACCACTGAAATTATTATGCTGAACACTTGATTGACTTTAACTACACAATTAAAGGCATAATGCAAGACCAAAAATAATAAAAGTTGTCGAAAGAGCAAAAAACTGGATGTTTTACAACAGTTTTTAATTTATAAAATATTTAAAACATATCCCGACAACATCCCTAACAACCAGATGTAATTTGGTTCCCACGCCATATACAACAACAGCATATTGATGTCAGCAGCACCTACAAGATATACAACCAACAACACCGATTGACCACGTATCTACATTGCATCCACAGTTCACGTTTGAGTCGGACCGACAGTGGACTTATTCGGTGATAACTTGATTATACACATTAACAATGGTGATTATTTTATAGTTATGTAAAAATTTTATTAAATGAAATATTTTGTTTACATGTAGTGTGATTTAATTGTGTAGTGTAAAAAGGAAAAAAAAAACTTCCTGTCTTCGATAATGACAGTGTGATTTCGAAACTGCAGTCAAACATATCTGAAAATAAGTGAATGTTTGAAGGTTAATAAATAATACAAATATTATTAATTTAACAATCCAGGAAGTATAAATTGAAAAAAGACATGAACAATATAATACGACACTAAATATATACTATAAAAATAAACATCCATATAGACAATGATTTAGAAAAAGAAATGCTGACTAAATGTGAAACTGAGTTAGGTAAAAACTTCAAATTCTAAAATACCACTCTTAATAAAACTAGAAAGTATACAAGGAAGACCAATCATTTCAATAAATTATATTAGCTAAAGTCCCTACAATCTCTTATCATTGAAATAATCAATTTAATTGATAAGGAGAGTTTACGGTTTATATTCACAGTTGACAGATAATAAAATGTGTACAATTATGGAGCCAAAACATCACCATATTCACTAAAAAAATATAGACATATGATTTGATATATATATATATATATATATATATATATATATATATTAAACACTATAATATATATATATATATATATATATATATATATATATATATATATATATATATATATATATATATAAGTGTTTAGATATCTCGTGAATCATTTCCAAATTAAAGACTAATAAAATTATTCAATTTATTTATATAGTATTGTTATATTATATCTCCTCACAATGTTAAAGTAGGGTGTAAAAACCGTCTGAATTACACAAATTATTCGGCATTCATATGTAATTAAATTATATATATATATATATATATATATATATATATATATATATATATATATATATATATATATATATATATATACGTCATTACGAAAGATCGCGTAATAAGAAGATTTAAAAGTGTTGTTATAATGATTATATTTAAAAAAATTGTTATACATTTTTAATGATTTGTTGATGCTCACTGATTATTATGTCAGAGAGGTGGGAAATAGAAAATTATAATAATTGGTCACCTGTTCAGGTTTTAATTACAAACATTCTTTGAACAGTATGGACGGAAGTTTAATCCTACCGATAAAACATTTTTTTCCCCTAAACTATATCGTTTACTAACAACATTTCTTTACCGAATTTATTAGTATAATAAATAATACAGAATAAAGGGAATAAGAATGCCTATATACAATTGTTGCTAACGCTACTGAATATATGGCGAGCACAGATGTATGTCTTAAATACGACATTATGCAATAATAAATCAAGTTACAAAATCATTATCAGTGTTACTTTTGTCAGTAACCAAAAATTACATAAACTGGTTCATATGTATTCTAATCATATAAAAAGGTAATTTTAAGCTGATACAACAAGTATAACAAAATAATCGTAACTCACTACACCCATAACAATAACATATTTTGTGTGTGTTATGGTACTTATTAAATGACTGAGAAAAACATGTTAAATGTAAAGATTTTTTCTTGAAACTACAAATTTAAAAAACAAAATCTGTTCATAGCATTATTTAATAGTATGTTTAACAATCATATACATACATACATAGACGTCTTTATTATTTATAGCCACAATCAACCTTTTAAATGCTAAACATAATTATTTTAACTGTCCTAGAGTTAACCAAAATTAACAAATGATTAAGAAAATAACTGTTTGTCTGCAATTACGGAATGCAAGTTGTTATTTGAAATATATTATTGCTGAACCGAATTAGAGTTTATTATATTTTCAAATATTATTTGTAATGTACGTTAAATAGACAACACAAATTTTAAAATGCCTTTCTTTTAATAAATATTGTTAAAATTCACACAAGTTATTCGAAAAAGATACCAGACATATGACATAACATACTTGTCACTAGTCAATTTTGAAATGAATTAGTAATCAAAGATATCCCGTTCAAACCTAAAAGTATAATTCTCCATGGTCAGATATTTATACACTTGAAACAATGTTTTTATCTAATTTTTATTTGTGTCTATTATGTATTTATAAAATATTGACTATAGATATTTAGTTTTTAACAAATAGGTATAGTACAATGTGATAATATGCTTCATCTAAGATGTATATAGTTGTGCCGAACACTCGTATGCATAAGTTATTCCGTCACTGCTTATTTAAACTGACAAAATTATTAACTTTTACAACTAAATAATTAGAACCTTATAATAATTATTACAGTTTAAATGTATGTATATCACACTAATAGTTATAGCTATTTAAACCTAAACTTTTGTATATGTTATACGGAAAATTAATACTTTTTACTAATAAATAGGTAAAACTTGATATGAGTATGGGTCCTTGACAGTTTTTTGAAAATATTCTTTCCAAGGTTAACACTTTTTTATTAATTACGGTTGTAATTATTTTTGCAATTACGCGTAGAATTAAACTGAAAATTAAATAATTTTACAAACAAATTTACCTTTTCTGGCGATAAGTATTGGTTGTTGACAATTTTATAGAGTATGTCGTTTTTGAAACTCAACACTTTATTTATTCTAATAGATTTGAAATTTTCCTTCACTATATGTTAATTTGAACTGTAGACGTTATTACTTTTCCTGACGTTATAAATATACTATATAAATTATAAATTATAAATTTATATGTTTACAATTTTCCGGAATATACCTTTTTATCGAAGTTATTATTTTTTAGTTATTGTTATTTTAGGTTTTCTTTTAAAATCTATTACGTCCAGATTTAAACAAAAACTACATATTATTTTGCAAATAAAACAGTTACTTCCTAATGATTAGTATTGGAAAGTCACAATTTTTTAGAATTTTAAATTTGTCAAACTTAAAACTTTTTCGATTTATTATTTTTTTTAGATATTTTAGACAATAAACATATATTTAAACTGAAAATTTGTAAATTTTACAAAAGAAAAATAGAAGATACTTCGTGAGAGGTATCTATTGTGGAATAGTTTTGAGAATATATCCTTTTTTTTAATTTCAACACTTTTTTTCTAAAATTATCTATATTAGATATTTATAGCACTATTCATAGATTAAAAATGAAAAATAATGACTTTTCCAAAAAAAACCCATCTTGATGATAAGCATATCTTGTTGACGAATATGGAGAATATGGCAATTTTTAACTCAACTGTAAATTAGAAGCTTTCTTAACGATAGGCCTACAGTTCATCCTGAGTATAGGCATTGATAGGTCGAAATTATTCAAAGTTGAAATGTATATAAAAAAATAAAACAAATGAAAACGAAAATGAATTGTTGAGTTATTGTTAATTTTTTTTTATATTCCCTCTATCAAAGTTGCATATTTTTTAGAAACGTAAATTTTAAATACTTTTGGCAATATATTGAAATTTAATAAAGTTTGCTAAATACAAATTGTGGGATTTTCTCAAACTAAGATTAAAATAAAACTCCCAAACCCGCAATCGTAATTTCCTTTTTTACTACTCGTTGGAAGAAAATCAAGCAACAGATATGGTCGGTATGAAGAATAGACATAATCGATTATACACAATGTCGAAGCATTTTTATTGGAATTCAAATGTATAAAAAAGGAAGTTACATTATCTCTACTGCGTTGTTGAACTGGTTTTGGAACTTCACTAATTTATGTTACTGATATTTGAACCGGGTAAAAATATAGAATCACCTGTGTTAGGTTATTTCAATGATGTTCACATAAATTGATAACTACTTATCTCGAGAAAGATTTCGCATACTTTTACTACAGTTTTGCTATTACTGTTAGTTGAAAACATAAAAATCAACTTTTATTGAAACCTATGTTTAAAACCTAATAAATTTCTTTCTTTATAATGTTATAATATCCTTGTAAAACTGACAGGTTTAATATTCATAGAGTCGTTGGATAAGATGTGTTTTGTGGTAACAGAGAAATAATTTTATGTTTAAATGATTAGACTAAAAGACCTTAAATGTTCAGTTCCGGTATTATACATTTAGGATAAATAACGCAGTGTAAGTAACAAAAAATAACAATAAACCCATATACAAAATTGTGGGCAATATGATCATGAAAATTTTTATTTACCTTCAGACTTTCAAAATAAATATATTTCTACATAACAATATATATTCATCAAATTAATTCATTCATATATATTCATTTAATGCCGTCATTGATATTCATTTAATCGCAATAAATAATAAGTGCTTTAATATTATTAGGTAAACATTCTGAGCATAAGGAAAAAAAATCTATAATTTGTAGGAAGATGACAATTGCTAAATATTACAAAACACTCCTCAAACTTACTCAGTCACTCATATTTAGTTAAAAATTACTAAAAGTTTAGTATTCTCTTAAATATTACACATTATGTTATAATTATAATATACAAATGTTAAAGAGGGGAGGGGTCATATTTAAATATCTCTTCGAATTATAAATTTTAAACTACTTGGAATATAAAGTGAGTAATATATGTGGTCCTGTGTGGTGTGGAGTAGCTCAAACTTCAATATGTATCTATAATTTTATAATAGTATGTTCGCTCTATATAGATATTTAAGTTACAACGTGTTTGATATTTGAAAAAATGTAATTGAAACCATTTACTCCTAATAAAATAAATCCAAAGAAGGAGGTTTTTTATAAAAATGAAGTAAAACTAATATTACCATTGCAACGAAGGTGGGTATAATTGAAAACAACAATATAAAACCTACACCTAAATAAAAATAATGATGGTCAAAATTTAAAAAATAAAAACAAAATTAGAAAAATCACGGCGGATTCATGTCAGTTATACGATACGAATTACTTTTATTCGAAAAATATATTAATTATTAAACATACCTAAGTTTCAATTTACTGTTAATTTGAAAACTAGCATTAATATTATTTCATATTTATAATAAACAGAGTTGGATCAACTCCACAAAGACATGAATAGAGCTATTTGTTAATAAATATAAAACTGGTTATTTAAATTATTGTCAGTTCGAAAACTAGGTATAGCTTACTTAAACAAAAAAATATATATTTTACTTATAGTGTTGCCTAAGCCAATGTGGTGATTAGTCAAATTATTCAAAGATGTAATATAGATTATTTAATTTACAGTTACTTTCGAAACTAAGCTTATAATCATGGACATCTAACCTAAATTTTACGAAAAGGGAAGGAATGATGTCACCCTTTGAATTGTTTATGAATTTAATATTTTTTTTTTTAATTAAGGTTTATAGTAAGCTAAACAAATATTCATTGAAAATCAATAAATAAATGTTTAGGAAAGCATTGGGAAAGCATCATGATGACACATAAATATAAAAGAGAATATTTTATTTACGGTTACTTAAAAAACAAAGCACATATTCATTGAAAAACAATAATCTAAATATTACAAACAAGGATTGGCAAGCACCATGTATTGGTTAGCACCTTCGTTGTATTATTTTTTGAATATAACATTGATTATAACATTAAAATTCTGTTTGTTTCATTACTACGATAATTCCTAATAAAACAATACCGTAACTGGCGAAACCATGATAGGGTAGACCTAATAAATATAGAATTTAACAAAATAATTTTGTGTGTTTTTATTTTTATAACATGATATTATATCAAGTACCGTCAGTCAACAGTACAAACAATCCTAATAAAACCCTAATTTTATTCCGGTTTATTGTTACAACTAAGTTTATTTGAATAACGAATAGGCATAAATTAAAAATTATAAAAGTGATACACGGATGGTTAAACAATGAAGCGCAACCTAGTAATACATTGTAACATTTAGAGAAATATAGTATAAAGTATGAGAGTTCCTCGCAAATTGTGGAATACTAAATAGATAGTGATCAATATCCCAAACATCTCCTTGATTTTATTACAGGATATCAATATACACTAATATGTAGAGTCTTAATAGTCGTTTTCATGTCCAAACAACGACCTTCCGTGACACCAGATTAGGTCCTTTAAGTCGGTAAATGGTCGGCACCCATTCTACCACGTTCCTAAAAAATATCAAACAAAATTTATAATTACAGTATAATAATGTAGGGAAATAAAAATAAAATATCTAAAAAGTGTAAAGCATTACAACTAAAACGCATAGACTGGTGAATTACGAAGTTTTTCAGTGTTCTTCCTTGAAGTAAGTATTTAAATCAATTAAGATTTTTGCTTATACATCGGTTTTAGTATGTTTTGTTTGTATATTCATTTTAAAACCTTACCACATACAACTTGTATTTATTCTTAGATTTGTATTTGGATATTCTTTTTGACGATTCAAAAACAAAATGGAGTATATTATAATTGTGTAGTATTTATCAATATTGGATTAAAACAGTTTACGTGCTTAACGCGTGGACCATTAAAATATATATTATTATAGTATATCAATTTCAGAAAAGCTTTTAAGAATCAATCGCCTGAAAAATATATTAAGTTTGACATAAATAAAACGTTCAACTAATTTAAAACGAAATTGGTAATATTGAAAATACATAACGGATTTCCCTGATAAATTATCAACACTTGCTTTTAACTTGATATGATACATCAAAATTTCTACAATTATAATTTATTTTTTATTTTTCATAAAACTGTGTTCCTAGTAGAGAAAAAACTATTTTTAACAACATGATATTTAACTTAACTAGTGTTATACGTCTAAATACATTACCTCTCCCATAGAAAGTGCACTAATAGGGCGAATTAACAATAATATTCCTCCTATTTGTACTGTTATCCTCACTTATTAATTGGTTAGAACACTTTACATATTTGAACTATTTATATTAATTTTTTGTTTTTAAAAGGTAAATACCTCTCGGTCACCACCACCTTTAAAGGAAGTTATAGCATGTGTAATAAAATAAACACCCCTACCACTATTCAATACTGTTATTTAGAATTGGAAAGATTAAGATTTGGCTAAAATTGACCTCATAGAAGAGATGAAAGTGTGGGATCTAACCCAAGGTTACGTGAAAAAATGTGTAGATCCTGCTAGTTTTCCTCGGATTTCCAAACCCGTATTCATTTAGTCAGCCTTTGAGTGTTTTCAACAATATAAAATATGATGCAATAACTTCTTGTTTATGATTTAATAACACATTTTGAAAATTAATTTAATTCCTATTCTACTTTGTCAAAAGGATACCAATTTCTTATTATGTTTCTAAGTTAAAATACTTAACAGGACTAGTTTCTGAACATAGAAGTTGGTAGTATTGCATAAACTTTAAATACAAATAAATGTCTTTCGTGTGAAAGAGTCGTTTGGAAAAATATGCGTCACCTCCTAGTACATCTCTTGTTCGTCTTCGTCATTTCGTCAAAATAGAGAAAGGAATTGTTTCTTTGTTGACTTGAAATATACCGTGTCTAGAACACACAAGTACAACAGAAAGATATTTTTAGGTGAATAGTCATTCTAAATGTAATTACCATTATAAATTATTGCTTTTTGACGGAGAAGAATTTCAGTAAATTTGAAACACCTTAATATCAAAAAATCTTGAGAGACGAAATAAGGGCAACTATTTAAAGTCATTTGTATATAAAATGGTGTATGTAGGTATTTATGTTGCAAATATGTTGGTTTACCTACCGGGCTGACCTCGAAATCATTTTCATATAATTTTTAAATTAGTGTCACTATAAGAAGCCTTTAAATTAAATGGCTTATATATATATAAACAAATAAGCATATCAGATCTACTAGCTTGTTAAATAATAATAAAAAAACTCTATCTAGTCCACAAATATTAGTAATGTAAATGAAAAGTTAGGTAGGGAAATGGCAACAAAAATAAACGTTTATCAAATACAGCTATTATAGATATTTTGGCTTCTCAATTTTGTAAAAGTTACAAATCCTCACAAAGAATTATTTCGTTGAGTGAAGTTTAGTTATTACAGGTATTAAACTAATACTTTTTCCTTAGGACGTCATTAGGCAATAGTAACACTTCCATAGGAAATGGGCATTTTAAATATTTATCAATGTAGAGAGACTTCTAGGATTTTTTTCCCCTTCTTAGTTGATATTTCGTCTTTCAGGTGGTATACACATTATTTAATAAATGTTGCTATACCATTGCACAAACTATCTCACACACACACATCTTCAAAACCAATCAAAACTCTTTGTTACCATACACGACATTTGGGTATTTATCAGTCAAACGTAGAGAATGAGCCGTGGACTCAGTTTTGAAAAATTAATAAATATGATCTAAGCTTGGCTAGATTTGCTTTTTACGTGTCCTCAACGTAAATCTTATTTTATTAAAATCTAACTTTTTCATGACACCTCTCTAAGTAAATTGGGTTTTTGTAAATGTTTCCTAAAGCTTAATATTTTTATAATTGTGATTGCATACGGGATTGGGTAATTAATCTGAGCATTTCGCTAAAATTATACTCTCCTCTTAGAGTCTTCTTAACGAAATTAGTAGAGTCGATTTGAGGAAATTACGAATTTTAGAACTTCCTCAAACAAAGTGATTTGTTTTTTTACCCGATAACGAGCGAATAGGCAACATCTAAGGAATGTGGACCAAACCCGTTTTAGAACTGTGGAGAGGCCAATTAAAAAATATATATATATTCAATTTTTTTTTAAGACAATTTTGTAAAAACTTTTTTATGGTAGATATTACTAAATTTTGTGTTATAGGAAAAATAAAAAATTAGTCCCAAGATATTTTAATAAAAAGTCCTATAAATTTCAATACACGCGTGTACACGCAACAAATTAAAATAAAGTTTGAGAGTTGATGTTAAAATTTGTATATGTTGTATCCATCAAAGGAAGGAAAGACCTAAAATAATCACTATTCAAGTAATAAGCCTCAATTTATGATACAACAAACATTATTACAATCACATTATTTACAATTATTTTTCAAACTAAACCATTGTTAAATGAATTTAAATGATATTAGATGTTCTAATTTCAGTACAAAATTTTTCATTCAAATGAGATTCTTTGGAGAAATATTATGAGAGAATATAGCTAACAAATGTCTAAAAAATTATGAATAACTTTAGAAAATACGCTAATATAAACACGAACAAATTAAAATTCGTTAAGCAATTTTTCATTTACTGTAATTTTTTGATGAAATAAATTGAAAATATATCAATAGACGCCACTAATATTAAGACCTTATTATTTTGTCTCAGTTTGCGGGCTGTTATTATAAATATAAATAACTTATTGAAGGATAACGTGAAGTGCCAGTTCTACCTAAGGGAGAATATTGTTGTAATTATAGCTTCAAATTCTTGTGAAAAAATCATGTTATATTGTGAAATATAACTTTTAATTGTCAAAAAGAACACTAGGAAATAAAAAATAATACAATATATTAGGATTGACGTATATAATTTGTATTCCCGCTAATATCTTAAGAATATGTATACTGAAATATATGTAGAAAAAATATTTCTTCTAAGAGAGAAGTGATAATTAGTTTTTCTGTATATATATAAACAAAGAGAATGTAAATAAAAGAGCATACAAAATGTTTTGCTAACAATTCGTTTATTAAAAACGTATTTGTAGAATAAAAGAAGATATTAATGTATGCTACAAAATAAATACCAATTAAAAATCCATTATGGATTATTTTTACATTTATTATATATGAAAAATAAACAGAAATATTAAATACATAATTATTTAATTTGTTAAATTACAAAATGTATAAATGTGATGTAAATAATATTTTGTTTTTTTCCTAATATTTTTCATTGTAATGTAATCTGTAAAACATTACAAACTGACAGTGAAAGTTATCTAGAAGAAGAATATATTCAAATTTAATTCCAATAATTTACGTATTTACTAATTAACTATAAATGTATTTTCCTCAACGTAGTATTAAATCAATTACCTAGTTCACGATTACATTCAACTTCTGACGTTATGTTGGTAACAAAATTGTTATCGTCGCTCTTACCAAATTGACATAAGATTCTATGTATAATACGAAATATTTAAATATAGCGTAAAATCTAGTTAAGAATTAGGACACAAATATCATTTATCACAGAAACAATCTTTACTACAATTAATAATTACTACAAACATTTTTGGTAATATTTAAATATATTATTCATAATCGATCAATAGTTATCTGATGGGAGAAAATTGTGGACATAAAATATAATAAAATTACAATAAAAACATGAGTAAAACCAAACACATATACACGACTACTACTCTAACTGTTTTACACTGTTTTACTACTAAAAATTATGAGTAAAATAATAATAACTAATGTATATAAATGTATAAAAATATGTTAGTCACTTGAATATACTAAGAGTGAGGGATGTTTTTTACCATCCCTATATGAAACGGAATTTTAAGGATTATTTTTTAAGCTTAAATAAAAGATAAGAAATGTATTAAAAGACCCGAAACTTCCGGTTTTTCATTATAAATTCATTTGGGCAACGAGGGACTAAAGTTGAAATGAATATTATATAGGCACAAACGTTGGTGTTACTCTAAATTATATAAAATGTGCTCCTAATTTTTTCGTTCTGTTAACTTTATTCATATCGAAGTCTCATTTGATAAATATACACCAAGTTTTTTAACTATAAGAGACTTGGAAGTTATTTTAATGTTGCCCGGTAAATATTTTTTTATATTCTGTTTATATAATAAAGAATCACTTTACAAATGATTACTATATCTAACTGCTACTGTTTGATTCTCGACATAGATGAAAACATTATTTTTAATTTGCTCTCCGATTACTAGTTGTGTATACAAAACCTATTTAATTATTTATTTATATTCAAATTGTATATCTTATTTTAAGAATAATACAATAATCGGTCACTTATAATTTAGTTTCTATGTATTTTAAACAGAAAAGAAACTCTGTGTAATATAATCAGGAGAGAAAAATATTCAAAGATTTAGATTATCTTCATTTGGGTCTAGTTTTAGTTGAGCATTTTAAGTGTTTTAGAAACTCACAAATATGAGACTTCTCTTTAATGATTGAAGTACAAGGACAGATATTTAAATCAAAGTAAATCAAATACTTTAATTTTTATGTTTATTATTTAGGAATAGTTTTATAATTTGAATGTTTATAATTTACTTCTAATCTTTTCATAACTTATTGCTCCATGTTATACACTTTAACTATCGTAATAACCCATTGCATAATATAAGACTCGTTATTCCATTGTCCATATACAAAGTATTATATTATTTAAGTTTTATATTCAAACATACGTATCAGATCGTTCTTATTTACGTTTAATTAAGCCACCTATATAACCAAAATTTTCATCGTCACTTGTTAATAAAACTTGATCCTATAATCGGTATATTTCCTTTATAAATTGTGTATTCCTCGTTGCAGACATAAGAGTGTCGTGGATAATAGTTAATGTAAGGATTGTCATAGTTTCATTAACGGTAATCTGATACAGGATCTTTACAAGTTGAAGAGCTTTTACAAAATTAGTTTTCTATATAGAGTATCAACGTACGTATTATAAGTGATCTGTACTAAGTGCCTAACTTTTTTTATTTATTACTTGCTCTTTTCTAAAGTACATTATTATTCATCAACCAAATGTATTCGCTCTATCCAATTAGGTGAATCGTGTTTATGTTTAGTAATTCGAACATTCCAATTTGTTTCATTATATTGCACAAACCAGTATAAAACAAAACTTTTATTGCAGGAGTAATTTATATAAAATTTAAACATCGACTGACTGAACTTTTGGTGTCCAAATCAGCAGAGCTACTGGAATTTGTATTGTGTAACCTGACTAACGTAACGAATAATATATCTTCTTTTCTTTCCTTATTGAATAAACCTTAAAAAACCCCCATTCTGTTCTTGAAGATAAACTTTTATAGTTAAAATGCAGATGGGTATGGTACCTATAATTACATAAATCCAATCTCAAATAAAAAATAATAATAATAAATAAATTTTTAAAAAACAGATTTTACGTCGTACTTTGTTGTTCATAAATAATGATCTTAATAACTTTTTTTTATCATTGTTAATGATGCTCTAAAATACCCAACAGTAAAAGTAAGTTATTTGAACAAACGGAAACCTAGCTTATTTAATATTATAATATTCAAAGTCAAAACTACATAAATATTATAGAGGACTATACTTAAATAATTAAATCGCACTGACAACGGTACTACAATGCAATTCTGACATTACGTGATTTCATTCCTTATACATGTTTCGTGATCTCATATGCAACCAATCCTGTGTAATTTGAAACAGTGTTCCTAATTATAGCACGACATTTCATTATTAGTATAATTACATCTGAAGGAGTTTAGTACGGAACGTTCTCTAGGAATTTGGGTTCCTGCAGTCTACGTTACATGAACTGAACTAATTAGGAGAAAGAGAGACATTGTTTAGTCAAATCCCAATAAACACATAATAAGGTTAATTGGACATGAATACGGAACATTGTTATAATGACTATATCTATATATAAACTAAAATTGGTTTTAGTAAAATTAAACAATAAAAGTGGTTGGGAAAAATCTATCTATGACTAATAACAATTACACTCCCTTAAAAAAAAAGGAAATACGTCTTGCTCTGAATTTAGTTTTTAGGATATATAATCAGATACTGGGTTTGAGGGAAATATATATTACATTTAAGTGGGTAAAATGTTTCTACTACTAATATGAATTACACTTTTTTTTTTTTTTCAAAAAAAGAATTAAGCCTCTAATTTTAGCTTTAAAAATCACTGCATTTCTGTTTTTTATTGGTATTTGAAATGTACATATAATTTATTGAATTATTTGTAATAAAAACTATCTTCTTTAGTTTTTTTAGTAATGAAATAAATGAAGAACCTTGTGACTCAGAAAAACCCAATTTCTTCAACTTTTCTCGAAATAGTTTAGCTTTAAGATACCACTCTCAAACGCCAAACGAACTAGCTAGTTCTTCAACGCGGACGCATTCCATAAGTATAATTACTTTCCCCATATAAGTTACATGAGAGATAGGATTCCTAATGTTATTTCTTATGTAGTATATTTTTTTTTCCATCTTTTTTGATGCACTATGATATTTCAATTGAATCTTCTTGATGTTTTGTTTAAGTCCACATATTCCTTACATAATTAGATCAAATGACATAGATTATATAGATGATATATTCAATCAAAAATATTGGAATATATTATACATTATTTTTGTAGTAATTAGAGAAAACAAACTAAACATTTTATCAAAATTCTTTGAATTACATGGTGAAATTTTACCTTAAACTGTTTTCCTTCTTACAGAAATTAGTATTCCAATTTGGTTTGATCGTAATAAGGAAATATTCAAAATTGCATATAGATATGGCATAAACTTAATTGTGTTTTTATGTTAAATTGCAATTTTATGGAGTTAAAACCTTGTGATATTATTTCACCAAATCAATTTAATAATGAACATATTTAAGAGATGTGTGTGTGTGTGTGTGTGTGTGTGTGTGTGTGTGTGTGTGTGTGTGTGTGTGTGTGTGTTAAAACGGTTTGCCGAGAGCCAAAAGTTTCAAGTCAATTTAAAGCAGTTTAAATTCCCGCGATAAAACCATGTAGAGAGGAGGCGAGGTGGGAAGATGACGTCACCCCAGCCAGGTGCTAGATCTGCAAGCTGGAACGTGAAATGTTACTTTGCCTCGTTTCTTATTCTATTAAAATACTAAATTAATAATATAAATAAATGTTCAGTAGAATCAACCGATCAATAATATCAACAAATAAATTTAGAATCATTTAAAACAAAAAAGTTATTCAAGTTTTTATAGGGGCTCAAAAACCTAAAATTTGGAAAAAAGCTAAATTCAAAATTCAAAAAACGTAGAGTCATAACTAAGAGGGGAACTAACAATAATCATAGATAAAAAATATGGAATAATAATAATAAACAGGTGAGAATGGACTTAGTAAGTCATTCTTGGGGAGTTTTTTGGAATTTTTGAGTTGAAGGGGGGATTAATTAAAAAATAATAATAAGTACAATTGAAGAGACCACAATAGGGCACAATAATATGTACTTAGATTCAAATTTAAAAATAAAATGAGGGGGATATAATAATTACAAAAAGTAAAACTTTAAAACCCAAAAGCGGTTTAATTTGAAGTTAAGGGGAGAAATAACAATGTAATTATAAATATCTAGTGTGTAAAAGTGTAAAACATCAAAGCAGTGAGTGTGTGTGTCTTTGTGTTTGCACATGCTTATATACAAGTAGTTGAAATACGCCCTAATATATTTACGACATCATTACAATAGACTATGAAGTAACGAAGAATGAAATATTTGTTTAATTACATTCAGTTTATTTGGGTAGTAGTGATATTTTTAATGATTGTAAACAATTTATTCTTTTTAAAAGATGGCGTGGAAAAGTTCACACTTCTTCAATTTTGTCGAATAGACATACTTACTAGAAGATGTTCCTTTCCTTTAAAGACTACTACTCCTATATAGTAATAATTTCGTTTAATTGTGGGCGAAGATATATTTGTATCAAACAATTTATCATTAGAAAATGACTTCTATAGATCTTACGTTGTGTTATTAGTAGTACCAATACGTTTTGTTTATGGATATTAGTAATTTTGTTATAGAGATTTCATGATTGTTTTTATAAAATTATCGAAAGCTATCACAATTCAATCAGTGTGAATCAACTAATGTTCGGAGAAAACTGTTTCTATTAGCTATGTTTTATGTGAATGATATTAGCACAGCATATAAAACTGACATACTATTATAAGAAATATTCGAGAAGCCAACAATAAGAAACAAAGGCATGAAATTAATTCCCAAAAATTCCCTAAATTTTAACATTTTATCTGAATCAATGCTAGCGGATAGGCCAATGATTGTTGATATGGTAAATAAATTAGAAAATAGTGACAACCATAACTACTTACAACTCAACCAGGGTTATTTTTAAAGCCATTCCATTTCTTAGAACGTGGTACCATTCATAGGGGAAAATCCTCTAACAAAACGCTTTTGGATCCAAAGGAATGATAATGTCAAGTGAAGAAATTTAGTAATTTAGATTGCCCGGTAATTTTTATCCTCTTTTAAATTTATCAGTATTTAAGTTAACCATTTACAAAAAAAAATTAACACATAACCTTAGTTTGCTGTTAAAAAAATAAACAATTCGTAAAGAAAAAATTGATTATTTTATGCATATCTATATACAATATACATATACATGTTTATATGTGTAAATTTTATAAGCCCTTAAAACAAGAAAATCAAATAACATTAATCAAATTTCACCCATATATTATAAATTACAAAAATATTTTGATGAACACAAATAATGAAAACAATTTGTTTATAGTTCTTAAGGTTCAAAAGAATATAAGTTTAATTAAATAATATACATATTATCTAAGTTGGCCAAATGTAATAAAAGAATTATTAGATATATAATATAACATTCAACTTTTGCATGTTATATAAAAAAAACCTTTACTTTACTTTTTTTTTTTTACTTATTTGGAATTTATGATTTATTTTGGTACTGAAATTATTTGGTCAATACACAATACTTTAAAATTTTAAAACTCAATTTATTTTAGCGCAGAACAAACAAGGAACAATTTGTTGTACGTAAGGATAGATACACATTTAGCAACTTAATTTTATCAACTTATTCTAAAATGTATTAGACATTCAAACAACTTTCATTCCTTATTTCTAACAATCTAATATTTAAACAAACACTAATTTCAATACGGGCAAATATATTTCTTCTACTGATTTTTCTCAATTACTTTTATACTCTCCAAAAAAAAACAATTTCAAATTTATCAATCTCTCCAATTTACTCCTCGGCTCGCTCTTGATATACAAAACAAATGAAATGATTAAATTTACTGACTATTGGTTCAATTTAATTTCCTATACTAACAAAACTTAAATCTGCAATCTCGGTGGGAATCCTTGGAAGCTCAAGCAAAATGAAATTGAAATAGTATAAAAAGATATTAATAGAAAACATATGGTACTTATCAATCCTTGTCTTGGTCTCTCTTTCGACGAAAACACAATTTCACAAAACCCCAACTCGCACTTTCGTCTTTATTTAACCCTAAAAAAAACACTTTCGATGCACACACTTGCTCCTTGATGATGGATCCTGGCGATGACGAGATAATCTCCTTCTCCCAGGGTGACGACGAACAACTTTTTCTTCGCGTTGAAGACATCGAATCAAACTCCTATCTGCTGAAGTCGAATATCAAACTTTGTACTTTGCTGAAGGCTACTAATTTAATCTCTCGTTGAAGATAATACTCAATACTTTTCGCTGAAGGCTAGAAGTTATACTTTACTAAATTCTATTAAAAAGCTATGTTGGTGACTCGGAGACAACCAGTCTCTAGAGTCGCGCCTTACTCCCTCGCTGCTAGTAGAAAACTCTCTTTTTTCTTACTCTCCTCAGTTCCGCGGCAACGATACACTAACTTTCACAAATTTAAAAAAAGGATTTCGTCCTTCATATTGGTTGTTTTTGAATTTGTCGTTATTTTTAGAAAGTTTCGGTTTCTCCTAGTCTGTTGAACCCTTCTAAAAAGAGAGATCGTAGCGTCGCTTTCCTTTTTCAACCCTAATAATTTCACCATGTTACCAGGCGATTTAAATTAAAGAAAAGGCGGAACCAAATGGTAACAATGTTTGAAAATAAAAAGAACAAAGACAAATTTTGTAATTCAAAGCTCGAATTTATTAAATAAAAAAAGAAATTTCGACGGATCAGATTTTACCATTTACAAAGCTGAAAAACATCCTCTCAAGCTATATTAATATAAGCAAGGCTTATTAATTAAAAGATTACAATAGTATCTTTGAAGAGAAAAAAAAAAAGTTATACGCCCTTAATGTAAAAGTTAAAATTAAAAAAAAATATTGATGATTAGAATCTGATATTTACCCCCCCTTTTTGCTTATATAAACTCTTACAAAATTTAACAATAAAAAAAAGATTCTATTAGTAAGATTTATATTTTAAATTCAAAAAAAATTATATTAATTCTAACAAGTTCATTATTAAATTAATTATTACATATCATGATTTTGTCTGTTAAATTTCTTAAGTACTAAATTGGCCAATATATATATATATTTTTTTTTAAATAAAAAGAATTGGTTTATAACATGAGAAGATTTTAAAAAGAAATAGTAAAAATTTAGAATACTGAAGTTTTTAAATTGACGTCAATTTTTATTAATTTAGAAATAACCTCTTTGAGGCTGTCAGGACCGAAAAGTTTGCATGCAGCACCACCCAAGTATTTTTTCTTTTAAATTATAAATAGTTAGACATGATTACATTTAAATAACAAGAAACACATTTTACTAAACAAAGTTAGGTACATGAACAAAATATATATATTTAAACAAAGTTTTCTAAAGTCAGTTTTCAAAAAGTCACTTTTGTGCACTTGGGAATTTTTAGAGTTCTTAAATCAAGCATGTTTTAATGAACAGGCAGAAACATTGATGTACATTATTTTGCTGTAGTATGCAAAATCAAGCAGGTTCGATCTCTTCCTCCGAACAGCTTTTGCTAGAGCAAAAGACACGTTTACTAGCATTTGTGCAAACTCAGACATGTTGTAGAACAAGATTCTTTAATTAAAATATCTGGTTATTTCGTCAAAATTAGAGAATATTGATTGCATTACAGAAATTGATTAAGCTTATAATTAAATGCTTCTTAGATGGTTATAAAGATGTATATAAATACTTTGATTTTGTTTGAAATAAAACTTGTATGAAACTTAGAAAATCTGTAAAAATCTGTAAAACAAGTATTCTGGTCTAGAAAAGATTTCTTTAATGAGCATTTTGACATGTTTAAAAAAGATATTCTGATTGTTTAATGTTTGCTACCAGTTTGTTCTAATTTTTCATAACTGCTCAAAACTTAAAGTCTGACTGTTTGAGGTTTTGTAAACTATGTTTCAAGAAATAAAAATTTTATAATTATTTAGTTTCTGAAAAATTTTGAATATTAAATAAAACATCAAATACATATCTTAATGAATAAAGCTTAAAACACTAACAAAATTTATAATATGGTAAAATCTGTAAATGGGTTACCTGGAATCCTCTTGAAAGTTCTCGTGAAACATGTGCCGTAATATATGAAAAATTTAACCAACTTTATTTGATTTTGTACACAAAAAACACATCACTGAACTATTGATTTGTGGTTTTAAAGAAACTTATTACTTCGGCATTTTGTGACTTTTGATTTAGACTGAAACGTGATTGAATATTAGACTACATTTTACGAATGCTAAGACAGGAGTGAATACTTTTTTTTTTTTTTTTTTTTTTTTTTTTTTTTTTTTTTTTTTTTTTTTAAGCCAGGCTCGCTAGCGGCTGAACCTTGTTCCTAGAAAGAGAGAGAGAGATGGGTCAGGTGATTGTTACTGCTGACGGTCACTACGCAGAGACACTTGTCAAGGGCGGAATGGACTATGGTAGGAATTTCGGTTGATAATTTTGCTGCAGATTATTTTTGTGAGTGAGTTGAGGTTTTGAATGCTACAGCTCTCCCCCCCGAAAGACGGAGTTAGGGTGGAAAAGAAAAAGGGGGCCAGAAGGGCCTCCCGCAAAATTTTGAAAAAGGAGAGAGAGAGTGTGCGTGAGGAGGTGAATAAAAAAATTTTCTCTCAGACAGGTGTTTTAAACCTCGAGGAGAAAAAAAAACTTAAGACTAACATGCATAGCGAGTGCCACATTAATTATATGTAGTTCAACAGAACCGGTCAGTATACCTCCACCAAGATAAGCAACAAAGAACAAATACACCAAACGTAAATATTTAATAAGGAAATGGACTCACTATGTCCTCGTCCGAAGACGTGATTGTGACGAAGAAACAGAAGAGTTCATGACGATCTCTATATTCTCGTCGCATCGATTACACCCGCGGAGTGCTCGATGTTAAGATATGTCTGGATAGGGAAACATGTCAGGTACATGTAGCGGCCATTGCCGTAAAGTGGAACCTCATAGTTGATCAGACTATGGGTTGAAAGCGTCAAGTCCGGGAAACAGTGAGATATATCACTGGACAAAGAAAGTCAAGATCTCTTCGCCTAAAAACATCTATATAGATTACGGCAAGGAGGGGCTCTAGGAGAGCTCAACCCACCGATGCCCAAACATACAGATGCGCATTTGGCTTAGAGGAAATACGGTTTGGTTCCGTATTTTGTTATGTTCTGCAGCGCACGGAAAGAAGACTACCAGATGACAATATGTGCGGGACGAGAAAGATCAGAAAGAGAAATAAATCGTAAAGGAGAAGGTTATAGAAATTTTCTTAATATTTAATTTATATGATGAGGTTTGAGTTGCTCGACGTGTGCTTTTTTAAGGAAACGAGGTGAATTGGCGAAAGAAAGCGCAACGGTAACCGGAGTAAGAAAATCAATGATCCGGAAAGGGCCTGACCATCGAGGCATCAATTTAGCAGCTCGCTTGTCTGTGGCGGAGCTCAGAGGGTGTGTTTTACACCAGACAAGATCGTTGATTTTATACAGATGAGGCTTCCTGAATTTGTTATAGGTCTTCTCGACCTTTTGGTGCGCTTTCATTATATTGTCTTTGGCCTGGCGCCAAATTTGTGAGGGATTAGAATTAGGTTTTGGGAGGAGATCATGTATGTTCCAGCTGAGACTCAGTGGTGTATTGGGGAGAAAATTAAAAAGAATACTAAAAGGTGTTGCTTTAAGAGTCTCATGATGCGCGAAATTGAAGGCCAGCTGAAGCCAGCAAAGGGAGTCGTCCCAAGAGGATTGATTTTTGGAGTGATAGGCGATGAGGGCTGCCTTAAGGTTTCTGTTGAGTCTTTCCGCATTATTAGGTTGGGGGTGATAATGGGATAAAGTTGCATGTTTAATACCGCGAGAAAAACAAAAGTTGCGGAAGACATGTGATACAAAACATTGTGCATTGTCAGAGATTATTATCTTTGGAAAACCGAAATTTTGAAAAATGTTTTGGCTTAAGGCCTTAATTGTACTGTGGGAAGTTTCATCTCTGACAGGCATGAGCCAGGTGAATTTTGAGAACTGGTCAACTGCGACCAGTATCATGTTATAGCCCTGTTTTGTCCTAGGAAGCTGTCCGACGTAGTCAATATGTAATTTTTCCATGGGACGATTGGGGACCGTTGAGGCAAGATATCCTAATTTAGAGTTATGAGCTGGTTTGCTTACAGCTCACACCGAACAAGCTCGCACTTTAGAAGTGACATCCTGTTTTAGAGTTGGCCAATAAAAATTCTCCTTTACCTTAAACAAAGTTTTAAGTATTCCAAGATGACCACCCACAACGGAGTTGTGATGGTAATTGATTACCAGGTCGACTAAGGACTGAGGTAAATAAATTCTGGTGGGCTTTTCCAAATGATTTTTCAGGAAAAGTACACCTTTACTTAAACAGTACTTCTCCGAAGAGATGTTCTGTTCAAGGTCGGCAATGATATTTTTCAAAATAGGGTCGGCCTTCTGATGAGTCTGGATGTCATGAAAAGCTAGAGGAAAATTTGTGAGGAGACTGGTACATGAAAAGGTGGCATTCTCATCGTTGAAACTTTCTGGTTCGAACATGCGCGAGAGGGAGTCTGCTATGATATTTTGAGTTCCTCTTATGTGCGCTACCTTAAATTTCAATGAAGTCAACTTGGCAATCCATCGGCCTAATTTACCAAGTTGACGAGGACGTGCTAAAAGCCAAGAAAGGGCTTGGTTGTCGGTTTCTAATAGGAATTCCCGATGTTCTAGATATTGCCTAAATTTCTCCACTCCAAAAACTACTGCTAGGCATTCGGCTTCATATGCAGATGAGGCTTTTCTTTCTGCAGGAGTTAAAGTACGTGAAGCGTACGCTATGGGCTGTCGTGAGCCGTCAATTTCTTGGAGTAGAACTGCTCCAAGGGCCACCGAGCTCGCATCCGTTTGCAGGATGAATGGTTTGGCGAAATCGGCCATCCGGAGAACCGGAGGCTGTGTTATTGCCTCCCGAAGATGTTTAAAAGCTTTCTCTTGTTCAGCTTGCCAAGAGAATTTTTGGCCCTTCCTTCGAAGCAGGTTTAGAGGCGTAGCGTGCTCCGCGAAATTAGGAATGAATTTTTCAAAGAAATTGACCATTCCAATAAATCTGGAAACGGCCTTAGGGTTCTTGGGTTGCGGAAAATTTCTAATTGCCTTAGTTCTAGATGGGTCGATTTGCACGCCACGAGAAGAAACTAGGTGTCCTAAAAAGCTTATCTCATTCACAGCGAAACGGACCTTATCTGGGTTAACAGTCAAGCCAGCCCGCCACAAACGAGTAAGGACTTCCGCGAAGATGTTTTTGATGCTCTTCCCAAGTTTTGAAGTAGATGACTAGGTCATCCAGATAATTAAAAATGAATTTAAATTTGATGTCATGGAAGACCTGATCCAGAAGTCTAGTAAGCACTTGGGCACCAGTACAGAGTCCGAAAGGGACTCGAGTAAATTGATAGAGCATCCAAGGAGTACAAAAGCTGGTAATTTTTTTGGACTTTTGAGACAAAGGGATTTGATGGTAAGTTGAATTTAGATCGAATAGTGTGAAATATTTGGCACCGACAAACCAGTTAAAACTTTGGTGTAAATTAGGTAGCGGCACCACTTCGACGACGATGTTTTGATTGAGTGTCCGATAATCAATCACCATCCTTGTTTTCTTTTCGAGATGTTGAACCAGAAAAACAGGGGATGCATATGCCGAACGGCTAGGTTCTACTACTCCTGAATCTAACAATTCGTTAATGTGTTCACGGAGGTATTCCATTTTGGGGGGTGCCAATTGGTATGGAGAACACTTGACTGGAGTGTTATCTTTCAGTTGAATATCGTATTCAACTAGATGTGTTAGTCCTAACCTTTTAGTGAGTACCTGAGGAAAATCATTAATTATTTTTAAAATGGCGTTTTTATCATTCTTTTGAAGATGACCTAAAGGATCAGGAGGAGTAGCTTCAGATGTTGAAGACACTATGGGTTTATAAGTAGAATTACTGAAATTACACAAAGGGAAAACAATAGACCTGGCAAATTTAAAATAGAAGTTTTTTGCTGAAAGATCAAGTACCAGTCCCGTTTTAAAGATGAAATCTGACCCGAGGATCAGAGGACACGACAACTTATGCGCCACCAGAAAATCTACATTCCAACTACAATGTTCCATTTTAAGATGTAGGCGACAAGAGTAGGAAATGGGCAACCTTTTTCCAGAAGCCGTGACACAATCAGCCTTCACCCTGGTTATGGATTTAAAAGCTTTGGTGTTCTTTAGTTTCTTGAAAAGGGCTTTAGATATGACGCATCTTACTGAACCGGAGTCCAGCAGAGCCTTAACTTTAATTTGCCTAAAAGCCACTTCCACCAAAGGCAAAAACTGATCGTTCAGACCCCTAGATTTAAGAGAAATTTTTTTTTTGAAGTTTGAAGTTGGAAAGCTTGGAGCTGGAATAGGACTGCCTGCGCCTATTCCGTAAAGAGAAGAATTTACAACCCCAGATATAATGACCGGGCATGCCACAATGATAACAAAAGCTAGATTAAAATTTTGAAAAGTTTGTCTATTAGTGAAGTGTGGGTTAGGGTTATATCTAAATCCGATGTGGTTGGTTTTAAGACGGGAGGCTGGCCTGGAGCTACCAACTAGACTCCAAACCTGCCTCCGTTTTTTGGAGGGTATTGCCTTGTTGGAGGCCGGTTTCGACACTCCGGGCTTCTATGTCCCGGCTGCCCGCAACTGTAACAGACTACAGGTCTTGTAGGTCTAAAATCAGGACTTTTAAACTCAGGTCTCGTTAATGGAGCCCTTTGCCTGTCGGTGTACATGATGTTATTACGTGAGCGCAGAGTCGATCTAGATCTGCGAAATTTTTAGGCTTAGTCGCAAAAACTAAACAGTTGCGGAATTCCGGACACAGTCCCTCCAGAATGACGTCCGTGACCTCCAATTCGGACTTATCTAAATTAAGTGTTTCTGCAGCCTCTTTAATTTCATTTACAAAGATGTGCACCGCCTCGTTAGTCTTCTGGGGCCTATAAAATAACTCCTGCACTAAAGAAGCTAACCTTTTTGATGGTATAAAGAGACTTAAGGCCTCTTTATGAAAGGTATTAAATGCCTGATGTCTAATCAGACATGAATTTAACGGTCCCTGTGCATAGGGCATCAGAACATTATTGATATTAGCAGCTACATCAGGATAAGTTTTCACTATTTTTAGAGCTATTTTAAAAAAAATTAACAATTTATCGAGGTCGAACCCATCTGTCTGAGGTATGGTTTTGATGATTTGTTCGGCAGGATGGCTTAGCTTTCCGTATAAGGAAAAGTAGGAACAGCTTTTCGAACTGCTGGGAGTCGGTTGCTGAGGATCGGACTGCGGCGTGTCCGAAGTCAGATTTAGGCCATTAGAGCGAGATGGTTCTGCAGAGTTAGCTTTAGTGGTTCCCCCAGAGGGCGATAGCGGGATGCTCACATTCAATTTTAATGGAGCTATCGTTTGTTCGAAAGCTTTAAATTTGTCCTTGAGTGTTCCGAAATTGTTTTGTAGTTCGGCAAGATCCCGTGGCACGTTGTTATCAGCAACTTTTAGTTGCTCAGTTTGCACCCGAGTTAGGAACTCTAGTCGTCTTCCGAAAACGTTCATCCGCGCACGAACTCGAATCATTTTGATTCCTCGCTCGGAATCTAGGTTCTCCAGGTCGTCTTGTAAGACGAACAAGGAGTTTCGCGCTAACGATATCTGTTGCAAGAGGATCTCTTCAGTAAAATTTCCCAATTCGGGCTCAACGCTATTCTGTAGGAGGGACCTAAGAGAGGTTCGCATTTTAGCTACTGTATCTTTCTCACCACCTCTAGCCACGACTTCAAAAGCAAGCTCAGTGTTCTTTAGTGAGTCTACTAATCTCAGCAAATCTACTGCCATTTTACCTATTGCTGATGAAAGTTAAGAAAGTGATTAAAAAAAAATATTTTTTTTAAGATGACACAAAAAAAATTGAAGTGAAAGGACCAAAAGATGACTCGAGAATTATGTATGTTGTGTAATTGTTGTGTATATGTGTGTGTGTAAGTATGAATTAATACAGACAAGCGAAAGTAAACTCGAGAAAATTTTAAAGGAAATTTTGAATATTTTTTGTTTTTTTTTGTTTCTATCTATTTTTAGGTTTTATTATTTATTTTATTTATTTTTTTTGAATTCCCGAATGAGCCCCGCCTGTCTGGATCAAGTTCAGTGAATGACTAGAGAGTGCGATATATGTATATATATAAAAAATATTTAAGCAGAGAAAAATAAAGAAAAACAAATTTTATCAAAATTGGTTTAGACGTTTTTGTGTAAGGTGTTTATATGAAAAATAAAAAAAAAGAGACTAATAAGTTTATATAGATTTAAATATATAAAAAAAAATTTCATCAGCAATAGTTGTACAGTATTCGAGAAAGCTGTAAATACATGAAAATTGAGCCTTGTTTAGCACTAAGAAAATTTTTAAGAATTTAAATTTATATGGTTCCAAGACAAAATTTTGAAAATTAACCACGGTTCCAGAATTTAAAATTAACCACGCTCTGCTACCAGAAACATGTTACCAGGCGACTTAAATTAAAGAAAAGGCGGAACCAAATGGTAACAATATTTGAAAATAAAAAGAACAAAGACAAATTTTGTAATTAACAAGGCTCGAATTTATTAAATAAAAAAAGAAATTTCGACGGATCAGATTTTACCATTTACAAAGCTGAAAAACATCCTCTCAAGCTATATTAATATAAGCAAGGCTTATTAATTAAAAGTTTACAATAGTATCTTTGAAGAGAAAAAAAAAGTTATACGCCCTTAATGTAAAAGTAAAATAAAAAAAAATATATTGATGATTAGAATCTGATATTTATCCCCCCTTTTTGCTTATATAAACTCTTACAAAATTTAACAATAAAAAAAAGATTCCATTAGTAAGATTTATATTTTAAATTCAAAAAAAATTATATTAATTCTAACAAGTTCATTATTAAATTAATTATTACATATCATGATTTTGTCTGTTAAATTTCTTAAGTACTAAATTGGCCAATATATATATATATATATTTTTTTTAAATAAAAAGAATTGGTTTATAACATGAGAAGATTTTAAAAAGAAATAGTAAAAATTTAGAATACTGAAGTTTTTAAATTGACGTCAATTTTTATTAATTTAGAAATAACCTCTTTGAGGCTGTCAGGACCGAAAAGTTTGCATGCAGCACCACCCAAGTATTTTTTCTTTTAAATTATAAATAGTTAGACATGATTACATTTAAATAACAAGAAACACATTTTACTAAACAAAGTTAGGTACATGAACAAAATATATATATTTAAACAAAGTTTTCTAAAGTCAGTTTTCAAAAAGTCACTTTTGTGCACTAAGGAATTTTTAGAGTTCTTAAATCAAGCATGTTTTAATGAACAGGCAGAAACATTGATGTACATTATTTTGATGTAGTATGCAAAATCAAGCAGGTTCGATCTCTTCCTCCGACCAGCTTTTGCTAGAGCAAAAGACACGTTTACTAGCATTTGTGCAAACTCAGACATGTTGTAGAACAAGATTCTTTAATTAAAATATCTGGTTATTTCGTCAAAATTAGAGAATATTGATTGCATTACAGAAATTGATTAAGCTTATAATTAAATGCTTCTTAGATGGTTATAAAGCTGTATATAAATACTTTGATTTTGTTTGAAATAAAACTTGTATGAAACTTAGAAAATCTGTAAAAATCTGTAAAACAAGTATTCTGGTCTAGAAAAGATTTCTTTAATTAGCATTTTGACATGTTTAAAAAAGATATTCTGATTGTTTAATGTTTGCTACCAGTTTGTTCTAATTTCACATAACTGCTCAAAACTTAAAGTCTGACTGTTTGAGGTTTTGTAAACTATGTTTCAAGAAATAAAAATTTTATAATTATTTACATTCTGAAAAATTTTGAATATTAAATAAAACATCAAATACATATCTTAATGAATAAAGCTTAAAACACTAACAAAATTTATAATATGGTAAAATCTGTAAATGGGTTACCTGGAATCCTCTTGAAAGTTCTCGTGAAACATGTGCCGTAATATATGAAAAATTGAACCAACTTTATTTTATTTTGTACACAAAAAACACATCACTGAACTATTGATTTGTGGTTTTAAAGAAACTTATTACTTCGGCATTTTGTGACTTTTGATTTAGACTGAAACGTGATTGAATATTAGACTACATTTTACGAATGCTAAGACAGGAGTGAATACTTTTTTTTTTTTTTTTTTTTTTTTTTTTTTTTTTTTTTTTTTTTTTTTAAGCCAGGCTCGCTAGCGGCTGAACCTTGTTCCTAGAAAGAGAGAGAGAGATGGGTCAGGTGATTGTTACTGCTGACGGTCACTACGCAGAGACACTTGTCAAGGGCGGAATGGACTATGGTAGGAATTTCGGTTGATAATTTTGCTGCAGATTATTTTTGTGAGTGAGTTGAGGTTTTGAATGCTACAACCATTCGTTCTGGACATCTGCAGCGCTTGTGCCTCGAGTCCTTTCTTAACAATCCTTTGTAAACCTTTTTTTATTTTCTAACTTTAATTTAATTTTAGACAATGAAGATTTATTTATTATTCCTAATTTATTTAATTTAATTTGTTTTTCTGATATCACTTTAATCATGTTATCTTGTTTGATTGAGGTGATATCGTTACATTATATATATATATATATATATATATATATATATATATATATATATATATATATAAAGAAAATTTATGTATTAATTGACGTCAATACAATTTAGAAAAATTAACCCCTTTGGAGTCGTGAGGTCCGAAAATGCTAGCTTATCCCTTCCAATAAGAAATTTATTTTAAGTTTTGCATTTTAATAAGAAAAATATAGTTATTATAGTTTTTTTAAAAAACAATTAATTAAAGCATCATTCAAACAAAATTCACTACAAGTCCTCAGTTAAATGAAATACATAAATTCAAGTTCTTGCTTTTTTGTTTTCACTTTTGTATTATTAAACAAGCTGAAATGTCCTTCGGTTGATTTGTCTGGACTTGAAGTTATAGAATGAACTTAAGTTGTAATTCCAACTTGAAAAAGCACAAGCTGGTTCAATAGTTGTCGAAAACGTTGAAGACGAGCCATGAAGTATGAAGACGAATTTTTAAATTTAGAGAAAGAAAACTGCTCACATTTTAGTAAAGCAACTGAAATGACACTTCCTACACTGTTTTATCACATAGATGGATAAGCATGATGACTGTAAAGCAAAACGGTAATTTTTTAAAGAAAACTTTTAAGGCTATGCCATCACTACTAAACCCGGATATGAACTACCGTTATCTCTCTAAGTACCGTTACAAGGTCTAACGCAAGAAATCACCTGACGCTGCTTTCGGAGTTGCACGCTAGGGTGCAGCACCTCTCGGCAGTAACTTCAAGAAATAAAACTACAAATGTCGGTACAAATGTTTATAAGATGTAAACGTAAATGTTATTTTTGTTACGTATGTAAGATATCCCTGAATAAATAGTAGTTTTAACTGTCTGAATTCCAACTTTAATCACGGTTTCATTAATGCTGCAATCGATATTGAATACTTATGATAGCAGTTTTAATAATCACAGTGAATTATAGAGCTGCAGATATTTTATAAATTATACAAAATACCAAGTTTAATTTTAAAACATGAATAATTAAACAAAATCTTTGAAAACTTAGCACAAGAGTTACTCATGTAAACCAGTTAAGAACACAAATGTAATATTTTTTATTTATAAATAGCACAACAGTCTATTACACTCTACTAAAAATTTCTTTCAAATATATAGAAAAAACCAATATATATTATTTTTTAAACCAAATGTTCTACAAATTTATATCTTGACCATGTTTTTACATTTTTAAGTTATAATTTGATAAAGTTAGCATTACAATAGAACAAAAATAAGGTAAGAAGATATGTTTCTTGTTACTATATAAAATAATTTAGTTAAAATGAGTTAAATGTATCATAAAATATAAATTGATTGTTTTATTTTTATTTTTTTTATTATTTTTTTTAAGAATATAATGTTACGTCATGCATCTGGTACAATTATCAAGAATTTTATTTTACGAAATATGTTACGTTTATCACGAAGAGTTGATTTATATCATGACAACGCTATTCTAGTGTCGTAATATTTAGACTGTAATTATCACCCAAATATATGGGTCTGCAATAAAAGATGCTAGAAATAAACTGAGGTTTTGCTTTGAAATTGCTTAATAAATCGCGGTGCAGTGGCGATAATATAAGAAATTCTTCTAAGAAAACATCGTACAATATATATATATACACAAAATGGTAACGCATAGACTACAAATATTCTTGTTCATCAGATAATAGTTGAATTAAAAACTATAGGGTAATTGTATACAAATTGTATTAGTTGTATAAGGTTACACATAAATTAAAATGCTATATCTTCCAATTATTTATATTAGTATCCTAAAAGCCAGTGAGAATAATTGACAGTTGTCAAATTATGTGATACTGACACCAAATAGAGTATAATGAGCATTTTTTAACATAGATGTCATTGATGGTATTTTACCATAATTATTAATAGAACGAATTGTCTAATGGAAGGGAGAACGTCCACAATGAAATTGTTCGTAGGAGTATATTTACAAACGTAATTCGTTTTTTATATGTTTAGTTAATTTAGTTAATCAGAACTTTTATTACATTTGTAATCTATTGAAATAGGTTTAGTTAACGGCATTTTCTTTTCATATTTTAACTATATGTTTTTAAACTTCTTTTTTTTCCTTTTAACAATTGAATCTGAACTTAGTCCATCTATCAATATTTCTATAAAATGAAAGCGTTTGTTGGCTGCACATCCTACGACGCACTCCAATACACAAAATCACTTGTTCTTGTGTTATTCACATATTAGTCTTGTCTTAGGCCAAATCAAACGGTTTTATCCTGTCCAAACGCCGAATTTGAACTGAATTGTCGAGAACTTGTAGCATCTCGATGTTATGGTGCTTATGCTATCTTTCTTCATGCTTCCTAGCAAATCACCGCACCTCTTCATAAACTGTAGCAATTTGTAAATCCTTATGGAGATCATCATTGCGTATGTACCATGGGGCGTTGACAATGCCCCTGAGTACTTTATTTTGATATGTTTCAATAATTTTGATGTTGCTTCTTTTTGCACAGCCCCAAAGATGCACACCATATGTCCAGATAGGTTTTAGGACTTGTTTATAAAGTAATAATTTATTGTGCTCTGACAGCTCTGAATGCTGCCCAAGAAGCCAATGCATTTTCCTTAGTTTGATATTTAGTTCATTACGTTTCGTTTTAACATGTACCTTCCATCGCAATTTTGCGTCTAGTGTCATGCCTAAGTATTTTGCATTATTGTCTTGTGGGATCACTTGTTGATTGACAACCACTGGGAGATAATTGGTTTTTCTGTTAGTAAAATTAACATGAACAGATTTTGTCTCATTCAGCTCTATTCGCCATTTTTTAGTCCAGTTACAAATTCGATTGACAGCTGTCTGCAGCCTTCCAGTAGACTCCTCAATGCTATTTCCTTTTGAGATAACGGCAGTATCATCCGCAAATGTAGCAGCGATGGCCTCATCACAGACTGGAATATCACTTGTATAGAGCAAGTACAAGAAGGGCCCCAACACACTTCCTTTTGGAACTTCAGCAGATACCCGCTTCAAATCAGAGTGACTATCTTCGTACTTGATTCGAAAGTGCCATACTGAAATATAGGACTTCAACAATAGACTATGTTGTTTTGGCAAGTATTTCTCCACCTTGTATTCCAATCCCCGATGCCACACCTTATCGAAAGCTTGGGAAACATCTAAAAACACAGTAGAACAGATTTGTTTTTCTTCAAGTGCATTTTCAAAGACACTAGTGATTCTATGAACTTGATCAATAGTTGAATGCTTATCTCTGAAACCAAATTGATGGTTTGGAATCAGATTCTTCCTTTCAGTATCTTGCTTGAGCCGCTTTAATAATAACTTTTCAAAGATCTTAGAAATGATGGGTAATGATATTGGACGATATGATGTTTTATCATTAAGTGCCTTACCAGGCTTGGGTATCATTATAACTTCAGCAATTTTCCATTGCATCGGTACATAGCACAATCGAAATGCAGCATTGATAAGATGAGTAAGTTTAACTATTCCTTTCTGTAGCATCTCCTTCAATGATTGTCCATTTATCAAGTCATCGCCCGGAGCCTTTTTTGAACTCAAATTGGAATTCTCACTTGCTACCTCTTTAGGAGTAACAGGCTTCAACTGTGTCACATCTCTATATTGTAATTTTGGTAAGTGCTCCACTTATGGTTAGGACAATGCACGTGTGGTCGGATACTAATTCATGGTTTTCCTCCATGCATGCATATTTAGGTGATGTTCCTTTCATTACAAAGAAGTCAATCAAATCAGGTATTTTCTTTTTATCACTAGGCCAATAGGTAGGTTTTCCTGTTGACAGTACCTCACAATTCAATTCTTTGATTGCTCCATATAGTTCCTTACCTTATTAGTGTCTAGCTTCAAGCCCCTAAACATATGCTTAGCATTATAGTCTCCACCAACTATAAAGCATTCTTTCAGGCTTTTAAAGAGGTGAATAAAACCCCTCTTTTCTAGCTTAAATCTTGGTGGACAGTATATTGCCGCTATTTTAATATTTTTTTGGTTTAGTTTGAATACAAATAGTAGTTACTTGCATCTCCTTAGTTTCCAAACTTTCCTCTTGCCATTGATTTATATTATTCTTCACTAACACAGCTGATCCTTCTTTTCCTATTTTATCTGGCCTTATTTAAACTTCTGATCAGTCATTTATGACCACTGGTGTAACAATAATATTTATAATTATATATATATATATATATATATATATATATATATATATATATATATTATATTTAAATAAATATTTGATGTATCTATGTAGATATTTCGTCTAATCTCTCCTTCCATTCACAACACTCTTCCAACAAGTGTATTCCATAAATTAAGCACGTTTTTATATTTAATTAGCCAAATATGTTGTCCTATATTTTTTTTTACAAATCAAAACAATTTGCACTTTTAAATGATTAGAAACAATATACAAAGTTATAGTTTTTGTGTTATTTTTTATTATTTTTGGTTATGTATAAATCTTTAAACGTTTGCCTACGTTTTATTTAATACACAAAAAAATGTGATAAATATATAATCATCGTGTTTGAATTATAATATCTTATTGTTTGTTTTTTAAAGCACAATATATACTTATCTATAATAAATTAATTCGAATGTAAAATTTGTAATTTGAGACCCGTTATAGTTCAATATATTAAACCACATTGGTTCAATTTTCTGATATCAAAGCCACTTTCATTCCATATACTTTTTGTTGATTCAGAGTATATTAGTTCAACAAACTGATTTTGTTAGACACAAACAACAAAATACTTTTATGCGAGTGTTACTTACATGTGTCTAAATGTGGGTTAATGTTTGATATTAAGAACTAATTGCATGTGAAATGAGACCAGAGTAAAACATTATGTTTTATGTCTGAATGCTTCATAGTGACCACAAATGATAATGAGATAATGAATGTTAGTGAGTGACTGCTTGATATTACTATTAGGCACACTGAATAAGGTTGGCTTGCTATGGGATTATATAGAATTTCACTGGTTAAAAAAAACATTCCTACAGCATTATTATTGATATATCAATCTAAGTTTATGATTTACAAACTATGACTATGGTCTAAATACACACACACACACACACACACACACACACACACACACACACACACATATATATATATATATATATATATGTATATATATATATATATATATATATATATATATATATATTTGTTACTCTGAATGTTTTATTATTATTTATAGTATCTTTGTATTGTTATCAAGAACTTAACTGATGATAATAATAATTAGATTCTTACCTAAATATTCCAATGGATACTAAACAATAAGTACCATTCAGAGTTTTGATGCTCAGAGTTCATGCATTCTTATATTTTGGTGACGTATGTTATGCCAATTATTCAGTCGTATGACATTCATGCTGTTCACATGTTTGTTCACGTTCAAGTCCTAGCTACACATATATGAATTTGAATAAATATCTATCGTTTGTATCATCTGTCGAATTTATAAATAATTTAACGAGCACTAGATGACCTCTATTTTATGTCTTCTAAACTTCAATATTTGGACAAAATATTTCTCTATAATGTTTGTCGTATTTATAATTATTTTTTATTTTAAATGTAGATTTGATTACAATTATACTCATTCAAACACTATAATACAATAAATGTTGTCTTTCTCAATTTGATTATTTTTTAGCATCTGCTACTATACTAACTTTAAAAATTTAATAATATGAAAATGTGGAAGGACTGTTAAATAGGGCATGAAATATATGGTTACAAAAATGTTCAATTAAATATAATTTATTGTTCCTTATCAAATTTTCTTGTTACTGTTATGAACTGTTGATTGATGTTGTAGGATAGTTTAATCCTATTTCAGGAGATTATAGTGCACACGTAAAATTAGAATCGTTTATTTTCTTTGTAACGTTCACTTCAATATCAAGAATACAACACACAGCTAATAAAAATAAATCTCCGCTTGGCCTTGAAATCCGTATGTACGTAATACATACATACCCGCAATGAATAACTATTAATTAATTCATTCATTAAAAGCTAAAATAGGCAGGACGTTGATTTTTTAAAGTAACTTAAACCATGAATAAACAAAAGAACCAGGCTTAAGAGGATTAGAATGACCGAAACCAACATCAAACTAAATAATAATATTCAGCTTTATTGTGTAATAGGCCCTTTCATATTCACAAAAGTACCAACGCCACATTTTTTAAACATTAGAAGTATTTTACATTGTTTTCATATACTCTCATTATTTTAAATACTCATATTAAATTTAATATGGTTTCCTCCTTGCATTAACTTTAACACAATACCCTATAAAACAGGTGGTAATACGTTTAAAAATGCATACAATGTTGCACTAACTGTATAATGTCGTCATTAATCTAATATAAAAATATTTGATCAAAAGATGTATTATCTACAAACTTATATTGATATAGCAAATCTTAGGCCTGTCGAAACAGACAATTGAGTTTTTGATTCATGAGGTTGCTTTCTTATAGAACAGAAATATATGGACGTGATGAAATATAACCTCTGTGATTAGAGCATTTTTTAGCAAGTGTATTCAATACGAATTAGTGTTCATAAATAAAGGGATATTGATTTTGGTTCTATTAATGAAGACGGTTTTTAACTATAGTAATCTACTCATTTTATCGTAAAAGAGTATATTCTGTTTAACACAAAGCTTTAAAAAAAATGATCATTTCATTACATAAGAGAGACACATGTGTTTATTTTGTACATAATTGTGTCTTTCAATTAAAGGATTGGCAGCATTGGCTCGGATGTCGAAAATGTTAGAATAAGGATGTATATTTGATAATTGTGAAATAGGGGGTTTAATTGCAGTTCTATTTTGTTGAATAATTGTGTTTTTCTAGAGGGAACACATTGTATGAATAAAAAACATTAAGTGGAATGGAAATTTTCCATCTTCGCACAGTTCCTTATCCAGGATTACCTCTCCCAAAAATATACTACGAAATATTTACTAAAAAACTGCTTATTGTTTAATCTCCATAAGACTATAGATCTCTCATTCAGATAGTTTTGTTCTCGAAAATAAATATCAACGAGATTGACACTAAAATAAACAAAAAATGACACAATTAATTGAGGTAAGTAGAACAATAGAGAGAGTCAAGTGTCTGTTGTGGACTGAAATAATTGATATTTCAGTGAATATAAAATAATGATGACCTCTTTAATAGCGATGACAATATTGATGCCTTCTATAATAGTTATGCCTTATTTAATAGCGATTCCAATAATAATGACATCTTTAATAGCGATGACAATAGTTATGCCTTCTCTAATAGTGATGCCTTCTTTAATAGTGATGCCAATAATTATTACCTCTTTAAAAACGATGGCAATAGTGATGCCAAATTTTGATAGCGATGGTATAAGTGATACCTTCTTTAACATCGATGACAATAATGTAGACCTCTTTAATAGCGATGGCAATAGTAATGCCTTCTTTAAAAGCGATGGCAATATTGATGGCTTCTTTAATAGCGATAGCAATAGTGATGACTTCTCTAATAGCGATGCCTTCTTTAATAGCGATGGATTCATGGTATACCCCGCAGTTGTATTCCATATGACCAGACAGGTTTAATTACTTGCTTATATAATATCAACTAATTATGCAAGGAAAGTTGTGAGTGTTTTGCCATCGACCATTGCATCTTCTTGAATTTGATGTTTAATTCCTTTTTTTCTTTTTCTTTTTTACTTGTTCTTTCCATCTAAGTTTTGCATCCAAGGTCATGCCTAAGTATTTTGCTGAATTTTCATATGGAATTCTATGCGAGTTGATGTAATTGCGGCTGGGACAACTTTAAGGTTCGTAAAATCAACATGTACTGACTTCCCCTTATTCAATTTGATCCTCCATTTCTTTGTCCACCAAACAATCTCATCATTGGAGTTTTGCAACTTATAGTTTGCGTACTCCACGTTCTTAGCAACCGCCAATACATCTGTATCATACGCAAATGTAGTTGTTATGGTATTCTCTAACTCTGGCATGTACCGCGTGTAAAGTAAGTACAGTGACGGGCTCAGGATGCTTCCCTGGGGTACCCCAGCATGTATATCTTGAGCTCAGGGTATTCATCTTTTATTTTAACCCTGAAGTGCCGTCCTTCTAGATAAGACTTTAATATTAGATACCATTCATAGCTGAGTGTGTTATACAGTTTATATTGGAGCCCTTGGTGCCATACCTTATCAAAAGCCTGCGTTACATGTAGGAAGAGACTTGAACAAACTTGCTTGTCTTAAAGGTCTTTTCAATTATATTGACGTTGCTATACTGTAACCAGGTCAATGGTTTAGTGTTTCCTTCTAAAACCAAATTGATGGTCGGGAATCAACTTTATTCCTTTATGATTCGTTAAAGTCTCTTAATTAGGAGTTTCTCAAATATTTTTTAAGTTACTGGTAATATCGAGATTGGACGGTAACTTTCATCTTCGCTAGCGGGCTTGCCAGGCTTTGGAATCATAATTACCTCTTCTACCTTCCACTGACTTGGCACATATTTTATTATAATATCTGCATTGATTTGCTGAATAAACCTCTTCACCGCTGTTTCAGACAGTTCTTTTATTATCTTACATGTTATAAGGTCATATCCTGGGGCCTTTTACATTCAGATTGGTCTTTATTATTAGTTTTAACTCTTCAAGTGTAAATACAGGGAATAGTAATCTGTCTCTTCTTCTATGAAATATAATATTCTCCTCCACTGTTTGCTTGGGAAATGGTTGAAAAATACCTTCTAAGTGACTTGCGAACAGATTGGCTTTTTGTTTGGCAATAACTGCCCATACTCCACCTACTTTTCTTATTGGTTTGTTTTGAATTGTATGCCTCTTCAGTCATTTCGTTGTTTTCCATAAGGAATAATCGCTGTCTTTCTCAGCAGAGTCCGTTGAGGAAGTAGTTGACAGTTTCATTTTTGTTTTCCTTTATTAATTGATTAAGCTGATAAGTTAGTCAGTTTAAGGCCGTTTTATCTTGAGGCGCTCTAGATCTTTGCCATTTTTTCCTGGCTTTACGTTTTTTGCCAACCAATTCTCTAATTTCATTAGGATGTGTTGCTTCATTCACAGCTCTCCTTCTCATGGCCTTGGTATTGTGCCGTGCTGCTTGCTGTACTGCTTCCACTAAATTATCTATATCACATTCTAACTGATGTGCTGTCTTCAGTGGTGTTTGCAGATCAATGAGTAGATTGAGCTTATCGCGAAATCCCTCCCAGTCTGTCTTGTTGTTATTCAGGCTCGGGGGAGATCATTTAAGTATTACAAACCACTAACTGTTAGAGTAACAGTGATATAATCCGATGCAAGAGATTGAGCACTAACAATTTGCATGTAATTCTTGGACAGACCCTTAACTATAAAAAAGTCGACTGGGATTTTATCCTTATATGTTAGCCAATACGTTGGTTCATCAGTTGAAATGAATTTACATTTGAACTCACACCCAGCTGATAAAGCTCCTTTCCTTTCGGTGTTGATAAGCAAGTGCCCAAAAAAATATTTTTTGCGCAATACTCTCCTCCAATAATAAAATACCCTCCCAATTATTTGAATTATTTTAGATAGTCATACTTTTTTATGTTACAGCGTGGTGGGCAGTATATAGCTTATAATTTATTCTTACGACTTAACAGGCAGAGAGAGACACTATATTCACCTGCAAATTCAATGTAGCAATGTTTCATTCCATACTGTGCTTGATTTTTGTGTGAATGATTATTGCAGATCCTCCCCTAGGTTTGTTATTGGGATGATCTGAATGATAGATGCAGAAGTTCACTAATTTATCATTGGATTCCTGAGTAAAGTGTGTTTCTGATATTAGGCATATGTCGACCCTTTCCATGTATATAAATAACTCGACTGCGGTTAGGCGTCCGCGGAGTCTATTCGCGTTCCAGGCAGCTATTCGTAATGTGTTGATTATTTCTGAATACTCCTATAATTGTTCTTCAATTCCTTTTCTATATTGGTAATTTTAATTCAGATCTGCTAATTATTTTGCTCTTGATTATTCATTTGTTTAAAGATTAACTTAAGAGTATTTTCAATTGGTTCTACTTTTTCTTTCTTTTCACTAGCGGCTTGACAAATGATTTTAATCCTCTATTGTGGGCAGAAACTGTTTTTTGATGTAATATTGATTTTTATAATGATTAGGACGTGTATGCTGCACTTGCTGTTTTGGTTTTATCAGAAGATGTCTCCTTCTCAGTGTTCTCGTGCGACTTCACAGCCTCTGTAATTAGGTGGATGGGTTTTCTTACAGTTTACACATATTGGTAGAGTGTTTCTCTCTGTAGTGCAATTGGTCGTGAGTTGTTTACCAGAGCACCTCACACATCTTAGCACTCTTTGGCAGTATCTCTGAGTATGGTTAAACTCTTGGCATCTTCTACACTGCGGTATCAAACGAGTGTTTCTATGAATTGGCTCTATTTTAACAATAATGATGAGTATGGTTTTAATATCATATATTGTATTTCTATTTTCACTAAGCTCGAATATAAGCATAAACAAAGGTAATCCTCTTTTAATTCATTCAATCTCTTCATTTTGATGTTCCCTTTTTTGATAATATTTACCGCGTCTTAGACTCAGAACCCTTTGTTTTTTAGGTCTTCGATGACTTCGTTTTTATCACATGAAGGACGTAAGCCTCTGGTCATGACATTAATTAGACGATCATTTTTATTTCCATATGTGTGCCACTAAATTCTTTCTTGGTCTAGTTTGGCTGCTAAAAATCTATATGAATCTGGATAAAATGTGTTAATTTCCAGGTATTGTTACTAAATGAGGTTACTTTACATTCTTTATTCTTTAAAATTCCTTGTAGTTTGGAAAATTCGATCACTCCTGATACGTTAATTAATTGGAGGGGGAGCAATCTGCTTATATGGGAGATGCTGTTGCGTTGGCTTTGAACTCAGCACAGACTCCGGTGACATGTGAAAGCTGCTAGCTGCTTTCCTTTTTTTGTATTCTTTTGTTTTTCCTAATAATCCAATCTGTTTCTTTTGAAAGTTCTTCCTCATCAGTATAATATATTGCCTCCTGTTGAGTGATGGCGGATGAAGAAAATTGGCTTTGTTCCATTGACTCGAGCTTAGTTTCAAACTGCCTGATGCTGTTATGCAGACCAGAAATATTTTGTTCTAATTTAATTCTCGCCTTCTTTTCTTCTTGCCATTCCTCATAGTAACTCTCTTTTGGAGCATAAGAAGTTGGTAGAGTTGTTATTTCCTGGTTTTGCAACTTGTAATCTAATTTTGAAGTACCTTTCACCGTAGGGTTTTTGTCGTCTGGAGATCAATCTAAAATAGAGCTTCTCTTAAATTGTTCCTTGCAGTCGAAGGATAACGAAGTCCGGTGACCTGCTCGCTCGCCGCGGATGGACAACGGTACTGGGAATCCGACCCCCTGTACCGTAACATTTTCATCTTTGTTTGTACTCATCATTTTAGTTGGAATTTGATCCGTTAACAACGCAACACCCTGCGCCATTCACCCCTTTCGCACCTTTGATCGACCATAAAGCGATCCCACCGTAGGGTTGAGATGCCTCTTCCGCCGTATTCGCCGTACTGAAGCACGTGTTCTCCGCCGAAGAACGCCGTTGAGGGACTTCGTCGTAACCCTGGCAATGGACCGTCACAATGTACTACTAGCCGGGTTAGCTGAGCCAAGGTTTTTTCAAAAGGTGTTACTCCTTTATCCCTCCTCCTTCCTCATCAATAGATGAGACCCCGGGTTTGGGACAGTACAGTGGAGTTATTTAAACAATTTATACCAATACGGTACCATTTAAATGAAATAATAAACGACAATAAAGCCTGTCTCGATGGATATGGCTATAACATTTGTCAATAATATTTTTGAGGTAAAAATTAATATATATATATATTTATTTATTTCGTTCCTATTTTAAGCCAATTTATGTTTTGGTAAAGCGAGTTATGCATCTGATTAATAAACATGGTTAAGAGGTAAGGCACTTTTCCATCCTCATATCGGCCCATACCGCATAATAAGTGCTGTAAAAGTTACATAGAACAGTATATAAAGTTTGTCATGACTGGAGATTTTATATAGATTTTTATTTCGGGTAGGGAATATTAACCATTGATACAATACGGTTTGGATTCGAGGTTGTAAGAGCAACAAAGAGAATCCAGTAAATCTGCTGGGGAATCTAAGAAATTATTTTAACACCTGGTGAGATCTTTCAAAGTACATAATATAAACTTTTCGTATGATGAAGAGCTATATCAACACCTCCCTGTCTCTGTATCGTAAAGAGTAGTTGTAAATTCTTTAATTATATTTATTTTTTTTGGAAATGTTGGTTTTTATAATATTATTAGTATCAGATATTATACATTAGTGCATTAGTATAGCTACATTATCTAAAATTAGTTTACACATTATACTACAATTAACTTCTAATAAAGGAAAATCATAATATATAAGTTGAGTAAAGATTTGCTTTAACAGTCCCTTAAATAATATTGTTGTAACATAGAAATATTAATTTTATTTCTGTTGAAACTATGAACAACAATATAACCTACTAAAATGTGTATATAATTTATATAATTGTCAATGTACTTATATTTTTTAGGAAGTCTATGTAGTTTTAAATCGTTTATAAATTGAACATGTAAAATATATTATTTTAAAATGAGGATTTCTGTATAGATTTTAGATGTCTATATTCTTATATAAAGAGAGACACAAGTTTAGAATTGTCTTTTTCAGGAAATTGTTTAAAAAAATAATAAAATATGACATCCCAGTTGTAAGAAGTAGAATTAATAGAAAACGATTTTACACAATGAAATCTCTACAAGTCAAGGCAGAAATTGTGGAAGGTTTTTTTTGTATACACTATGAAATGATGATTAATGTAGGGCTATACAAAATCAATTCTCAAAGCAGTAATCGTGTAGTAATGTGCAAACTATTATTACCTTTTTAGATGTTTCTAACTGATAGCGCTTTGATGAGACATACATAAAAACAATATATGTAAACTACAAATTGTTCAATATGAATACAAGTTTGAAAATATATGGAGCTAAGAAAACACTTTCCTAATTGAAAAAAAATTGTTTTCTTAAATTGAATTCTTAAAGTAATGAATAAAAAGTATTATTGTTAGTATTCTTACTCAAATTATTATACTGCAGTTCAAAAGAAATGTTGATGTATCGTGATTAGTAATACTGTAAGTAATATTGTGGATAGAAAAGTGAATTATGTGGAACAATTTATTACGAGACATTACACTTTGAAATTAATTATTAATAATATATGTCAACATTATAGTAACAAGATCGGAAATAATATTCAGCTAAATTATAAAATACACAGTTATTCAAGGATGTAACTAAATGATACCAACGGTTATCATATATTTTTTGTTCACATTATTCACTGTAAAAGAGGACGAAATATATCAAATTTTATGAAATGGAAAGTAATGAAGAGATGTCATAAATTATTTGCCTTTCCATTGTACATGAATATGTAAATTAGACTTATGGTTGTTTAGTTTATTCCGGTTACAAAAGTGTTCTCTCCTTTATTTAGGATGTGAAATATTTTGTAAAAGGAATTGGCATTGTTGTGTATTTTACTGCTATGGAATAAATATTCTTAACAAATCTAATGAAGTTCGTTCTTTTAAATTTATAGTGACTGTTATGCAGGTTATATTATCTAATAAAATGGTGATAATAAAATGTATATTTATCAAATTGTTTGAGTAAAATTGAAACGTACCAGGAGAACAAAAAATGCTGACTCTACTAAAACCAAATTAATGTTAAAATTAAAATCATTTTGGGTATAAAGACATTTTTAGCTGTGGTACTTGTATACTTATCAATTGTTGATTTGCTAACATTTCAATATCTATTAAAACAGTATCTCGAAGAATTCGGTCAGACCAAAGTATAAAATAAATCACGGCACACAAAAGATGTGATTACAATAAAAGATGGGAAATATTAGGTTAGGTTAGGTTGATAATAAAGGTTACCCAATATCTACTTATCATTAAATTCACATACAGAACTCAAAGCTACATGAAATGAGAATAAGGTCTTAAGTAAGAACTAATTGAAGTAGAACTAACACACCGTCTTTACGAAATAATGTGGTTTTAAAATGAATTGATTATTTGTATTTTATTACAATCATATTCACCAATTAGTAAAACCTAAATATTTTACTGTTTGAAATTGCGTAAATTTTAATTAAATTTCTTATTTTTTCATTATAAGTAACCTAATTTGAATATTTAAATAAACAGAAATATTTCAATTTATATTCAATGTTATAAATTAGCAAGAATGTTATACCTTAGTATTTTTTTTCTAAATTAGTTATATACTTGAATGTTATTTGACTGATCTAGAATCGTCAAGTGAAATATGTTATCACATAATTAAGTCGGAGTCTGAAAACAATCAAATGAAATCAAGTTTAAGACTTAGCGAACAGCGTTAATAACATATTTAGTTAATCCTAATATTTATATTGAAAAACCTTTGTTAAATAATTTGTTTACATTTAACCCATAACGTAAAATATTACTGTTCACGAACATGACATGATTGGTTTCATAATTTTGTTTTTCATTTTACAATAATAGTCCGTCAATGCCACCTAGACCCTTGTTATAATACAAAGTGTTACACTACCTATTACTCCTAATATGCAGAGATGAAATGGAAATATCATATTCAAAATATTACGAAATTATCTATGTTATAAAAGATATTGTTTTAAGCAACTTAATATCGTGAAATTCATTAAATAATAAAGAGTATTTTAAGTCCTATACTATGTCTAAAATCGCATTGTTTGAGACATGGCTTAGCGAATTCGTTTTTTTTTTTTTTTTTTTTTTTTTTAAGTTCTTTTATTCACTATCGTATATTATGATTTTGAATCAGTGAATTCAGTTTTTGAAGATAAGGAAAATTAAAGTTAATGACTAATCATTATGTAAAATGTAATTATTTGGAAAAAGAAAACATTTGAAAAAAAGTATAATTCTTTATGGCTAATATAAAAAATTATTCAATATTTTTTTCACAACTGACTCAACAGTTTGAAAAATCCGCCCTTCATACCAATTTCGAATTTTTGTCACACATTACACTATTTTAAAAGATTTTATTATTGCATTTTATTCACGTAGTTGAAATAATTGGAGAGTTATTGTTTTACTAAATATGATTACACAAAAGTGTTTATATAGCATTGAAATAATGAAACAATTATTAAATTCCCCAAAATAGCTTTATTGAACGACATATGTTTACTGTTAGGCATTTTCAACCTACTAAAATGAATACAAAACAAGAAATATTATAATCGTAAATAAACTCTGGAGGTAAAGTAATAAAAATACTTTTACCTTCCACCAGCATTAGAGCGCGGAGACAAAAATTAAAAGGGTATGAATAGATTTATGAAACCATATCTCACCCAAATCGAACATACAGTACAATATAATTTATCAAAATCAAGCATATTACTACATAAAATGAGTAGATTCTTGTTTTAATCGTTATTTTTGGGTCTTATTTTGTTATACTGTAAACGCATGAGTATATTACCTTTAAAAATCATAATAATTTGAGATAATTCATATATTTATTAGATAAATTTAAATATATTTCAATACTAGATTAAAAAAATTACATAAAAAGCTTGAAAATAGTTCTACAAAAAAATTTTTAACGCGTAAAATTAAAACAAATAAAGTTACTTTTTCAACAACCGAAAAATAGCGCCGTTTAAAAAATGAAAGGAATTCCGAAAATTATTTTATAGTTGAATTCTATAAATAAAATAATCCCACTGAATTTATTTACAAATCAAATTGCATGCACTACATTAATTTATGCTTAAAACAATTTATTGTTGACATTACAATAACGATATATCTTGTCTCTCCAGGTGTGCAAACTGTTTAACATAAACTACTCTGTCTCCACCATTTTGTTAGTTTCACTATTTTAAAAATTCGTTTGAAATTTCTAATTTGAGTGGATGTTCTGTTTGACGTTAACAAAATGTGTTTTTTACCTTTTAAATCTTTGATGTAAGTTGTGTTGCTACAGATATTAATGAATGAACAGAACATTATAATTCAAATTCGTAGTTTTGACAAGGTGTTTACGGCTTAGGGTATAAATGTGATGGAGTTTGATCTCATACAAATGGGCCAACATCTGGCCAACCCATTAGAGCTAACATAGGTAAATAAATACCTTGTTCTCTCAGCTGTTACTCAAAGTCCACGAAAATAAACTAAAGGATTAGCTTCTTAGATAAAGGATCATTGAACAAACTACATGCAAAGAATTTTAAATGAGAAAAAGTTTTGAGTTTGTGTGTCAATCGGAGACGAGACAAATCGAAGTCTTAAATGTTTAAGTTAATGTTCACTTAAAAATATGGACACCAGTTATTCCTAATATTTGTCAGAATAAACCAATTTTAAATTAAAGGGCATGGACAAATCATTAAAAGTGTACTCAATTGTCAAAATCATACAAGTTTGTTGAGTCAACATCATATTGTAGATAAATCGATTCAATGAAAAGGTGTGAGTGTTGGGAGGTCATATCTTACTTTTTGAAAATACAGTGACAAGAGACTTTAGATTTAGATTTTAGTCAGATTTATGTGTTACTAGGAATCACAATATATATTTAATATTTTTATATAATTTACTTTCAAAATTACGCCACTCCAACCAGCGATTATGCGATCGAAGCTACCGTCAGAAGTGTTATTAGTCGACGTGCAGTTATTGATATACCTCCAGGCCCGCGACTAATTTTCCTACTAGGTAATGTCAATGCATATGTTTATTCTATAAAGCAAAAGATTATTTAACAACTAAAATATTATATAGGCTGTGTATTCTATATTTGGGTGTATTCTATCTGCTTTATATCGTGTACTGTATTCCAGAAAGATAAAATATAATATACACGATATCTAAATATCGTGTACTGTATTTCTAAATATAAAAGCCTATTTCTAAAAATGTATTAAAAATTGAACGTAAGAAACAACATATTATTTTAAGTAAATATAAACAAATTTTGTATTTTTGTTTCACCTAATGAGTGACAAGTAACTTTTACGTTACATAAATGTAACACAACTCGAGTTGGAAAACAATTTAAAACAATCAGTTTATTTACCATTCAGTAAATTTCTATTGCCATTGTTTATAGTAAGTTATTGGATTTTATAAAGGAATAGTAATTCGTTAGTTTTGTTTTCAGTGGGATATCGTCAGTATGACATTTGTCGTACCTTAAAATGCATTGTAATTTTATCTTTTTTTAATGCTTATAGATAAATATTTGCTTATGAATATATTATAATATTTACTTGTTATTAAGTTTAAAATATATTCTTAACTTTGTCTCTGACTGAAATTTACTACTTACTACTGTAACAAATAAGTAACAAATTTACTATTTTATTTTCATTGTTTTTTAAACATGAGTTTTTTAAAACCCTACCGAAACCATTAAAAACTAATTATTCACGTTACACTGAATTTAGTCATTACGCATTACAACACAAATACGTACAAAATACTTTTAGGTCTTGTTTATAAGGTTAAGTAACATGTTTTTCAACAAACCTTTCTCTTTAATGGGTAATTTTATAACTTAAGTAATTTCTTAACGAGCTATTAATTAATATACTATTATATAAGCTACTAAAAGGGAACAGTTCTATTAACCGAAATACATAAAGTTTAGTTTTGAACTCTTTACTTCTAAACTTATTTATTATTATATTTTTAATTGTTTAAAAACTTAACTTTAGAAAAGTAATTGATAAACGTAACTAATAAAATTATATAAGAAGTGTAAGAAGGGAAATGTAGAAATTAATGTAAGTAAAAGGGAATTCTCGTAATACGTTTAATATATAATTATAACATGAAATTTTTTTCTACATACTAGAAACCTAAAAATAATTTTAGTTTTAAACGATTTTAATATAAATATGTACATTTCTTCTCTAAATAACTCTCTTTTACATTATAAGAAGATATAAATGAGGTCTTTTTAGGTGTCATAAATATCCAAACTCGGTTACTATTTTGACGTTGGATAACAACTACCTAAAACTTTAAAGTAAACATATTAGCAAATTCTGAAACATTATTATGTTTTGATATATTTTGTCTTATAATTGGGCAATACTTAAAGGATAATCAATTTTCTTTTTAATGGTTCACTCTTCACAATACTAAAAATGGTACATAACAATGGTACTTTTTTATAAAACACAATTTATATATGTAAAAATATCACTAATTGAAATATATCTATCTTCCTTTCGTAAACTAATACAATAATTAGATGTATAACATCAATATAATAGATACATGTCCGTAGGTCACCTTGGGTTTTAAAAATACATAAAAAAAAACTCTTTATTTATTATAACAACTTATATTAACCCAATTATAACAATTAACATTTAATACTACTAATATATATTTAACTCGTATTTAGCTATTCCTCCAGTGTCGATGGAATAGGAAATGTGGATCTCAAGCTAGGCTGGACGCAATACAATTATGCTTATTTGGCTAAAACAATTCTAATATCATCTTTATATTCTATAACTACACAATAATTGTTTACATAACTCATATATATATATATATATATATATATATATATATATATATATTAATAAATAGTGTATAGTTTGTAGTTTAAACGACGATCCCAGTAGTTTTTAAGCTGAATTATCTTTTCTATTATACTTGTTATACAGAGCCTAGTTAAGTAAGTGTAGCAGACTTTCGAACAAAACGGTTCTTCTCAGTGGATATGAGATTTCAATAATTTTAACTAATCAAGTAGGTTAGTTTCTCACTCCGTATACACTAAATGCAAATTAATTGTATCCGAAAACTTTAGGTTATATTATTTTAAGTGCAAATGTTATTACTGTAGTTATAATAAATAAACAGGTTTATAAAAAAAAAAAATAGTTATTTTATTTGTTACATATTGTTCTGGATAGAGAACGTAACTTATATATATATATATATATAAGGTTTGTGTGTGTGTGTGTGTGTGTGTGTGTGTGGGGGGGGGGGGTGTTTATTCTTTATTTAATAATAATACCAAAACACACAGCCAAACAGAAATTAACATTTTTAAAGTTATATTGTCCTAAAAAGTCTTTCAAGCTTATAAAAATTCTTTAAAAATAATGCAAGCATTGAAGCTTTACAAAACAAGTTACATTAAAAATTAATTACATTTCAAATTAAATATTTTTTTATAATATATCAATTATATATATTTACTTTCATTTAAAGGAAAAACAAAACAAAACAAAATTGTAATTGTTTGTCCAACAGCTGTATTGTAAATGGGCTATTATAAAATGAATGGGAATTGAATACAATTTAAATTATTTAACAGCCAGAATAATCTTTCTTTTACGACTATTATATTTATTTTTTAAAAACATAAAATAACTAGAACGAATGGGGTTAAAATAGTTTAATTTAGCTAATGTATGAGGTTTTGGAAGACCCGAATAATTAAGGAACAAGTACTTTAGAGGAAGACAATAATGAAATAAGTATTAAAAAAAAAGAAGATAAAAGTGATTTTTACGAAAAATTATAATGGAAGAAATTATATTGTTTTATCCGAAAAACGTATATTTATTTAGAAACTAAAACATTTTGTTAGTTTCTAATTGAAAAGATAACTAAAGTTATTGAATATAGATTAAAATAATAAGCAATGAATCAATAATCTATGTTGATATATACTAATTTTGGTAACTTCCAACTCCGTTGAATGTACCTCTGTTGGTTTTGAGAGCAATCTCTCAAAAATAGATTGTTAATTCCGTCATACACCCCCATTAATTTAAGACAACACAGAACTGTTAGGTATTGTGTAATACATTGGCAAAATATTGTTTATTGATTTAGTCAATTGCTTATCATTGTAACATCCAGTTCTCCATTTCAATGCACATAGACAATCACATACTATTCTCAATCACTGAAGCAATTATTACCCGCACGAGTAACTTGTTGACAGTTAATGTGTTTTTACTCAATTCACCAAATCAAAAATGTTGCACAGTTGATGGGAGTTTTATAAATTGCACTTCTGATCAATAATAAAATTTGTTTATCACCTTTTTTCGTTGGTATTTAATTTAAATATAAGTATATATTTGTTTTCTCATCAATATATATTGTAAATAAATATGAATATTGATGATATTTATACAAAATTTTAACGGGAAATCTAATATAATCATACAATAAACCACAGGCTTTAACTGAAACGCTTTAGTTACTATAAATATAAAACTCGTTCATCATCTGTAAAGACATTTATAGTAAATAAGAGGTTCACATAGTTATTTATGTCAAGTTTATCTTATTTAAATACATTAAAATTATGTTTACATTATTTACTTCATGTTATTATTATACATAAAATAGACCTCATTGTGAACAATAATTGTTTATTTAATACCTTTTCATGGATATGTAATATGTTGACAATAATATATTTGTTTTTATATTTATACAAGTTTCTATTAAATATTCATTGTGTCCCACGAAGGTATTTACATTTTTTAACAACCACCAAGTACATATGAGTCAAATAATTGTAAGATTTCTTTCATACATATTGAAAACATATCCAAAAGTGTAGAAACAAATTTTTACAATATCTGCAACAGAAATATATGGCGGTTTTTGATAGAAATGCAGTTTAAACAACAGCGCATGTCGATGGAGAACAAGATTACATAAAATCTTCAAACGTTTAGACAGTTGGTTATTTTAAAACAAACAGCTGTTTCTTTAATATTTCAAATAAACAGACCGGAATATTTCAGCAGGATGGAGCCACTCTACACTATGCTCGAGAAGTGAAAAATCTATTAAACACTCAGTTAACTGTTCGTTTGATTGGAAGAGGAAGCGATTTTATGAACTGGCCGTCTAGATCACCGGATTTAAAAGTTTGTGACTTTTTTCTGTGGAGGTATCTAAAAGAAAATGTGTACTCCCACGACATAGAAACCGATGATGATTTAAAAAGGCTAATCAAAGTATTTAAATACCTAACATCTCTATGGAATTCTTCAATAATGCCCTTGAGGCTATAGCAGTAGACGGGTTTCAATTTAAATTATTTGTTTTGTTTAAAAGACATGTTTTATCATCAACAGATATTTTATTATTTGTTCTATTGTGGAAATTATACTAAAAAGTTATTAATATCTTCAAAAGGATAAACAGTTATTTCATTGCTTGCTATCATTTAAACCATAAAAAATTTGTTGGTACCAATTTGGATATGATTCCAATATGTGAGAAAAGAATCTTGTAACTGTTTAGATCCATATGTGTTTAGTGGTTGTTTAAGAATGTAGATACCTTCGTGGTACACACTTACACACACACACACACACACACACACACATATATATATATATATATATATATATATATATATATATATATATATATATATATATATATATATATATATATATATTGTATTTCCATTTTTCATTGATTGCACGTTGACAATATTGTGGATTCAAGGATTTTATACATTATATTAGCAATAGATTCCTAAATGTGAAATAAACTAATTTATTTACATTTAAGCGAAAACCACTGACTCATTTAGTCACTCATTCAACACAAAATCTTCCGAACTATAAAGCCCACAAACTTTAAAATTTGGTATGTATGTCGTTTTAGAATTTAAATGCTTTTAGAAAAATGTTAATTAAATTTTAACACATAACTACGAATAACATAAAAAAACCCTAAAATCCATGGCTATGACTTGAAAAAATATACTACAGTTTTTTTCAACTGTACGCATCCTGGAACTGTACTCTTTATTTTTAAAATCTCGTTATGCTTCTGAGGAGTTATGTATTTTTTTATCTTACTTATGGCCACTAAATCATGAGGTAAATATACAATGATCATAATCTAAGCATTTAACAATTCCCACGTTATACAGGCTGTTATATTTAATTACTATGAAAAGAAATCATAAATCAGACTATTCCCTTGGACTTATAAATCTTTGTCTTGTTTTACATATTTATCTCAGGCTATATTTAAGGGACGTGATTGTGACCGGTGATCTCTGCTACACTATGCCTGGTGTGCCCTGCAGTGGAAAAATTTGACTCCTTGAGTCTGATGCAGTGGTGGTAAAGTGGAGCTCCTTGCCCTTTTTACCCACACGGAAACCCAAGAGACCATCTTCACTCACCAGCATCCAATACCAAATCTTTTTTTTTTTTTTTATGCTGCTTAGAAGTACAATGATGTTTACAAATAACGTTCTTGGAGATAGAGAAATGACAGAATGCGAGTTTATGGCAACATCCAAATGCAAGGGCAAGTCTAACACTGGATAGGGAGCCTCATGTCAGAGCATCAGCAACAATCTTTATTACTCCAAGTATACATTATTTACAATGATGACAATATGTGGGACATCCAGTGTATTCCCAGTAGCCTCTTGTTAAGCCAGAACTGAATAGCTAATCTCAGACGTTACTGCATGAACATAAAAGCTATGTTCTAGAATTTAAGGTCGTTGTTGTTTCTGTGGCTAAGGGCCGAATGGATATACAAGTAATGATTATAGCAGATAATGATTACATTCTGAATATCATCACTGTAGAGTACATGTACCCACGATTATTGATGTAGTTCTCCTTGTGGGTAAATATTTTGTGAAGAGATATCATCGTCTATAGCAGAAAGAACAGATTAGTACGAACCAGTGAGACTTATCGTACCTATAATGTTTTCGTGTACTTCCAAATGGTCTGCTGTGAAGAAAATGGCTATATACCTCAGCGCTGCCCATAGACCGAAATTCCTCTAAAGAAGACCGTGTTTGCTGCTTAATATTAGCAAGCTAATGTAGTGTGGTTATGAAGAATGGCACCAATCGTTGTTCGATAACATTACAAATCAATTTATGGTAGGTATGTATGCAAGCAATAAGGTAAAGGTACTCAATTACACTCAAAACAACCAGAACATAAAATATTAGAGTTTTGCAAGATGGGAGTGATACAGTCCTCTTTCACAGAAAGACTTCGCTAAATGCACGAGCAAAATGATGTGGACACATAAGGTGGCCATTTCAGTTGACCGTTTATATTTATTATATTTATCTACAATACAGACATCGTACAGGTCATGAAAAAAGACCAATTGTACGGTAATCTGTGGGATTTTGTAATAGAATATTTCTAAGTGAAAACAATACATTTTTTCGGAGGACCAATCAATGTCAGTTCAAACATAAGTTCTGCTAATAGAAAATGACAATATATGATTAATTTAATTGTAGGTTTGTACTTACGTGAATAATTGAAATGTCAGCTCTACGACGCATTGTTAGGTGTGCACACTGAAAAACACTCTACATTTATATTAGTTTTTGTACCTCAGTTTAACATTCACTAGACGCACAAACCATAATTTTCCACATACTGCACAAATCCACACACAGAAAAAGAGAACTGCACTGATAACATGAGAGAGAATGAGTTGGTACTAGGACAGTACGAAATATCACTTTTCAGTTGCCTGAAGTAAAATTCATCATGACGTTGATGTCTTACGGTGTCAGAGACTGATGCCTAACTGACTGTAACGAAACCAAGGCCTCGACAAGGGTGGGAAAAGGACGCCTTCAATGACCAATGAGAATCCAATATTCGAAGGACACGATATCGGACGATATGGGGTGATCTGGTGACGCAACCCTGTGTACGTGACATCTCGCAGGTAGATTGTATGATTCAGATGGTATAACAAGGCAAGGCAAATTAGAGCGCTGTTGCCAAACTTTTGACATCCATTATTTCATACTTGACAAAAGGAGAAAGCTTTGTTCCACTTGAAGTCTGGCAATGATGTGCGCTATTGTTTAATAATATTACATTAAACGAAGAACAGGAAGACCAATCGTTGCTATGCGAATTGAAGTTTTTTCAGAAATATCATTTATACGTTTTTATTAGTTGGACTTGAATACATCATTTTTTTCTTGTTTTTAATCAAAACAAAAGGCTTAATAAAATGACGTAATATTTACGCAACACCAATAGTCTCACGATTAGTAAGAAATAGTAAAGCGGATTCTACCAAGTGTCGAATTTACTCCGTGGAATATTCTCCCGTTACTAGAAGAAACAATAAGAAAACAATCCATTCACAAAGTTGGAAATTCGTGATCGCGATCTACGCAAAGGACGCAATGCGATTGTTTAAACGACTATGATTGCAGTCCATGTGGACCCCTCATCAGAACCTCGCCCATCATGGTCAATGTACTTTGTATCAAATAGTATCCCTATCCCTTTTGAAGGACACTCTAACCAAAGAGGATAGGCATTCTCAGTGTCCCTGGTGGCGGGTTCAATGGCAACATCTTGAAAACGCTGGGTGCTGCCCTGCAACCCGACCTTGTCTTGCACCATCGCGGCTCACTTTAATGTTGAGTTGTAGAATTCTGTAGAATCAATAAAAATTCGAAGTACGTTAAGGATTTCAAATGGCTGTATTTATGTTTAAAAATAATATTGATTAGGTGACTAGAATAATAGGATATCAGTTTTGGAGCAGTATTCTCTGCCTTCGAAATGTTTTCTCCTGTTATGTACTTTGACGTACATCTCGAAAAATGTTATATACATCTGGCTGGGAAGTTAATTTTATTATGGACAATGTCGTTATAACCCTTACAAATGGACAATTATGGCAATTTTATGGGTATGAAACGTCGATGCCTTCACAAAGACCTTTTAAAAAAGTACTACATTAGGAGACAAGAGAAACCTGTGTAGGTTATCTGGAGCAAGAGAGATGAGGTATGGGTCATAATATACTCCGTTAATTACGGCAATGGAGAGTGTTATCACATACGCCTACACTTGCATAAACAGCTGTATTTCAACCGATTCACCAAGAGGAAAATGCTATAGAATGATGTTCATGGGGACCTCACAGCATAAGAACACCGCCATCTATGACTCACATAAAATAATCAGTTAGCTGTTTGCAATCATGCTGGTTTTCTGCGAAGTTGGAGCTGCCAAAAATTGTGGAAGAACCACTGAGATAGTGTCTCAAAAGACGATAGAATGTAATAGGAGAAAGCTCGCTTAGAGACTCAACTGGTACTTGATATTGTTTACGATCAATAATTGATAGTTTTTTGAGAATATTGTTATTACAGGTTCTGTAAGTCACTCCTACGTTTAAAACTTCCGCTTGTTTCACGAGAGCTAGGAGCTGTTTCGCTGAGTGAGAATACCGGAAGTAATTTTTATATGATTCCGTACAACTTAGAGAAGTATTTGCTGTTAATAATCCAAAGTTAAATCAAGAATTAATATAAGCCAACTATGAAATCGTGTTCAGCATTGTGATTCAGGGCAATTGTTTTTTTCTTGGGCCTGATGACTGCACTGCATTAAACAATTTTGGTCAATGTATTATTGGCCAAAACTAGGGGCGAAGGGAATATCCCTTTCTAAGGTATTACCTTGATCAACAAAGACAAGACGGCGCACTATGTCTTCACGTTACCTATTAATCTAATCATTCTGAGTTTTACTTTATAATATCTCAAAGTAGATTGACATAGCCTAGGTGGTTCGAGAAGTTAAATTATTGTTATTTTATTAGATTTTTTCTTCCTAAATGTGAAGCTAACGTCCAATTTGTACTCAAACTCATCTGACAGTTATTTGACTTGGAATAATCGCAAAATGGACTAGTGTTTCTTTAAAAAAATAATAAGATATTTCTTAATGAATGATTACTTCAGCCACGTAATTAGAATCTTATGTAAAATCTTCCTGAATAAGTTATTTCGAACAGGGGTCCGGATTGTATTATGTTATTCTACTCAGTGTCTTGATTATTCACTTTTCTTTTTTTAGATAATCATAGGTTAATGTTCGCTAAAATGTAGTAAAATCTGCACTAAAGTATGGTGAATCTTTTATGACGAGGTGGTATATATATATATACCACCACCTCGTTATATATATATTTACTTAGAGATATTACGAAGTACAAACTGTCGTTTAAAATATTTACACAATGGTGGGTAGAAGAAGTATATTTTTGAAGGTAATGTATTTATATATAAAAAAAATTAGTAATAGCAAAACAAATTGCGTCTATATATATATATATATATATATATATATATATATATATATATATATATGAAACTTTGCACAATATAAAGATGTAAATTATTAATAATAATATATTTTACAATATTAATAAACACTTTTGACCAATTTTAAAGGTAATACCTAGTTTTTTTTTTTCAGTACTTCAACACTAAATACTAGGCAATATAAATTTTAAGTTATTAGTTCAATCCGAACTCCCATTCCTGACAGTTACGAAAGGGCAGAGTGGTAAAAGTATAAACATTCTTGATTACTTCAACAGATATTTAATCTAAAATTTGTTCCATGCAATATAATCACAATTTCGTTCTCTTGTGGACTTATATAGTGTGTGTTTCAGACTAGTCATCAAATGAGATACGAATACGTGAAATATTGAGGAGAACGAAAAGTTCCGAGCACTTTTTATATAATTTTCACCAACCCCCAGGTTGGCGGCGATTTAGTATTCATTTCAGCTCTACCCCCTCTTTGCCCAGATAAATTTAAACTGAAAAACCGGAAGTTTTTGTGTCCTTCATTATACCCTTTGCTTTTTAACTTGACAACATAATACTGATAATTCATTTACCTTTTAGCCTTAGAATAAATTCATAATAGAAAACTAACAAATACAACTTTTTATTCTTCTAAATATAATATTTTAACATATATTTATATTTTATAGAAGCTTTATTTGTGACCCAATTTACTTATTTGGACATTTACAATAATAAGTGACCAATAGGACATTTACAACGTACTGTAGGCCTAGATATTAGTGTATTACATAATACCATATACTATTGCATTGTAAGCAATACTATATGCTCGTTTGTTTTTATTATTATTTTATTTATGATTATTTTTATTAACCTAGTTCTTTTTGTTACAAGAACTAGCACATTAGTATTTATAGTACAATTATAATTAACTAGTAATCTCATAGCTTAATATTATTTTAAATTACAAATTTTACATTGTTTAAATAATAAGCATTATAGTCGTTTTTATTTTAACATATTTTAAGATATAACAAGCATATCTTACCTAAATATTATGAAATATGTTATGTGTATATCTCTTAGAGAGTGCATTTGCTTTTAATATCTATTTTACGAATAAATTTGTCAATTAATGTGATGGTCAGATCTTTGATTATCTCTATGATATATGAACAGTTCAATGATAGTTATTGTTTTTTTATTTATTAGTAACTATTTCTATAATTTGAAATATAAGAGAAACTTTTTCCAATTTAAGTGTTTAATAATTACATCTAAATAAAACATCAATGAAAGTATATAGACTAAAATTAAACGATTTTCCACACATCGGTACGTGTTATTATACAACACGTTTGTAAAAAGTAATTATTAAATATTTAGTTAATTTTTTTAACATAGCATAGGAGATATGAGGCTAAACAATATTGATGATTTTTACAATAAACAATATATTGTACCAAGTTATAAAATAATGAAGAAATGCAATAATGTGTGTACTCTGAGTATACTGAAGATCATATTGACTAATAACGGATCAATCATTACATAACGTAAACATACAATTAAGAGGTAAGTGTTCTTTATTTTAAAAACTACTATTAAATACTACTATATTTGTTTCATATTTTGTGTTTACTTAAAAAAAAAATTATAACCGCTTAATCGCAAGTGAGAAAAATGTTTCCTAAGTTGAAAAAATATATTTTTAATAAAAATTAATAATAGAAGTACGTAAATATCATCAATCAAAACAACAATAAAAGATATTATAATTGTAATATATGAAAATATTTATAGAAAAAAAATTGATCAATTATAGGGCTGTGAAGGAAACCTGTAAAAATAAAATAAAGAGAGTGTTAATCGTATGTACAACTTACAGAGGACAAAGGAGTGATAATAGTGTATAAATGTTTTCATCATTACCTCTTCTCAAGTCCTATAGAGAATAAAGAAGGTAAAAATATTGCAATGTTCACAATCTGCTGTTATACATCATGGATGACTAAATAGATTCGATGACGTGGATGGTTTATCTGTTTCATTAGATAGCCACGAGTGATCACAGAATGAATGGCCTTTGTGAATATAGTGATTACCACATTCCTCTGTCGAGGCTTCCTATTAGTGATCTTCCTTCGTTCTCCTACTGGCATTGAATCAATCCTTTTGTTTACCATTACATCACATGTTACTCACTAATGAAAGACTAAGGATTACACATGTAAAGACTAAGGATTCTTAGAATACACATCTTTGATAGACAGCAGAGAAATGTTGACATCGGAACACAAGATATGTTGGAAATCAGTTAAAAATGGATTAAGAGCTTTGATAACAGCAAACGAGTTCGGCTCCTAAAATATTGTCATCAACGCTTGGTGAACTTGAAATATATTTGTATAATATCCATCGAAAAAATTTAATCCGCAATAAATGAGACGAACACAAAAGTGGAGTAATTTTTCCATACGTTGTTGTGGGTTCGGTTTTCGATATAGTTTAAAAAAATTCCCAAATCACTACTTAGCATTAATCGATTGATTGTTTTTGTGTTGTGGAATACGTTTTCAAAATTTGAACTAGGACATAATCATTTAAATTATTTAAGAAAGTTTTTATTCATCGCTTCAACACGAAACTAGTGTACACAGTAATCGTCTATTTGTTATTGAGATATTACTGATATTCGTTAACTGATGTTACTACAGACTTTCCTAGATTATAATTTAAACATAGTGTTATGTTAGATGATACTATGTTGTATGCGGAATCATTACATTTTCCTTTAGGCAAATCCAACTGCGATAAGAATTAGTTATATATCGAGAAAGATCAGACATTGATAGCATTACAGGAAGAAGATTATTACTATAAAAATTACACTTTGTGTTATGAGTAAATCTCTTTATTTGATGACTCTGGATGTGATATGATATTGTAAGTCATCAGTTGTCGAACCATAACACTGAATTAATGGGAAAAGTATCCTCGACATATTTCAAATTGGTTGTCATTTCAATGCACTATCCTAGTTTACTGCAAGGATTACATCTATTAAATTATAGTAATAGCAGCAGGCCATGTCGGTAAAGTTTATAAATATTAAATAAATTTTATTTAAAATAGTTATGTATCAAGTATGAACTACACATCATTTTGTTTTATTCAGTATCGTTTATTACTATAGCATGCAAAATTGGCGATAAAAAGGTGGTTTTAATATTACATCGTCATTGCTGTTCCCTGTAAATAAACAGCTGGCAACCCCTTCAAAATCAATGGGCGTTAATGATGAAGGTGAGTTGTGAATTAAAGAAAACAGATATTAAGGTTTGCAAAAATCAAGACCCTAATGATATTATTCACTCTTTAAATTACATTTTAAAACTTTAACTTAATGCACAACATAACCTTTATATTATTACTGACAATTCAATGGTTAGTAGTTGTATATTTGTTTTAGTTCTGTTAGATATTATAACTTGTCTGGATTGAATTATTACGTAGTGGTTTTATTGTATGGTTCTAGTGAAGTTATAGTCTGCAACCTTAATAATGGCAATAGATATGAAAAGAACATGCCTTTCCTTCTATTTATCTATTCATCGCACGTTTATTATATGTGTTATAATGTGAAGTGTCATTTTTCATGGAGAGGTTACATTCTTTTGAAACCCCTAACGAGTGGATGTAATATAATCGTAACAATCATTTGCAGGTGAGTGTCTAAGAAGGGATACACCCTATGAACCCGTTACATCGTTTCCATACGACGGTATTCAGGTGCCCATAGTATATTATTTTTATCTCGTCCAGTAGAGCATTTGGAGAAACTCTCAATATCACTCCATGGTTAACAGACCGGAGTAAGAACTGAAGCGTTTAGTACACAACAGACGTACCATTTCGTCTTCGATGGAATAGCTTAGCAAACGTTCATAGGATTAAAAGATTGTTAAACTTTGTTTCGATAAGAACCCAAAATAAGGAACCAGTACGAAGAACAGATGTATTAAATAACACACTTCTGTTTCACTCAATTACATGGATAGTCATCAAACCTCTCACATTATGTGCAGCTAGTAACATCCTGCAGGATAATCAAATCAATAATTTTTCAGGTGTGCAGTATTTAAGTTTATTCATACATATAAAGATTAAATATACCTTTCTTATAATATAAGAAATTCTAAATACACATAATTTAATCCCAATCCTCATTTAAGATCCTAAACTAAACTATAAATGTTCGACATCACAATCTGTAAGTGAAAAGTTGTAATACTTCAGGTAACGATTAAATTTTCGTTTAAGTGAAATATTTAGAAGGAATTAGTAAATTTATTACACAATATTATCATTTATATTCAATTAACATATACATTTTGTATACAATAAATAAACCAATATTTGTAATAATAATAAATGTCTCCATTATCATATACATATTATATTCACCGTCAAGGCGATATTTTTGTCCAGCGCAGATAAATAATACTTTAATAAAAAAAAAATAGCATGACAACAGTGATTTGTTCCTCTTTCTTCGGTTTTTGCTTTTATGTATGGTTTGGAGATATACAGTTCATAAATACAGTAATGTGATAAATATAAATACACATAAAAAAGGTTTAATGCCTTTTTTAAATGGGAGAAAAAGTTTAATCAATATAAGCGCAAATATGTATTTTAACTATTAAAAACGTAGATCTAGCTACAAACACAAAGAAATAAATTACCATTTTAATTTAAATTCCAGTATTATATTTGTTAGTGTTCTAAATATTTATCTGTTTTCCCCACTAATATTTTATTCATGAGACGACACCCTTAAATTGAGATGCAGAGTACTATAAAATAAGTCACGCCTGACCAAGTTGTGACCCAACCTAAACGTTCCGTATAACTTTAAGTTTACAACATCTGCAATGTCTACAAGTTGTTTTTTTCGAGCACAACAATTCATTACGTGTACGTTTTGTATGTGTCTTCTGAAAATGTCTTAAACAGTAACACAGGGTGTTGAAAAAGAACTCACTAGTTTTGTATATAAATTTAAATGTAAAATAATGATAAACTCCATCAACGAGTACATTTAATGAAATGGAATATCTTAAAGTATACTTAAATGTTTGTAAACTTCAACGTAGGATGCATTTGTTGCCCAAACACGTCAAGACGATATTCCACTTCTCGCAGGGTATTCACCAATATAGTTGATTTAACTGTCTCCACCGTCGCGACGATTCTTTCTCGTAAATGGTAGATGTCACAGATATTTTCCGCATAAACAACATTTTTAGTGTGACCACCAAAACAAAATTAAAAATTCATCAATTCTATGTACAAAGTTAACAGAAAAATCAAACCTGTTGTTGTGGTCAGCAGGTGTAATTTTATGTAACAGTTGTAATTTGTAGGCTCGTAAATGAAGTGTGTAACGTACTACATCATACTAAGTACTTTTAGACACTCCAAATTGTAGAATACGTCTCCGAACCTACCAACACGGAACTGTTAAACAGTTGCTTCAGAAGTTCTCTGTCTGTCGACCAGCGATTTCGCTTTGAAAACACTGCCGATTTTATTGAACGTGATTAACCACTTAGTGATGGTTTTTGCTGTAAGGGGTTCACTAACATACTGACGTCTAATATTACGTTGAACTATTATAAGAGATTCAGTGTGAAAAAGCCAAATAACAAACTGCACCTTATTTTACGGAATAGCTATTACACTGCACTGAATGCATGAAGGGAGCGTTGGCGCCGTAAGGTCAAGCAGGCCTGCCAATATCAGGTACTGAATTCCCGCATTTACGTGGGCAAAACTTGGACAGTGATGAATATTTATATATTCACTTCACTACTACTTATTTAAGACAGTTGAGAAACAGATAATAGATCCATTATTTCGTATAATAACCATATAATATGTTTTCCCCCTTGTTGGCATGAAAATTACTAAGCACAATCACGTTTTTTTATATTCTTTAAACAATATCTATTAAATATGTGAAGATAGTTTTAAGAAATAAATATTTTGTTTTAAAAACATTCATAATGTAAAAACAACTACTTAATAAATTTTTTTAAGACTGTGGATGGGTAGTGAATGAATTTCGAAAAGGAGGACATACACAATACACATACTAGGTAATTATAGTTAAATACATACTCACAATATTTTTTTGCACACAACAGCTAAATCAATTATTGACAAATAAGTTAATAAAAAAACAGTTCATTATGTGATAGTAAATTATTTTAATATGGAATCAATTTTTCCTAAATAATTGAAATAGTTGGGGAAGGTTGTCTCAAAGGAAAATGAGATAAATCATTAATATTCTAATTTTTATTATAATATATAAAGCTATCAAACGTATTGAATATTTGAATAAACAAGTGTCATTGATAAACAAAGATGTCCTAAACAACAGTAGCTGGTTATCGAAACATAGTATAAACTGAACTAAGGTGAGTTAGCTGTTATCACTGATAGCAGTAGCAACTTGAAGCAAGTGTTTATTTAGGTTATACTATTCCGGTAGTATATTTATTTTATGTTTTGTTATTATTTGTAGTGTTCAGATTTTTATTTTATGAGTGCATATTTCAGATTGTTAATGCGTTTAAGGTTTTATTTCTGGACGCTTAATTTCTGATGTCTACTTATATTGTTTCAAGAAAAATTTCCACAGCCTCTGAAAGAAGTTCTTCTAGCTTTCAGACGTCGAATTTACTTACCGAATGATGTTTACGAGCCGTTTCACACACCTTAATTAGCTTTTAACTGAACAGTGTATTGGTCTCTTAAAAAAACCAATACACTGTTCAGTATTGATCCAACCTCGTGGCTCCCACCTTCACTAAATTTTAGACGAATGAGGATTATTGTTGTTCAAATAGTTCAAAAGTATTTTGGACGAGAAAAATAGTTAACTCTGGCAAGCAATTAATTGCCGAATTACGGATATATTCTTTGGTCTTGAAATACTCATTGAATTACAGGCTTTCATATGAGATAGAGATCATTCAAATCTTTTGAGTTTAAGGCGAATTATGGACCTCCAAACAACATAAATTAGAATTTTTGATAAATTCGACTTTATTTAAAGATCCATATCTCGAGTTTAAGTTATGTCGCCCGCAATGTCTTTGTCTAAGAACCTTTAGTGGAGTACTAGATTTCATGTAAGGTATTAATTATAGAGATTGGATGAGTTTCATACGAACGCAAGGTGGACAACCAACTTCAATTTTAATTTTAAAAAGATTTGTCCTTAATTAACGATTGATAGATCCAGTATTATTTTTGTTATTATATATGTTTTGGTATGAGAAAAATTAGTGAATTACAGGCTTTCATTTGAGTCATAGTTTATGTAGTTATGATGAATATGAAGCGAACAGTAAACCTTCAAACAAAACACAAATATTTTATTAAAAAGTTCCCTACAATAATTATTGATCAATAACTCCAGTTTTATTAAAGTTATTTGATATGTTTTGGTCTTAAAACACTAAATTACAGGCTTTCTTTTGAGCTATTGGTATTTTAGAACGAGCAGGTTTTAGGCGATTTATGATTTTCAAACTAACATAATTTTTTTTCCAAAATTTGCCATTAATTAAATATCCATACCTCAAATTCTTATTAAATAATGCTATATATTTCAGTCTAAGAACTTTTAGTGAAATACCGGCTTTAATTTAAGTCATTGATTATTAAAATTGAACGAGTTTTAAGCAAATGCAATGTGGACAACTAACAAAGTTTAATTTATCCAAGGGTTTTCTTTAAATAAAGATCAATGGCTCCAGCATAACTTATGTTACTATCTATGTTTTTTTGTATGAGAACAATCATTGAATTACAGGCTTTCAGTTCAGCTATTGTTTATTTTTGTTATATGAACTTTATGCGAACTGCTTGATTCCAAATAACATATGTTTTTAATTTTTAAAGGATTCGTCTTCAATAAACGATCCAAAACTCCAGTTTTATTGAAACTATTTGACATAGTTTGGTCTTAAAATACTCATAAAAATAAACTCTTTCATTTGAAATGTTGATTATTGAAATCGGACAAGTTTAAGGCGAGATATTAACATCTATACAGGACAATTAAAACTTTTTTTTTTAATTTGACTTAAATTATAGTTCTATATTTCCATTTAAAATTATGTAAATTTTTATTCAGTGAATCTTATCCTTTGTACGGCGTAAACGGCCTACTCCAGTTAAAAAAAAAATCAAAATCAAAATTCTACCATGGTTGTACTATTTGTGAAGAACAGCAACAAAGGCCAAAGATGATTGTTTAGTTTTAGTCTTATTTATTACATTTTTAATTACTTTTTTTCTCTTTTTTTGTATTACTATTTTCATTTTTGTATTACTGTAATAAAAATGTGTACATCTGGTAGACCTGCTACTTTGATTAGAATATTATCACCAATATTAAGTTAAGTATTTTTTATATATTTTCTCATTATTAATTTCAATGCTGCGAAGCAGCGCGGGTCCTCTAGTTTTATTAAATTTATTGTACAATGTAGTATTCTGTATTTTTGTTCTTGGCACTAATTTTAATTAATTCAAGATCTAACACTATTGAGCAATTATTTGAAGCTTAAAATAATTATCAATATTTTTTCAATTAAGTTGTTCGGTTTTAGAAATTACAGAAATAGGATTATTTAATACATAATTATTATGAACGATTTGGAGAACCAAATAATAAGGAATTCAATGATATTTTGATTATAATCTATTCATGAGTGGTGTGTAAGTTATATTAATTAATTACTATGAAGTTAAATTTTTAGTTTTTTGTTGATAATTCAGTTAAAAAAACAATATATTTATCATTATAATAATAAAACTAATGTCTTTTGTAAATTTTGTGAAGAGTGACATTATTCTGTGTTTTCATTATATGTAACAAAAATAATAATAAACTATCGCCATTTTGATAATATTGGAAATTTTGTTATTAGTATAGGCTACATGCACACTTCTACATTCTAAATGCGTAGGCCTATAATAAAAATCTGAAATAAATACATTCTCTATTCCCACAGTTGTAAAAACAAAACGGCTGGTAACAGGAAAACTAAGCATTTCCGGACATATATTTTAAATGTGCTCGTTTCTTTATTTTCAATTGGAGAATGAGGTATGATAGTGCAGGTAGAACTTTAAAAATCCATTGTAAATAACCAAAATATATATTTATAATTCATTTTTTTATAGTTGCAATATATTGACGTCTAAATGAAAAGTCTTAGCACGAAATATTGATGACATTTTTATTGGATATGTTTAAAGATTCAAAACAAAATGAAATAAATAATACTTCGAATAATAAATGGGTTATTTAACCACTATTGCAAACCATTTCAACAAACAATATGAAAGTTCGAATCATATTGCATGTCTTTAATTTTTTTTTTCAATATTTAAATTGTAAAAAGAAATTTAAATTCTCAATGTGTCACAAGGAGATTAAATAGATTAAGTATTTTAAAATGATATATAGTTAATTTGATTGATCACACACATTTTAAACTAAAACCAAGTTCATTTAAATGAGATAGGAGTCTTTTGAATAATAATTTAATATTTTTGTGCTATGATATTCCAACTCTTAATCATTTTCATTTTGAACGAGATAATTAGCTTAATGATTCAAGAAATACACTTATGGAACTAAACATATTTTTATATTATAACTAAAGAAATAATGTGTATGCCTACCTAACTCATATATATATATATATATATATATAATAAATAATAATAAAATTAATAAATGTAATAAATATAACAATTTTCATATGCAATATGTGTTATCATTTTTGAGGATTATTTCAGTCAGAAGTATAACATCTCAGAGCATGGCAAGCGAATATCAGTTTCAATGAGTAATTCCAATAGTGGAATATAAGCATTATGTGTATATTTAATAATGAAACATCTCACTAGGACCTGGTACTATTACATTTGAATATTCAATTAAATATTAAATAGGTGTGGTATAATGCAAGAATATTGTTATTAAATGAAATAGACTTAACCTAAACGTTTATACGTCAGTATTAAACTTCCGTACAAAATGTTCAGAGGATTTTCAGAACTCAAACCGGAGCTCGAGAGCCATTATTTATAACAATCCTGTACTTCCCACCCTTGTAACTAAATAATCAGTTAATGCCAACAAATCCATTGTGATGTTAGTAAAATTATACCAATGATTCCTTTTAACATTATATTTGTAATCCTTCAATATACAAGTAGAATTTATATCATCAATAAAGCAATGTAGGCCTGTAACTTATTTAAATTGACTAGTGCAAGACAAATAAATATTTTGAAAATACCGTAATTTTTGATGAATAAGTGACATGCGGTAATAACTTTTATTTTAAATTAAGTAATTGTATTAGTATACGATTTATATTATTGATGAAACATATTTAGTAGAACACCATGGTAAGTAAACATAATATTTATTACGTAAATTATTTTATGGGTCTTTATTTTGTTTGATAAACCTAACTGTATAAGTTTTTTTTTTGTGTGTGCGTTATAGTAATGATGTTATATGTAGTACAGAAAATTATCAATTACATTGAGGCATACACTATATTTATTTTTTTGATTCAAAACTTATGATTCATCTTGAACATTTTACTAACACTATTGTTTTGAGTTTACATTTATTTTATGATGATAGATTCTTCATACATTTATATATTGTTTAGTCAGTCGTATACCGTCATCTGTACGTATTCAACTTTTCCTTATTTATTAAACTATTTTCGGACTATATATGATCGGATATTTTCGAATTAACTTTTAGGCTTAATTCTAATATTCAATATTTATTATATTTAGAGAGTTTTTTTTCTTCTTATCAGTGTAGTTTATAAATTATTCATTACTTTTACACTTTTGAAAATATTGTGCTCGCAGTGTTCCATACTCAATGAATCAGGACATTTCCTATAACATTTGGAACCGTTATGAAGACGGAAGTTAAATTCATCCGTTAAATAACCATTGAAGATACATAGTTCCATCATTTTGAACTGGAGAGTAAGAGAAATATTTTTGTCATTGAAGATTACATAATTCATCTGATATGTATTAAAGAAAATAACTATATTTGGGTGTATGAGACTTGTATAAAGCTTATGCCCAAAACACATTAATGTGCCATGCTTGTGACTGAGAATTGTTCTCATAAATGTCTCTCTGTCTTCGTCTCTCTCCTTATCACTTCATCAGTAATTACTTCAGTTTCTGTAATCTACACTGCAATGAGTTGAAAGTTTTCCGAAAATTATGCAGTTGACTTCGAATAATGTAGTCATACATATTATGAAATATCACAATTTAAAAATAAACGTGGTTGATTGAATATGAAGAATAGAAATTTGATATTGATTGATAATAAGTGTTTGATAAATCACATTGCATAGGTTTCAAAGTCCTTATTTACTATTCCCTTCTGTCATGTACAACGTACAGTTTAAACAAATATTAAATATCTTGTAACTATCTGAAGAAACTGAATCGTATATTCATCTGAGTCTAAGCCGAAAACTGGTTCAAGTTTTCTTCATATCTCGATTTTCATAATTTAGATTATGATTTTGTTAGTATTTATTATATTTAAAAATTTGGTTTGTAATTTGTATTTATCAAATGATACTATACATTTTTACTGAAAAATTAATCGTTATTATGCTTGTAGAGACATTTATCAATAAAAATACGAAATTGTCCAATATATTGGAACATCTCTTCCAATCTTCTTTATATTCGATATAATCCGAAGCTCTCTCTCTCTCTCTCTCTCTCTCTCTCTCTCTCTCTCTCTCTCTCTCTCTCTCTCTCTCTCTCTCTCTCTCTCTCTCTCTCTCTCTCTCTCTCTCTCTCTCTCTCTCTCTCTCTCTCTCTCTCTCTCTCTCTCTCTCTCTCTCTCTCTCTCTCTCTCTCTCTCTCTCTCTCTCTCCAGTTATTTAATTTTTTTACTACTCTCCACAATGATAAGAAAACTTCGAAAACAAACAATATTAAAAATAATTACAACTGCACTGAAATAAATTAACAATTTAAGTAGTGGTATTTAGCTTTAACACCGAATCTTTAACTTAACGTGACTATAATAAAAGTTAAACCTAACAAGGAAAACTAATATCTAAAGTATTGAAATTATAATGGCTTAATTTTGTATTCAATTATCCACTCTATTATACCAAATATAAAGTGTCTCAAACCGGTAAACTTGCACAAAGTGTCGGTTAAATCTAAAGAAGCATATGACTTTGAATACAAGCTTTAATAACAATAAAGGTTAAGTATCAAATTGTTAAATTTTAGAAAATCATGTTTTTTCAAAGAAATATAAGTACTTATATAAAATATTTAGAAACAGAAACTCTAAGAAGAAAAACTTTAAGTGTAACACAATAGTTTTGAACTTATTACAAAGAGTTTATTATCCCCCATAACAAAAGTGATACATTTTACATATTCATGTGAGGTTCTGCACTACCAGATAAATTGAAGGTGTAAGTGTTTTTTAACCTTTATACATTCAAATTGTCATACTATATTGAACTTTTCAACTTCAATAATTATACACAAAAATAATCAACTACAATAGTTCTGTTATATAACATATAAAAATTCCAACACGACGAAATCGACAGAGATAATAAAACAATTAAAATAATGAGCAGGAGAAACATAGGAATATTTAAATGAGTAATTTCTTAGGCATGACTTATTATACTTATTTAAGGGTTAACATAAAATAATTATTAACAAACTTAATAATTACCTATTTGAATTGCATATATATATACAGTATATATATATATATATATATATATATATATATTACGACCAAACAAAATAAATATAATTGGTGATTACTTTGATTTAGACCTTAAAAATGAGGTTTGTGCGTCCATAAAATATGTTTCCAACTCTTTGTGGTAAACTCTAATTTTTTCATAAATTTGTAATATTTATTAAACTATTCGCCATTCACTACGGATATTTTTTTTAGGTGTATCCAAATATTACCTAAATATGAATTATTTTATATTATATATTTTCGGTAACAAATTCTAAGTTTGTTCACCCTTATTCTTATTGTACATCTAAGCAGCATGTAAAAAAAAGAATAGATAATGATTGCACCCAGAGCTTACTAAATTCTTCGATGCATAATGGTTATATTTCTTGTGATTACATTCCCATATAAACCAATTAAGTCAAGTTAAATTTTGGATACAGGTTAATACTTTGTTATACTGATCCATGGATCATCTTGGAAGACGACAAAAAAAATCATAACGAGTTATTTATTAGTTTAAACGATTACCATAGTTTATACCACGTGTTAACTCTACTAAGTCTAACTATAGTATAACATGCTAACTATAATAGCTATTTCTTTATAATTGTACATGCTTTACAATGGGAATGTAGTACTTTATTTTTATTTTTAAATATTACATTTCCCCTTTAAATAAAACAATATACCTATGTCACTTCTCGTTTCAAAATATTAACAAACAAACGTTGTGTTTTGGATAGTACTGTAAGTGTAAATATGACTTTTTACACTAGAATGTGTCACTCTCCTTTATATAATACGCACTCACAGTTCTAAATAACACAACGATTCCGTATACTAATGTAACTGTAATAGTTTCTTCCACGATAAAGTGTTCTTAACTAAACCAGATTTGAGTAACTATAGTATTCCTGATCTAATTTTTAAAATAAACTATTGGAAGAGTGGCTCGTTCCGAGAAACAGTCAGCCCGACTCATCGAGGTTGGCAATCCTGTAGTATCTACGGTCACGTCTTGAGTTGCCAGTGCATTCTTTGTTTTGAAGACTAACTGTGATCACTAACTCATTTGTCATAAACATGGATGTTATTCATATGCAGTTCACTCAGTAGTGAATAGGAACCATCACCAGTGTATTGAGTGCTACGACAGGAATTGTCTCAACCTAAATTTTATTATATAGATGATATAGTCCAGTGCCGCTTCCTAAATTATTAATTTGGGCTAAGTTTTCGTAAAATGACGCTCCGGTGCATCTAGGAAATACCCAAATGAATATGTGCTGACGCATAATTTATGTATATTTAAATGCGGGAGTTACAAATTAAAAAGTTAAAGGATTTAACCCGTTTAGGTTAAGGTTCTGTATATTTACTTTTATAACATCAAATTGATGCCATCCCTTTAGTTTTGTTATAATAACTCATTAAAATTTGTTACCCGGAGTAGTGAATTGGAACATTTTGTCTACAAAAACATTGGTCTACGAATAATAAGTGAACGATCTTTATGAATTGGGGTACCACGTTTTAATGCACAATGTTTAACATGGGTTGATTGTGTTAAAATTCAATTGGTTTCCCAACGCAACCATAACGCTTTGCAAGCCTAACTTATATTTAATTCTTTTTAAATGTTTTCTAAAGGTTTTGACTAAAAAAAACAAAACATTTCAAATTAAATCTCTGTTTAGACATCACTGTAGTGCAAAAGATTCATTTCTTGAAAGATAAATAGCTTTCCAGAAGTTGTTACATTTTTTGAGTATTAAAGTTATCAACCGTTCTTAATACAATCTGAGATGTTGAAATATATTTTGTTTTTAAAATGTGACACATGAAAACATCAGTATATCAATAAAATCAGTAAACATGTATTGAATTAGAGTCAAGTAGCTACTTTAGTAAGAAAAAGCTAAATGAGTAAAAGTGTAAAACCAATAAATCATACGACACAAATGTATTTTATTTCAGTTTACAATGTAAATTTTCCAGAAAACAAACATTTTAATGTAATACTGTCATCCTAATGTCTAATAAAATCTATATTATCACACTTACCAACTGGTTTGCGTATAGTTATATTATACAGTAAAATATTATTTTTTATTCAGATTTGGTTTTATGAAATGGAATACATACATATAAAATACAACAAATTTAATTCTGTACATCAAATACTTTACATTAGTACAATATTCCATTATTTAAAAAAAAAATATTAATGAAATTTAGTAAAATAAAACAAATCAACAAATTATTTAATAATTTACTATAAACAATTTGTGAAATGAAAAATGGAACTAAAGCTATCGAATATTCCCTACAATTTATATTGATTAAATCAACCATGATTTTAGAAAGACAAATAGTAGTAGTAACTTAAATTAAACCTTGTCATAATACTTCATATATGTTGATATTAATTGCATGGTCATGAAAGCATTCTATTCAAACATAAATTGATAATTCAGTCATATACACGTCACGTAATTTACGACGCAACTGAATTGGCAAAATATTGTTTAGAGATTAAGGACAATTTTGAACATTTTGACAATCAATGGTCCATTTCAATGATTACAGAGAATCACCTATTGTATTCAATCACTAAAGCAATCATTATACGCTAGAGTAACTTATGTCCATTAATTTGTACACATTATGGCATGCCGATACTGTGTTGTAGAAGATAGGAATATTTTATAATTTTATTTAAGAACAATTTTACAGTTTGTTTAAGCTTGATTTTTGTTTCAGTTCCAATTTTACTTATATATATATATATATATATATATATATATTTAATCTTGTCGTTTTCATCAATTAATTTATTACACAAACTAATTGTTTTAACAAATAATTAACATATTATTTTTGGAATACGATATAACACAAGTTAATACAAAATGTTTTTTAGGCCTAATGATTTATTCTGCGGTATCACGAATTCTATATATCAGACCTAAATTAAACAGGTAGAGCATTTAAACTCTCTGGTTATAAGTAAATCAATATATGACCTTATTTCACTTTTTTATGTGTTTATTATGTATTCCAGTTTTGCTGTGCGCAGCTTGTATAGCTGCATCAAGTAACTAAATTAAAACAAAATTATTGTAAACTAATATTATAGATTCCTTCAGTTATTACATGTAATTTTATTAGAATATTATACTGTACTGTAACCTCATTATATTATAAATCATAAACTAAATTTCGAACTAATAAATATATCACTTACAACAGGGATATTTTATAATATACATTCTAACGATTGCATTCTCCATTAAAAATAATATCTTACATCTGTATTTGTTATATCTATGTTTTTGTAATACGCATATTTAATAAATAACTAAACTAAATTATTTAAAACTAATATTCATTCATGTAAAATATAGTCGTTTTGTTTTTTTAAGTTTTCTATTAGTTCCATCTGAAAATACTATAATCGGTAAAGATGAAACCCTTGAGTACAGATGGTATCAAAAGACCACGTTAAAAACTGAGTTATATAAAAAGTGTCCTGTCGAGGATGAACAAACAATAAACAAAGAAGATTGAAACTATTTGATGAATTGTAATGCTAAACGTGACAATCATTTAGATCTAGATGTCGAAAGTAAGATTATATTTCAGGATATCAAGAAAAATATGCCCACTTCATTCAAAATAGTGCAGAAAAAAGTTTAAAATGTAAAATAACAGGACCTAAAGCGAAAGCAGTATATAAAAACATATCTTACAAGAACAAAAAGGCTGTAAATAAACTTAAAACGAAAACAAGGAATGAAACAAACAGATCTTAAATGTCAAAAAATAAATCCTTCCTATAACTGTAGTGAAGGTAATAAAACTATATGTAGGCCTATACCGGAATAGGTGTTTACAATTATTTTTTTCTATCCTAAACTAATCTTAAATTCATAATCATACTCAGTTATGAAAGCTTAAATTAATTGTTATAGATAGAGGATGCAAAAGTGAGTGAGCTATACTTTTATTTTAATTATGTAGGCTTAACACATTTGACGATATCTGCGTCATTTTCCTACCTCTCTGGTCTTTCCAGATACAACTTTTTCCTAATGCCCAATATTATGTTATTATATTAGTACATTGTAAGAAGAAAAAAAAATACACCTTTCATCACTCACCCCCATCAGTTAGAGGTGTTAAACGTCAGTAACCAACCTTCGGACAACACATGTGAAAATTTCATTATTATCAGCCAGTTACATAGATACCCTATAAAAACTGTAACTCCCAGTATATTATCCATAAGCTCTTTAACCACAAACTTTTTCACTAATATAAATTGTCGGTGTTCATTTCAGTATTCCGATTAGTATGTTTTTTGTGGTATTCTGAATGGAAGTTGTGTGTCCAGCCTTCAACCTCTGCTCTTACATAAATTCTTGGTCTTTATAAGATAATTTTATATTCAATGTTGTAATATCATTTTTTGAAAATGTTAGTCTATCAAATAGTTTTCATAACCTTCCCATTTTTATAAAATACTTTTCACTTCCACTTTGAGTCTGCTTATTAATATAATTCGTTCACTGCTTGCTATTACTCCAATTCTAACCCAACACGATATCCTTAATCACCTTATAACCTCATTTAATCTAACATCAGTTACTACCTATTTAATTCAATACCTCCATAAAAATAACTAATGCGTCATTGCAATAGTAGCAGTGGTTAAATTCAGGTTTAATCATTTTCGTTTTAAGGGAAAATAATTTAGTTATACTATTTATCTAAAATGTATATAAATTTTCTTCTCCCAGTTATCTGATTACCTAAAAAGATACCTATTCTGAACACCTTAACCCTGAAGACTTCACATAAAGTGGCAAATAAATCTTCATAAACAATATAGTATTGGTTTCTGTCAAGTTTGTAGTCGCTAGGTGTAAGTTGGGATTGTACTTAACATTTTTCATGACTTGCAGTAACTAACTGATTTTCTATACTCAACATAATCATTTTTTAATTACCTCACAATTTAAAAACCGAACCATGATCGACGAAAGATCAATTATTTATTCAATGCTTCTTTATATTTCACCAGCAACATCAGCAGAAATTCTTTGCCAAACTCGACTTCTATTTACATCCTTTTTACCGTAACTCATTCCATATCAATTATAATATATATTACACATATATTATACTATATATATATATATATATATATATATATATATATATATATATATATATATATAATTATATTATATCAAATAACACTTTTAAAAACCACATAACGACCATTCTATTCTTTGTTCATAACATCATAAACCTTATTGTACCCCTTAACTTAAGTTTTACAACCCTTTTCCCTTTTCTAACCCTCTGTCAGTAGCTCAAGAATTTACCCACTTTTTGACATTTACAACATGGTTAACCTAACACTGCCCTTTCTTTTACAATGCCTACCCTTACACAAACATTTCTCTTTAAACTTTTTATTTTAAAACTATCACTGTTTTGGTTTAATTTATTTATTTCGAAATTTTAAAGCTTTATTATTATTTAAGTGTTATATCTCTTAATTACCCTACAATTAAATATTCCCCTAATTTTGTTTCTATCCCCATGTCATTGTGAAAGGTCCGGTATTTGTCGGCTTGTCCCTTTACCATTTCGGACTTCTCTTTTCCCGTAATACGACGGTCCTTTGTTATTAAATTTATTATACCCCGTCCAATGACCCAGATGTCTTCCTTCTTCAATGTCCTTTCTTTCAAACCGTGTTTCTGTCATCTGTGGTTCAAGTAACTCACATTCCAATAAAATCTTCTCTAAAAAGCTTACACTCTGTTCACAAATTGGCCCCTATATCTGCCGAACTCTAGTCTATCTCTTATCTCCGGCTTATTTTAAATCTTGTACGTTATTTCAGAACTGACGCAATTCCTTTCATTGTTCCTTTTCAAATATCTTCGGTTGAAGGCATTGACTTTTGGAATGGTTTATTTGACTCCTTGAAATCCGTGACTGATGTTAGAATAGTTTTTCTAGCTGTCAACCCTTTACCTCTTTACAATTTATGGCCTGCCGAGCACTGACCTTTTGGGATCCCTTTATTTCGTTACAATATAGATGAAAGCCTTTTCCAATTTAATTAATTAATACAAATATACAGTCAAAATTTATTGTTATTTATTTGTTATTACATAAAATATAATGTATTTCTTTATTTGGAAAGATAATATTGTTCAATGAGTCGTTTGTGACGTATATTAAATACCAAACTCTATTAGGTTGTATATTACAGCTACTAACACGCATGCCTAATTAAAGCTTCTGTGAAATGGGTACGTGTAACTCAAAATGTTTGACAATTAGAAACGTAAACTCTTTCTCTCCTTTGTTCTCTTAATTATTCCAATCTATTTAATGTACACTGCAGTAATGAGCTAAATTCAAAAAGTTGACTATTTAACTCTGTCTGATGTAATCATACTAATCATAACATTATTGCACTGTCATTAGGAATATTGTTCCCTAACTTACACATACGTTCAAGGAATGGCGAATAAGCTTATATCACGTAGTCATAATACAGCATTGTTTGAGATCTAATTTGCAAATCGTATATAGCTCCCAATTAAAGTAACTTAATATTAGTTTATTAGTAATTATTTAATTAAATTATTCTTATTTTAAATAAATAAACGAGTAAATTTGTTATAAGTTCAAAATAAACATTATTGTCAATTGTTCCATAATTTACGAACAGTTGAAAAAAATACATCCGTAGAGTCATGATTTCCTTGTAAACTAGTCATCGCAAATTTCTCAACGAAAACTATACTTTCTACAATATAAATAAATGTAAGTTTGAAAAATTTCAATTAAAAACTAATATTAAATCTTGTAGTGGATTATTAATATTTTTACAGTGGGAAAAATTATTACCGTTAAAAGAAAATATGTTTAAAAATAATTATGTCAGTATCACTGATTTGATGATAAATATTACTACAGACAAGCTGTATACTCTCTTGTCTGTGATATTACTAATGAAATAGTAAATAATTACTACTTTACACTTTGTATATATTTAGTCTATCAGCATTATAAGCAATAATGTAATCTCTTTCTAGTACTAATTTTAATACTGAGAAATTAAGAATTAAATGAAAATAACAAATGATATGTAAATATTTATTATTCGGAAACTTTCTGTCGAGTCAACGCCTCGCTGTGTGTTCGGCTTTTTGTTTACAGTACTTCTAGACTATATGTCTATTAGTTTATTCAAACTTTTATCTCTATCCTTTCTGGGAAGCTACAAAATAATAATCTCTATCGCTTGTGGAAGGTGATAAGTATAATTAGTGCATCCAAGTCAAGATTGTCCAAATCAAATAACCAGTATGTTCAAGTGTTTTTAATGTTCTTAATTTTATTGCCAATTTTAATTTATACACTCAGGTTTGGATTTTGTATTTAACATGTTTCCCGGTACACAGTAATTTTTTGGTAAAAATTGGAAATGGTTACTTAAATTTATAATTATGTTATTACACATTGTTTCCCATGAGTTGTAAAATCAATAAATAATCAATGGGATATTGCTACATTTCAAATGATTTTTAAACGTTTAATAAAATGCAATCATAATATTATGTTTACTTGTTCTGAAATGTATCAGTAACAAATTAAACAAATTTGTTTTTTTAGTTCTTGGACAACAAACGTTGGTGGGGTGGGGGTAGGAAACACCAGAAGTGCATTGCTTGCTATTGGTCCGAACTTATCTAAACTGTTTCAGCTAGTTATACTACTAGGGGTGGAAATAAGCATAATTATTGTGGGTATAGTCGTTATCAGAGTTACACAATATGATACCTTAGAGTAAAGTAAATTCTTCTCTGTTCAGAAAAGGTTAAGAAACTTGTAACCAAGATACGTATTATGAGTAATATTACTGAGGAGTAAAATAGAACTAAGAGGCATTACATCTTTAAAAATGAACCAGTTACCATTATTGCAGGTCCTGTAAAAACTACAACAATGCTACTAGATGCAACGGTATAAATAAAGATTAACTCAAAAAATACCATTATTAATTATCAAAGCATATTAATTTTTGTTGAATTACACGTGATTGTTAAACTCAATCTGAGTAAAAATCTCTACATTTGTTATTTCTTGCTGTAACGTATTGAACGCTAGAATGGAGGTAATGAAGATGGATTGAATTTTACTAGATAGATAGATGATAAACATTAATGGGTCCATTGCATTGAGAATGATGAAAATAAATCAACCAATTCTCTACTTTATCGCTTGCTTTGAATCCATTCAAAACAAGTGTTTTTTCATCTTTACACCACCAGGGATGCCTTTATAGTGAGTTACAGGCAATTGTGTACACTTAGCATTAAAATGGAACATGAAAAATATATAACGAACGGGATTTAAAATAATTCCAATATAAAATGTATATGACTATATGATGGACAAAGGTAATAAAGATAAATTCAAAATTATAAAAATTTCAATTACAGCTAAATAATATTAACGGAACATATATAGTATTTCAGTCTTACAATAGCGGTTGAAACATTTCAAACAAATATAATATTGCCATTATAATAAAAATGTAGACTTAAATATTGTTTTTTATGCGTGACATTTAAACACAAACAGTTATATCTCCAGTATAACAAACACACAGAACACAATTCTCATAAAAAATACGCCTAAGTATCAGACGCGTTTCAACGACAAGGTCGTCCTCTTCAGTGATACACCAGCTACACCAACCAAACCACAACTGATTCAGGCGTATTTTTTATGAGAATTGTGTTCTGTGTGTTAGTTATACTGTATAATTTTTCTCATAAATCAAGCTCAACATTTAATATAGTTATATCTCCCTTAAAAACTCAAAGATATTTTTGGATTTAGTTGTCAGCATAGAAGGTATAGGTCGTAACGGACAACACACAACTTCCTCTTTTTTGTTTCAATATTTCCTTGACCCAAGGGTCCAAAGCTGAAAAAGTGTACTATATCAAGTAAGCATGGAATTTAGTTTAATTTATCTAACATGTGGAGGGAAATGGTTTCTTTTTGTTATCTTTTCCCGTTCTCCATATTCATTTGATGAATATTTCGGGAGTTGGTATTTTAAATTCAGTCACGACTAGGAATTTATGATAACTTTTTTTAACATATTTTGTAGGGTTGGATAGTAAGACATATATTTTATTTATCTATATAAGAATGTTCATATATTTGTAATAAGTACAATTCCCAATTCACTTAAGGTAAGAGATAGAGATTTAATTTGCATATCTGTATTACCAAACAAATCACACCAAAAATAATATTACTAATGAAAAATGTTTAAAAAAAGATAGGAATCAGAGAGTAGAATATTTTTAACGACTAGGGTTTAGAAATTTTATACAATTATGTAATTCTAGTTTCCTATTTATGAATATTTTTCCTATTTAAAATTTGTTTGTGAATTGTGTAATGGTGTAAGTTCTTCTTTTATTTGAGTTATTTTCGTAATTTGTTACGAGAAGTTATATCAAATATTGTACAATAAATAAGAATATTTAAATTTTTAACGGATATTGACATTACCTTTATGAAAAAGGGGGAAATTTTAATCTTCAAATAAAGTTCGTGAGTTGTGCATCATTAGTAGGAAAGGTGATCATTAGTAAATTATCGACAACATCAACAGCTAATCTGGTAGTATAAATCGTAAAACAATTCTGGAATATAATTTAATTAAAATTTTTGAATATTATTGAAGTGTTTAAAGGTTCCAAAATAAAACTCTATGCAATACTAAATCAATGACGTTTTTATGTGGTAATCTTTGCCTGTCTTGATCAGAAAAATGATCCACACAGTTGGACATGTAATACCCTTAATAAAATAATTGTATATGCTTACGATATATGACACATGAGGTACATTTAAAAATAGAATCATTGTTAAAATATACATGTATAGCATATTGAAAAAGATGGGAGAGTCGTCTAGGTCATTTACAACACTGTGTATTTTTCCTTTTCTTAAATTTTGTAAATATTATTTACATATAAATATAAGCAATAATATCGGACCAAGAATTGATCCCTGAGAAACTCGATACCTCATCGGCATTTTTTCCGACAGTTTGTCTCCAACATAGACGCATTGTTTCCAGTCGAACAAATAACAAGAAGGACCTTTTACAAGGATGACATCTTACACTACAGTTGTTTAATGTTGTACGTAAAAAGTGGTGTTTGACAGTCTCATGTATTGATGAGGTTTATTGATGAGGTATATTTGCTAAATTGTATGCTTATCAAGACCGCCAACTACAAAGTCATTAATATAAGTAATAATTAAATTATGTTACAACAGATTATGATTTATATAGAATATATGAATCAGTTTATTGATAGTAGGCCTATTGGCACACACTGGAGAGCTACGATTGAGAGGTTTACACATTCTATAATGGTCGATAATGAAGGAGGACCTGACTTGATTATGTAGAGAAGAGTTTCAGAATACCGAGGAGGTTGGACGCACTGATAACAATACACGAAGTTTGTGGTGATTAGTCACACTATTCTCCAACACTTAAATTAAAACATTCTATGAATATTCAAATGTTTATGTAAATATTTAATCTATATATAAAATTTCACTAAAATTTTATAACCTCTTTTATAACATCTACTTTGGTAGAGGGTGCTGAGTAGTTAACAGATACTGTTTCAGGTTTTAATTACAAAATAATATAACTGGGTAGAAATAATAATCACTTCAGTAGCTTCAAATTTAAATATACACATTCCATTTGCAAACTAATAATATTCTTTTTTTTTAATAACATTTTAACGATTACTTTATCCATTAACGCCTTGAAGTTTAAAAAATAAAACCTATTCTAAATATACCTGTACTAGTTACCATAAACATTTATCATCCCTATTAAAATTTTGCATAAACATAAATCGTACTTGTTAAATATTTCAATAATCAAGGCTTAACACTCATAACTCAAGGTTGAATAAAGATTTTATTAAACACAACTAGATTAACTTTTTCTTCATCATATTTTTTTTAAATTTATACACACACACACACACACACACACACACACACACACACACACACACACACACACACACACACACACACACACACACACACACACACACACACACACACACACACACACACACACACACACACACACACACACACACACACACACACACACACACACACACACACACACACACACACACACACACACACACACACACACCCACACCCACCCACACACACACACACACACCACACACACACACACACACACACACACACACACACACACACACACACACACACACACACACACACACACACACACACACACACACACACACACACACACACACACACACACACACTCACACACACACACACACACACACACACACACACACACACACACATATATATACTACTACCACCCTACTTTCGCTCACGATTTTAAGATTCTTTGTTCCCTTTTTGGAACGCTATTTATCACGAACTCTTAAACTCGCTGTACGATCACCACCGATAGGGCGAACCACCTTTCCGCTCAGAGCAAGCGCGGGCAAGGCCAAGATGCTCACGTTTACTTTTTTCAATCAAAGATTTTGCAACTCTTGGCTCTAGTAAGTATGAGCTTGTCCTCATAAACTTACTAACTTTTAATTTACGCAAAATTCCCTGAATTTTATCTCAATGCTCGATTATTTGACTCTTTCTTAAGATTAACACTCTCTCTCCCCAAGGTCGTGCCTTTTGGGAGAAATCGGCTCTTAAGTTCTGATGATAACTTTTAAAATTTTCAAATTATATTACCAGAGCACACATATAAGATTTATATTTAAACAAGGTTAATAGCATATACAGAATGGATATATATTGAAAACACAACAAAATTTAGAAATGAAATATTTATATATTCTTTTCTCTTTTGCACAGTAAAAATGTTGAATTCATAAACTTTTTTAATAAGACCAAAAATTTGATTAAACAACAACACAACTATTTATATATTTGACAAAATTTACCAATGTAATATTTTCTATATTCTAAACAAACATAAAAACGCTTGACTTTTCAGACAGAACCACAAACAGTTTTTCCTGTACTGAAAAAGTCGTATTTAATTGTTAATTATTTACAACACCAAAGCAGAAGTATAAAAATGAATTTAATTTTTAATAATTCCCCTAATGACGTTATATTTGAAATGAAGTTAATATTTGCGAATTATTCCTTAAGTATAAGATACCTTCACACTTTATTAGAAGTTCTAGTTGGATTTGGAATTTGTTGTATAATTAGGCTGATGTTGATATGATATTTTCGATCCAGAGTCTGTAAGCAGCTATGTAGTTGAATGCTGGTCTCGAATTCTTCTAAGTTGCCTTGAAGTTCGATAAGAGTAGAAATTAGTCTAAGTCCAGTTAAGTAGAGTGACAGTTGACTTTTCCTCTCAGCTCAGAGTCGGTTGCAGAAGAAACGTCCACTTTGCGTCGATTCCAAATCAAAAGTATCCTTCTTTCGAAAGATAAATTACGGTCTCCCTTTCCGTGGGAATTAATCCACTTCCTGGAGCCAATTTTCCTCCCTTTTAGGGAAAAAGGTATTTTCTTCTTATTACGTGTTTTCAGGACCTTTTGGTCTGAAATATTTACACTATATATTTTATTAGTCATATTTTTTGACTAATGAATAGTTTTCTTCCTTTATTATTAATTAAAACACCTTTTAATTAATAATTTATTGTATTTATTCTTCAACGTTATCTGTGATCCAAGTTGGCAATATGATGTTTCAAACTTTGGATTCCTACTGAGGGTGCGCGCGCAACTTTTCATGTTTTTGCATGAAAATCTCTACTTTGTTCGTTTTTTCGTTCAACTCGCTATAACTTTCGAACGCTCGAGCCGATTTTAAAGTTCCTTTCGGATTCTTCTTCCTATCCATCTTGTGGGTCTTGTGGAACTTGATTCATCGCTCTACTGCGCTTCGTTCGCGAGTTATCGCCCTTTTCCCGAAATTCGATTTTTCTTCTTTCCAAATTTTGAGATAAGTCCTTTCTCAAAATTCTTTTGACGAAATCTTGTTCCTCTTCTACTACGACGAAAAACTCTGTTTGTACTTTTCCCATAACTCGTTTGGTTTTTGAGTTATGTGTCCTTGAAGTCCTAAAGTTTGCATCGTATGAGTTTATGTTCATAAAAACCCCCCCATTATATATTATTACTTCTGCTTTGATGTTTTACAATTTTACATACTATATATCTATAATTACCATGTTACTTTACCCCTTTAACGTTTAATTTAACCGCTTTTGGGCTTTGAAGTTTTAAGTTTTGTAATTATTATATCTCCCTTATTTTATTTTCAAATTTGATTCTAAGTACATATTATTGTGCCCTATTGTGGTCTCTTCAATAGTACTTATTATTATTTTTTAAATAATCCCCCCTTCAACTTAAAAATTCCAAAAAACTCCCCAAGAATGACTTTCTAAGTCCATTTTCACCTGTTAATTATTATTAATTCATATTTCTTATTTATGATTATTATTAGTTCCCCTTTGAGTTATGACTCTACGTTTTTTGAATTTTGAATTTAAGTTTTTTCCAAATTTTAGGTTTTTGAGCCCCTATAAAAACTTGAATAACTTTTTTGTTTTAATTGCTTTTAAATTTATTTTTCGATATTATTTATCGGTTGATTCTACTGAACATTAATTTATTTTAATAATTTAGTATTTTAATAGAATAAGAAACGAGGCAGAGTGACTTTTCACGAATCAACATGCAGTGTCTAGCACCTGTTGGCGTGACGTCATCGTTCCTCCTCGTCCCCCATCTACATGGCTTTATCGCGGGAATTTAAACTGTTTTAAATTGGCTTGAGACTTTTGGCTTTTCCCAAACCGTCTCAATATCCCCCCTTTGAACCAAAATTTTCGGTTAAATGATGAATTTCTATTTTTCATTTTTTAAAAAACTAAAATTTTTGTATTAAAACCCCTTTTTTAACATATCATATTTCATATTAACTTATCATCTCCATCAATCATCATCATTTAATTTGACATAATAACCTAATAATATATATAAACACATATATTTAACTTTTAAAAACATCTCCTCCATCATTCCATATATTTATATATTCAAAACACATTTTATTAATTCTTCCACATATTTATATATTCAAAACACATTTTATTTATTACTGCATAATATTTATATATTCAAAACACATGTTATTTATTATTTTATACATACAAATTTGCTTAATAGTTCACTTTCGTCCATTACAGCCGTTTCTTCTAAACGTCCTTGCTGTAAATAAACACATTTTCACACACAAAACATATTATATTTATATAAGTAATAATCCGTCTTATATGATTACAACTAACTTTTTTCTGCTTTGGTTGAACTAAAACTATGTCTTATATATAAAACCTGGTAACTACAACGGTTTCTATCCTAATTGCAGTTAACAGAAAAAATTATTTATTTCATCGGAAATCTCTCTTTAATAAAAACAAAAATACTATACATTTATACCTTGATTCATTCCTTTCACCCCTCTACTAAGTTGATGAACAAGCTGTCTGTCAATATTTGTTTATGCGACGTGCGGTCACCACTTCCCCGCTTTGCCTACCCTTTGTTTATCCAGGTGTCCATAACGGAAGCGTGTTCCCGCTATGCTCTTGGCCTTACACACTGAGGAATTTATTCAGGACTTATCCTGTTAATTACTGACCTATGCTATTTTCTCACAGCCAGCTGACTAGCCGTTATTTCCTTCTATCTTAACCGCGTCTACACTTTTCATTTTACAACTATTTAACATTACAATTTATACATTTTATTTATTGAACTTTATTACTATCTATTAATATCTCCTAAGTCCTACACATTTTAATTTTACTTTCCCTTCGGGCCTCCTTTCTTTCATTTTACATTTTGTAGAATTTTTAAACTTTACTTTCTTCTTTCGGTATCTTATTTCTCCTTGCTTTTCCCTTAGAAAATTTTGTCTTCTTTCAGGATCCGCCATTTTGATTATCACTCTTCGTTCTCTTACGTCTCTTGCGTCGAATTCGTCTTGTGCAAGTTCTGAATCGATTTCGGAGTTATTATGCAAAATTTCGTCGTAATTTATTATTTTATCATTTTCGTAGATCGTGGCCTCTGGCCCATTATTACTTATTCCTCCTACTTTATTTCCTTTAATCTCCTATCCTTTCAGCCCTTCTTCTTTATTAATTAATTGTTTACCTTTATCCCACGCTTTCAACAGCACATCATCTTTATTAAAATTTGCACTTTTCCTCTTCGTCGATTCATTCCTTGCACTTAACTTATTTCTTCGCTTTTGACCACCATCGGTTTCGTCACTACTCGGTCTAGACACGTCCATTGCTTTCTGTTTTAGGTCCATAGGCATTTTAATGGTCAACACACAAGCCCCTTTTACTCGCTTGTGCGAATTTGAGCCTCCATTTTTCGCAGCTGACGACGCCACCATTTTGTCGGTTTCGCCGCCATTTTGTTGGTCTTTCTGCACATTGTTTTTGCTCAATCTTAATCTATTTTCTTTAAGAAAATCTACTACAATAAATTCGTTTTCTTTTACCAGTTGTAGGAAACCCTTCTCCATATTAATTCGACTTCGATATTTGCACATTAAATCACAACCCATTATCATTTTGCTCTCTAGCTTTGGTACCACCATAAATACCCCTCTTATTGATTGGTTATTTATTCTAATCTCCAATAATGCTTGCAATTTAATCTTCTGTCGCTGGCTTTTTATTGCCGTCACCATTTCCGTATTTACAACTGGTAATTCCAAGATTTTATTGTTCCTCTTTTTTAGCACATTTTTATAAAAATCCTCTTGATCACAGGACATTTGAGCTCCTGTGTCAATGGACATATTTACTTTTATATTTTCAATTTCTATCCCAATTTCCGGACATTTTTCGTAAACTTCACTATTTAAAATTTTATTATCTCTTTCCTCCATTAAATCTTTTTTAATTTCGGTGTTTACAATCCCCAATTTAATTTTATTTATTTTCGAATCCCCCCTTTTATGTTTGCTAAATTTGGTTTTATCTTCGATCTCAATTCCGTTTGTATTTTCCAATTTCTGCCAAAATTTTTTCCTTGAGACCTCGTATTTTAGTTTTTTGTGACCTTAGGTGGGAATTTTTGGTTTGAAGGACTAGGGTTTTGAGGTATTTGTGGTTGGGGTTTGTTTTGGGTTTGACCATAGGATCGAAGGTTAGGGTTTTGGGATGGTTTTGAGTAGTCTTGATTCCTTTGCCTGAAATTTTGATCTCTTTGTTGTCCGTCCCTCCTTTCTAAACTATCTGGTCTTCGAACTTCCCTTGACATTCCGTCGACGTTTTCTATTGTCCTCAAAAACTTAATGGCGTCCTCCAAATGCTCACTAGCCCTACCAATACACGCTAATTGAACTTTTTGGTCAAAATGCCTCATTAGTGGGTATATAAGGAATTCTTCCGGAATTTTGGGTTCCAAATACTCGGCTTTTCGCACCATTTTACAAAAATAATCTACCCGGCTTATATTTCCGTTAGGATTATATCTATGGTTTTCGATCTGATTCCTAACCACTTGTTGAGTTTGATAACCCCAATAATGTTCTAAAAATAGCAATTTAAACTGGCTATATTCTTCTGTATCGCGCTTGATTATTTCCCACCACTCCATGGCAGCTCCTTTCAATTTTTTCTCCACAACTTTTAATTTATCTTTTTCTTCCATAACCGGATTTATTTCTTGAAATACTTCCTCAATTTGTTTTAAAAATTGAACAGGATTATCTCTTGCATTTCCCCAAAATTCTACAGTTTTTGTTTCTAAATTTGCCCTATCTAAATAAATTACATTTTTCGCACTACCACCGGTTTCTTTTATTTTTGCGACTTCCCTAATTTTAACTTCTAATTTTTTTACTTTCTCCCCAATTTCTTTAGTTGAATTTCCCTGTTCCTTTATACTGTCCGCCATTTTTTTTAATTTCTCCTACGCACTCTTCCACTTTTTCCTCACAATTTTCTATGCGCCTCGTATTTTCAGCCATATTACTGTCTATAGAGTCCTTAATATCCTCCATATATTTCCCTATTTCCTGTTTTCGGGCGTCTTCCCTTTGGATACGTTTTGTTTCCATTTCTTCCTCTCTCTTCATCCTCTCTTCTCTCTCCTGCTTCCATCTAGCTTCCATTTCTTCTCTCTCCTGCTTCCTTCTGGCCTCAAACTCTTCTTTTTCTTGCTTCCTTTTGGTTTCCATTTCTTCTTTTTCCTGCTTCCGTAATTCCTCCATCTGGATCCATTTTGTCTCCATCTCCTCCTTCTCCTTGTTTCTCTCGATTCTTTCTTCTATTCTTCTTATTTGGTCGTTGTCTTCCATCTCCTTTTCTTTTCTGAGTTGTTCCGCTTTGTCCTGTTCCCTCTCTTGCTTTCTTCTATCCTCCATTTGGTTCAGGTACCTCACCATTTTCTGCAATTCCGTCTCCTGTTCCTTTGAACCTTCCTGTTTTGCTGGATCTTTCGCTGGTCCCATTTTCACTTCACTTATTCACTTGATTTAATTAATTAAAATTTAAAAAAATTTAAATTTCGGTTTAATTTGGACTCTACTTTTGATTATTATTATTTTTGCAATTTAGTATATTTGTCTTCGTAATTACCAGCACAACTTATTACTAACACACATGTACATATAAATTATATCAGAACTTAAGATATTCTCGTTCGTATGAAACACTGAAAAATTCAAAATTTTGAAAATTTGTTCCAAAACTTTGCTTTTCCGTGCTCAACGCTATTGGGCGCCACTTGCCACGCTCCGCTCCCTTCTTTCCGGGTGTGTTTTAAGTTCGTGCCCCTACTTTGCAGCGTCAATTACCACCCTACTTTCGCTCACGATTTTAAGATTCTTTGTTTCCCTTTTGGAACGCTATTTATCACGAACTCTTAAACTTGCTGTACGATCACCACCGATTGTTCGAACCACCTTTCTGCTCAGAGCAAGCGCGGGCAAGGCCAAGATGCTCACTTTTACTTTTTTCAATCAAAGATTTTGCAACTCTTGGCTCTAGTAAGTATGAGCTTGTCCTCATAAACTTACTAACTTTTAATTTACGCAAAATTCCATGAATTTTATCTCAATGCTCGATTATTTGACTCTTTCTTAAGATTAACACTCTCTCTCTCCAAGGTCGTGCTTTTGGGAGAAATCGGCTCTTAAGTTCTGATGATAACTTTTAAAATTTTCAAATTATATTACCAGAGCACACATATAAGATTTATATTTAAACAAGGTTAATAGCATATACAGAATGGATATATATTGAAAACACAACAAAATTTAGAAATGAATTATTTATATATTCTTTTCTCTTTTGCACAGTAAAAATGTTGAATTCATAAACTTTTTTAATAACACCAAAAATTTGATTAAACAACAACACAACTATTTATATATTTGACAAAATTTACCAATGTAATATTTTCTATATTCTAAACAAAAATAAAAACGCTTGACTTTTCAGACAGAACCTCAAACAGTTTTTCCTGTACTGAAAAAGTCGTATTTAATTGTTAATTATTTACAACACCAAAGCAGAAGTATAAAAATGAATTTAATTTTTAATAATTCCCCTAATGACGTTATATTTGAAATGAAGTTAATATTTGCGAATTATTCCTTAAGTATAAGATACCTTCACACTTTATTAGAAGTTCTAGTTGGATTTGGAATTTGTTGTATAATTAGGCTGATGTTGATATGATATTTTCGATCCAGAGTCTGTAAGCTGCTATGTAGTTGAATGCTGGTCTCGAATTCTTCTAAGTTGCCTTGAAGTTCGATAAGAGTAGAAATTATTCTAAGTCCAGTTAAGTAGAGTGACAGTTGACTTTTCCTCTCAGCTCAGAGTCGGTTGCAGAAGAAACGTCCACTTTGCGTCGATTCCAAATCAAAAGTATCCTTCTTTCGAAAGATAAATTACGGTCTCCCTTTCCGTGGGAATTAATCCACTTCCTGGAGCCAATTTTCCTCCCTTTTAGGGAAAAGGGTATTTTCTTCTTATTACGTGTTTTCAGTCCCTTTTGGTCTGAAATATTTAAACTATATATTTTATTAGTCATATTTTTTGACTAATGAATAGTTTTCTTCCTTTATTATTAATTAAAACACCTTTTAATTAATAATTTATTGTATTTATTCTTCAACGTTATCTGTGATCCAAGTTGGCAATATGATGTTTCAGACTTTAGATTCCTACTGAGGGTGCGCGCGCCACTTTACATGTTTTGGCATGAAAATTTCTACTTTGGTCGTTTTTTCGTTCAACTCGCTATAACTTTCGAACGCCCGAACCGATTTTAAAGTTCCTTTCGGATTCTTCTTTCTATCCATCTTGTGGGTCTTGTGAAACTTGATTCATCGTTCTACTGCGCTTCGTTCGCGAGTTATCGCCCTTTTCCCGAAATTTGGTTTTTCTTCTTTTCAAATTTTGAGATAAGTCCTTTCTCAAAATTCTTTTGACGAAATCTTGTTCCTCTTCTACTATGACGAAAAACTCTGTTTGTACTTTTCACATAACTCGTTTTGTTCTCGAGTTATACGTCCTTGAAGTCCCAAAGTTTTTATCGTATAAGTTTTTGTTCATAAAAACCCCCCCATTATATATTATCATTTCTGCTTTGATGTTTTACAATTTTACATAATAGACATCTATAATTTCAATGTTATTTCTCCCCTTTAACTTTTAATTTAACCGCTTTTGGGCTTTAAAGTTTTACTTTTTGTAATTATTATATCTCCCCTATTTTATTTTCAAATTTGATTCTAAGTACATATTATTGTGCCCTATTGTGGTCTCTTCAATAGTACTTATTATTATTTTTTAAATAATCCCTACTTCAACTCAAAAATTCCAAAAAACTCCCCAAGAATGACTTTCTAAGTCTATTCTCACCTGTTTATTATTATTAATTCATATTTTTTATTTATGATTATTGTTAGTTCCCCTTTGAGTTATGACTCTACGTTTTTTGAATTTTGAATTTAAGTTTTTTCCAAATTTTAGGTTTTTGAGCCCCTATAAAAACTTGAATAACTTTTTTGTTTTAATTGCTTTTAAATTTATTTTTCGATATTATTTATCGGTTTATTCTACTGAACATTAATTTATTTTAATAATTTAGTATTTTAATAGAATAAGAAACGAGGCAGAGTGACTTTTCACGAATCAACATGCAGTGTCTAGCACCTGTTGGCGTGACGTCATCGTTCCTCCTCGTCCCCCATCTACATGGCTTTATCGCGGGAATTTAAACTGTTTTAAATTGGCTTGAGACTTTTGGCTTTTCCCAAACCGTCTCAACACGCGCACACACACACACACACACACACACACACACACACACACACACACATATATATATATATATATATATATATATATATATATTTTATGGAAGAAACGTTTATTATAACATACATTTTAATTGATATAATAAATGAGTAACTGTCAAATATAATAATCTTTGTCAGTCAACAATTATCTGCTTAGTGAAGTTTTAGCAGAAAAGTATAATTAAAATAACAATAAAAACAACAATGAAAAAAATCGCTTATGCACGATTACAACACTAACTACATGCACGATTTCACTACAAAATGTTTCAGTAAATAAAGACATTAGGTTAAGGGGAATAAAAATACGTTTGAGGTTGTTTTCATCAGCCTTAAGTTTAAATGAAACGGATTTTTCAGTGTTATTTTTTTAGTTTATAAGATAAGGCGTGTAATGAACGACGAACATATTCCGGTATTTCATTTAAAATATTTGGGTAACAAGAGACTGAAACGGAAAAATAAATTAAATAGAAACAAAACTTGTGGTTAGAATAAATTATATGAGGAATGGTTAGAAAAATGTTGTTCTGTAAACTTTTTTCAAACTCTAATCTCATCGACAAAGTATTTATGTAACAGATATTTTAAAGTCTACAAAAGATAAAATTTATATTAATATTATCTGGTAATAATTATCCTTTTGTATCAGGTTGATCATTATACAACAAATTACTACAATATCAATCGCTACTGCCTAGATCTCGATATTGGTTAAAGGTAAGGATTTACAGTTTGTGTCGCATAATATTCAGTTGTTTAAAACACAATTTTTGAAATTAGTATAGGATTATCTTAATAAATATATCATTACCGTATTATACAGTTGATTGCAAAGAAAATAATAAGTGCGTTAAATACAGTCCAGAAGTATAACATAAGTCTATATTTTCTTTACACCTATATATCGTGCGGGCAGATTCTGAAATACAACCAATACCTATATTTAAATTATGACTGTCTTAGATAATAAATTGTGTAATGAAGTATGTAAAATAAATAACAATATTGTAACGATATCATGATCCCAATTAAATTAAACTAAATAAAAAAAAACATCAATCATGAAATCTAAAAATAAATAATTAAAATATAACTTGAATAAAATAATAAATGTAGAACCATGTTAAACAAATGAAGAGAAACGGCAGATGCCGCCTGCAATAAAAAATGTACGTGCTAGGTTACAATAGCACTAGGATTTCAAGAACCTTGAAGCCAACACGTGTACAATAACGGAATTCTTGGGGTAGCAGAGTTTTTACTAAAAAAAAGAGAAATCAAGGGAAAGCAGCATCATAACGGTATTTTAGAAAAACACAAAAAACGCAAGTAGAAAGTAGGTCGGCCAATCAGAGACGTTTCAAACTTAAAAAACACAACGGCTAAATTCAAAAACAACCAGTAGGAATCGCGAAAGTTCGTATGCAGAGAAAGTTGGTAAAATCCACAAATCAGCGAACAGGGCGCGAAAACCAGTGTTTTAGAGAAGGAGTATTAGAAAATAGTTTGTTGAAGAGAGTCTTATAAGGGTCGCCGAGTCGTAAGGACGCGTGCACAGCTAGTCTGCGCTGTGTACAAAAGAATGGGTTTTTAACAGCGAAATAAGGGACTAGAAGTATCTTTATATTGATAAGTTTAAATTAAAGTAGAATCGAAGCAAGGGAAGTTTTAAATTAGAATAGGAAATTAAATTTGGAGTTTGTGGAGTTTCTTAATAAAAAGACAGATCAGGAAAAGGAGTTTAAATTCACCAGAGGTAAAGGAGACCAGTCATCGTAGAAGAGAGAGCTATATTTTGGAACGACTACAAGGAAGGAGAGACCTATTTTGGAACGACTTCAAGGAAGGAGAGGCCAATTTTGGAACGGCATCTGGGAAGGAGAGACAGCGTTAATTACCAACGAAAAGTGTTTAAGCAGTGTGGTGTTTTGTTTTTTGTTTAATAAAAAGGTAAATTAAAGTCATGTGTAGTGCATAGTGCTAACCGACCGAGCAAGAAGGACCAGAAAAATTGATAAGTACAAAACCAACTAATTGTTAATTATTAAATTCACTTAGAATTGATTTCACTTTCGATTGAGCCATTCAAAAAACCCAAGACCCGAGATAAAGAGATTTTGTTGTTTTAAATTAATTGTAAAAAACTGAGCTAGCCGAGATTAAATAAAAAGATGATCAATGTTAATAATAATTTAAAGTATTAAATAAAATTTGTAAAGAAATATAATAAATTAAAAGGAACTGATAATTTGAAGATTTTAACAAGAGTTAAAATAAAGTAAATTTTGTAATTTTAAAATTGTCTATGATAAATAAATTAATCTTAAGGAATGAATGAAGAGTAAATGGTTTCTTTAGATAAGTAAGTATTAATTCATGTATATGTTTATTGATGTAGTAATTTTATTCTTTTAAAAAATTAAAAGAAAGAGTTTGTTTTACCCAAATTACTGTTGTTTGTCTTTGAGTACAATAATTATATAAAGTCCCTTTAGTAGAAGTAGAGCAGTAATGAAATAATTGATAACATCTTAAATGTTATATTTGGCTCACCAACGTGTGACTTGTAGAATAAATTAAATATTAACTTAAAAAATTAAATATAACAAACTTTTGTATGTTATATTTGGCATTCCAACGTGTGGCTTAAATAATTAAAGGTAAAATTAAAATAATTAGCAAAGCAGGAGTTGCTTATGTTATAATATATTTAAAAAATTTCTATCGGTTTATTCATGTTGTGCATCGTGTTAATTAAACACATCGTGTTTTCATCATCTGATTAGAAATTTTTGTGTATTAATATTTCTATGTATTTCTAATATATATAGCCATTTATTCTTTTTTGCAATTAAGTGCTAATATTGTCGAATATTAAATTTAATTTAGGACATGATTCTAACGATATTTAAATGTTTTAAATCTTATAATGTTCCAAAATAATAATGATTTTTTTCTATTTAATTACATACTATATTGTCCTACTTTTTCTCTGTAAATGAAAACTGTTTAAATTTTAAATGGTTATAGTAAAAATATATCGCAAATGCATTTTATTATTATTATTATTATGTTAATGTTTAATCCTTAAGGTTTAGCCCATATTTTCTCTAATAGTGAGAATAAACAAATTTAAATATATAATAATATATAATGTAGATATGTTTATAGATTTAAAATATTTTGGGTTTTTGCCTACTTATGTACTCTCTTTACAATGAATTATTTGGTACTTTAAAAATCGTAATTTGAGACTCGTAGTAAGTTAATATATTAATTCGTCAATCTGTGCAGCCTGTACGGAAAATAAAATTAGTGTTTTTTTTTTTTAATTACTGTAAAAAATACTAAAAATAAGTAATATGTATGTTTATTATTATTATTTTTTAAATAATCGAGGCAGCTTTCGTTCAGAGTATTATTTGTAGAGTTAAAGTACTAGTTTAAAAACCCTATTATGTAAGCCAAACACGACAAAACTACTTGTATGTTAGTGTTACTTGCATGAGTCTAAACGTAGGTTGATGTTTGATATTAAACCTAATTGCGTATTACAGAAGACCAGAGTAAAACATTACGTTTTATATTTAAATGGTTCATTGTGACCATAAATGTTCAAAACTTACTGCATGTTAGACTGCTTGAAATTACTATTCGGTACAATCGTGAATGTTTGCTTGTTGTAGTATAATGTCTTTAACGGTTTGTAATTTACTATACAAAATCATAAATGATTTATCGTTCTCAATTAAATAGAGGATGAGAAAATTAGTTTTAAAATGTATTCTTATAATTATATGTGGTAAGTTGGTGTTACTGATTGTGTACATTGTTGTAAAAAGACAAGTTGAAAAGTTAAAACACCAAGATAGCAAATAAATCACCCCGTGTGGGCTAAAAAAATAATTATAATTTGACAATTATAGCTATTGGATATGGTTCTCAAGAGATAAGCGAAACATAGAGACAATGATTGGAAAACTATGATTATTGAGTAAGTGTTTTTGAATCCTCTATGGTAATTTATAGTGGTTGATTTACAATGAAAAAGAAGTAAATGGAAAGGAGGTACCGATAGAATTTTCCCTCATGATGTTGGTGAAATACAGATATGAGTGGATATTTTATGTGACTATTGGTCATTCATACATTGGTCTTCAGATGATGGGACCACCAAAGACGTATTATGATGAGTACTCAAAAACAATTAGTCAATGCATGGTATAAACAATTGCAAATCCAATGCTTACACAAACCCTGTAATAGTAATGGCAAAAGAAAATGTGTCATTCATGAAGTTTTGGTTGATATTTTGTGGTGAAAAAAACACGTGTGTTTCAATTTTTGTTTTTAGGTTAAGGTGAAAGAAAATAGCTTTTTAGGTAAAAGGATAATTTGGACAAAAATATAGATACATTTTACACATATAATTTAAATAAATACGTCTCCCTTAAAATGAATAGTCAACTTAAAACCATCCATTCCCAGTTTTTTTTTTGTTTTTTTTTATATCACATTACGTTTTACAGTTAAAGTTTTACAGAAATAAAAATCTAGTCGTTGCTCATGGTATAAATTGTTTATATTGATAGTAATTGTTTCTTGTCAGGTTTTAATTAGTTAAAATATTACCAAACAGTAAACTAAAAAAGATTGTGTGGGCTGAAAACGATTTAAGAAACTAACATTAATTTCAAAAAGGATATAAAAATATTACATTTAAAATACGAAAAAAATTATTCATGTTAGAACTGAAATAGAAGGCTGGAACACAACTCCCTTGATGATGATTACTAAAAAACAAAGAAAACTTTAAGCCATTAATCACACTTTTGCAAATGACCAAAAGTATAGTTTAGTTTTGGTATTTCATAACGGGTATACAAATTTCAAAGTGTGTTGTCCAAAGGTGAGTTAATAACGCCGACATTTAACATCTCTTGGTGATATGTTTGGGTAATAAACGGTGTGTTTTTAATCAATATACAAACATAATATTTAAAATTATTTCAGGTTTTAATATAATATATCTTATAAATATAAAGACATGAGTGTTAGGAAGATAACTAATCTATACCCGGATATCCATATATGTAATAAACTTAAGTAACTGCTGGAACAAACCAATGGAATGTGTCTTCTGAACTTCGGCTATCAAAAATATGGTAATATATAGGGTATTAAGTATGGGAAAAGAAGAAGACCGGAAAATAATAATTATGTGTGTAACCTAATCCGTCCATACATAAATAAAATAATTTATGAAAATTTAATTTTTAAATGGAATAGAGAATTTGTAAAAAATAAAAAAAAATAAAAAATATTAAGCTGTAAAATATATTTACCTGAATTTTTATGCAGATGACTATACGTTACACAAAGAAATATCTTTTCAGAAAAGAGTGTCCGGATCAAAGAATAAAGATGTAGATATTTATCACCGGTAATTATATAGCAGAGTAGCCTCACTTCAAAATCAATTTTTATGGGTTTTATTCGTCAAATAAATGTTGGAAAAATATTTTACTATCGAAAAAAAGTGTCGATTTGTACTTTTAAAAGTACATCAGGCTATTAGGCCTATAAACTAGTTCACCTCTGGGTCTAAGGAGGTTAAGGTGGCGCCGTATTTTCCTTGTTTTATTTTTTTATACTCTACTACATACCTTACTTCATAAGAATAAATAATGTTTTCTTTGCTGTAAATATGTAGGGCTGTATTATTATATGTCACGAAAGGTTTGGCCAGGTTGCTATATATATATATATATATATATATATATATATATATATATATATATATATATATATATATATATATATACTTATAAAACCACCTGGCCAAACCTTCCGTACGTTTATTGAAGTGAATGTCATGAGTATGAAAGATAACACAGAGTTAATTTTTTCACGAAAAAACAACTTGTGTAATTAAATTAGGTAATTATCTTTCCGACACTTTTTTTCGATAATAAAATATTTTCCCAACATTTATTTGACGAATAAAACCCATAAAAATTGATTTTGAAGTGAGGCTACTCTGCTATATAATTACCTTATCACCTTTATATATATATATATATATATATATATATATATATATATATATATATATATATTTAACTGATTGAAATAGTGATCCTCTCAGTGATGCCGTTAATCAAATTTCCGGGTAAACAGAGCTAAATTTTCGCCCGTACATTTATTTAAGAGATTTGTTTATTTCATTATTTGCCCGTAATTTTTTTTAAACAAAACACATTACATCCCGATATATGTTACATGTACAGTCTAACACAAATATTTCATTCCAGCTACAAATTTCACCCTCCCTAAACAAAACAGTTTGTAAAAATACCCTAAAGACCCCCCCTAAGACATTGATTTATGTCAGACAATGTTTGTAAACATGTTCTTGTTATCGCTCAAATACCAACTTTTTCTGCTAACATTGAAGACACCAATGACATCAAAATCTGATTATGTAAATAAAGATTTATATAATTCCACGATTTTTATTTGAATTCTAATTAGTATTTTTTTTGTTGTACTGATGTTACCTAAAACAACAATTTATTAACAATATTGCGAGAGAGGGGCATTTTAAAAAAAAAGTGAATCTAAATCAAGTATCTATTTCAACTAAATGTTTTACTTATTTTTCATAATGTAAGAAACTTGACAATTTCTTGCCTAACTTGAATTCTAAATAAACCAAACAAAAATTCGTTTTAAAAACATTCTATACCAAGCACAATCAAATGTACTGAATTTTGGTAATATTTCTTCAGATATTATCAATTTGCTTTAAATTTTTAATTAGCAAATTAATAATAAGGGATCAATATAAAAAACCTCAAGGCACTAACATTATATTAAATATTTATTATAATTACCTTCACCCCTTCTCTTTGTTTATCTAAAACAAAAATGTAAAATAAATAAAACATTCAAAAAATATTTTATAAGGAGTATTTTATACACTTACAACAAACGTTATTAATTAACTTTCAAATTGAACTTTCTATTGTATAACTATTGTATGAACTTTCATCAGATCATATCTACAATAACTCTCCTGCGAGTTCTATGTATGATTTACACTGTTTTAATATTATTGTTTTAGGTCTCCCTCACAACCCTATAATGACCTTTTATATATTCCGTTATTTTATTACAGTTTATAATTGAAATCTTTTTTATGTTGATGTATATGAACTGTTTATTATTAATTAGAATTTCTTAATCGTGCTTTACATTTATTAGACATTTTGGCTCACTTGCGACTAATCCCTTACGACAGATTTATATATATTTTTTTAAATTTAATAAAATAAAGTAAAAAAATGTTATTATTGTTTATACTGATGACCGACTGTACTTGATAGAATTCCATGTTATATAAAAGAAAAATAATTTTAAAAAATAAATAAAAATTTTAAAAAAACAAATAAATTGTAGAATTTAACAAAAGAATTTATTTGTGTTTATTTCTATAAATGTTTTTTTTTTTTCATTATTTATTTTTTTTTATTATTTTTCTTTTATATAACAAGGAATTATATCAAGTACAGTCGGTGTGTGTGTGTGTGTGTGTGTGTGTGTGTGTGTGCGTGTGAGAGAGTGTTTTTAACTATTACATTTTCAAAGTGTAAAAGTTAGTAGTTAAATGTTTTTACTAGGAAGTTTTTTCAGGCTTAAAGGTAAATGAATGATCAGTATTATGTTGTCAGTTTAGAAGGTAAGGGGTATAACAAACGACCCACAACTTCCGGTTTTTCAGTGTAAATTTATCTGGGCAACCAGGGGCTAAAGCTGTAATGAATATTAAATCGTCAAGAGCATGGCGTTAGTATAAATTATATAAAATGTGCTCGGACCTTTTTGTTCCTCTTAACCTTTCACATACTCGTATTTTATTTGCTCAATAGTTTTAGATGTACACATTTTGGAATCTGGAATAAAATTTGTTACTATATTGCTTGGGTCAAATTTTAGATGTATTTTTTTTTTTTTTTTTTTTTTTTTTTTTTGACGATAATAAAAAATCCTTATACTTTTAACACTTTGTCCTATCTTAATTGTCCGGAATGGGAGTTCAGATTAAGCTAGTGATTTTTAATGTTTATAGCGTAATTTTTGCTACTTTAGTACTGAAAACAAACTGCGAGACTATATATTTCGTTTATTTTTTTTTATTTTTTATTCGTTAAAATCTATCCGTCATAACAATTTACTTCTTTATAGCGTGCGAAGTTTCATATGTGTGGAATATGATTTTGTTTTGGATAAAACTATAACAAATATATTTCATATATATTTTTCTTTTTAAAAATGTACTTCTTCTCTTTTTCAGTATACACTATGAGTAAATTTTCCATACTCTACATTACCTATTTAATGATACATGTATAATAAGATAACAAAATACGTATCCTGTAATCTATATCTGCGAACAGTCTATGTAAATGTGATTTTATTATATTTTCCCAGCAAAATTGCATCGAATTAGAAATGTACTGAATAAATGTTCAATAACAATTTATTATCTCTATATTTTGTAGAACAAAAATGTATACACAGGTACAGAGAGTAGTAGTTTAGATAGAATGTTCTCCAGATTTCAGATCTTCTTAGGTTAGATTATGTAATTATTTTCAAGGTGAATACAATGCAATAAAATATGCCTTACAATATTAACTGTCGATTTCATTGTTTAAACTAAAAGAGTTAAATTAGAGTAGTTTATTATATTATCTATTAGAGTAGTTTATTATATTATCTATTTTTAGAGTAGTTTATTATATTATCTATTTTTATATCTTTCTTCAATAACACAGAAGTCTTCTGCAATCAATGTAGCACTGACATAATTTACATACAAAATACTTATTGTATACAGCTGTAACTCCTTCTTCTATACATACAAGTTTTTATATATTTTATGTTTGCAATTGTTTTTGACTCCATCTTCTGTACTTTGATATATTCAATATATTTATAATATACTACAATATACTAAAGTATATATATATATATATATATATATATATATATATATATATATATATATATATATGAAATTATTCAATTATGTACTTCAGTTTCTAAAATATCATTCATGTAATTCGTAAGATTAACACTTAAACAATACGTATTATTAAATGTTTTTTAATACACTCCTAGCCTGTTATATTTATATAACCAAATTTGTTAAATTAATACAATATTGAAAATGATAATTTATCATAAATTAATGGTTTCTACTTTATACTTATAAATTTTAATCTTTGATGAAAAGGCACAATTTTGAGACAATTTCATCTGAACGACATGGACATTACGAAGATATAGGTATACAAGGTCTCTCAATCTAACTTCGTAATAGTAGCCTCACCATAGTTACTACTACTACTACTACTACTACTACTACTACTACTACTACTACTACTACTACTACTACTACTACTACTACTACTACTACTACTACTACTACTACTACTACTACTACTACTACTACTACTACTACTACTACTACTACTACTACTACTACTACTACTACTACTACTACTACTACTACTACTACTACTACTACTACTACTACTACTACTACTACTACTACTACTACTACTACTACTACTACTACTACTACTACTACTACTACTACTACTACTACTACTACTACTACTACTACTACTACTACTACTACTACTACTACTACTACTACTACTACTACTACTACTACTACTACTACTACTACTACTACTACTACTACTACTACTACTACTACTACTACTACTACTACTACTACTACTACTACTACTACTACTACTACTACTACTACTACTACTACTACTACTACTACTACTACTACTACTACTACTACTACTACTACTACTACTACTACTACTACTACTACTACTACTACTACTACTACTACTACTACTACTACTACTACTACTACTACTACTACTACTACTACTACTACTACTACTACTACTACTACTACTACTACTACTACTACTACTACTACTACTACTACTACTACTACTACTACTACTACTACTACTACTACTACTACTACTACTACTACTACTACTACTACTACTACTACTACTACTACTACTACTACTACTACTACTACTACTACTACTACTACTACTACTACTACTACTACTACTACTACTACTACTACTACTACTACTACTACTACTACTACTACTACTACTACTACTACTACTACTACTACTACTACTACTACTACTACTACTACTACTACTACTACTACTACTACTACTACTACTACTACTACTACTACTACTACTACTACTACTACTACTACTACTACTACTACTACTACTACTACTACTACTACTACTACTACTACTACTACTACTACTACTACTACTACTACTACTACTACTACTACTACTACTACTACTACTACTACTACTACTACTACTACTACTACTACTACTACTACTACTACTACTACTACTACTACTACTACTACTACTACTACTACTACTACTACTACTACTACTACTACTACTACTACTACTACTACTACTACTACTACTACTACTACTACTACTACTACTACTACTACTACTACTACTACTACTACTACTACTACTACTACTACTACTACTACTACTACTACTACTACTACTACTACTACTACTACTACTACTACTACTACTACTACTACTACTACTACTACTACTACTACTACTACTACTACTACTACTACTACTACTACTACTACTACTACTACTACTACTACTACTACTACTACTACTACTACTACTACTACAATTAAAACTACCACTAAGTACGAGTTTACGCAATGTAAAATTTTTGTGAACTTCTACTACCCTGCACGGCTTGTTCAGTACTAGTAAATGTTCTGCTCTGTAGAAAAAAGTTAGGTCCCACTGTACTCGTATTTTTTACATAATGTAAAACTAAAACAGACTCAAACATTTCCCCCTCTAACTTTGGCTGTCTTTTTTTCAAAATTTACCCCCAATATAACGTGGGTTGTGTTTTGTAGTTAACGTATGCGACACACAGAAATTGTTTTTGAGGAACGATCATAAGAATATCGGGTAGTACGATAGGGATCGGACACTGTCAACGGGGTGGAAACCCCGTTCTCTACAGTCAACCACTATGTCAACCAAACACAAACACACACACACACACACACACACACACACACACCTAAATTCTTTCATACAATGCAAAATTTACTTACACTAAGTGCTACGATTCCCTACATATAAACATATACAATTTTATTCGTTTTATTCATCAATTATTTTTATATAGTTGTATGAATTTAGGTTTGTAAACGTTACTTTAGAATAATTTACTTTTCTTTTGACAAAAGTATTTATATAACACTTATGCCTTATGTTACCTTAATTACATTTCACAATTATTCAAACTGATTATTTTGAGGTTAAATAACGGCTACTCATTTTAAATAAATATATTTGGAAATAAAGCTGACTAATAATTATGTCTTATTTTTATTTTTTATAGTGTAAATTACATATATTTTATCAACTATGGTTATTGAAAATACTATGTTTAAAAAATAACGTCCTTTAGTAATTACTTTTGCGAAGCGCATTCTTTGCGATACTATATAATAAATTAAAGTAGTTTACACATATGTACTATATAGTGTAATTCCGTGAGAATAACACTCATTGAATTATATTTCGCTTACTACTTTTCCTCTTTCCATAAACATAAATAATTTATTTCAGATATTTATTTCTTTTAAAACTGTAAATCTTATTAAATTTATACGTGAATTAATTTTCCTTAAATTAAAATTGGACTTCTTTTATTATTATTATTATTATTATTTTAAAGATTGTTTTTTCCGGTCCTGAATACCTAAGCTTCCCAGACCCCATTTTCCGATTTATTCTCTTTAGTGTAGATATTAAGATTTCTAAATAACAAATGGTAAAGATGATCTCTGATATATTTATGTCATAAGACTCGATGAGTTTATTATAACGGTTACTATTTCTCTGCTTAATTTTACATTATAACTTTTCACAATCAAGTGCACATTGCGAGAGACCAACTTTTTTACTATGATGTTATTGATTTTGCGAGAAACAACCGTCTATATGGTGTAATCTTAATTTAGGGTACTTTATAAGGAAAAAAAATAAAATAAAAAATAAATAAATAACTAAAAAGAATGTATTTGCATTCCACAAATAATTTTACGATTGACTCAAATTATTAATATATTTAATTTAACAAAAGTTATATTAAAACAACAACAGGAATGTGAGAAGAAAAAAGTTTTGAAGTATAAAGTTGTAAAGTAAACTTTTTACATTTTGGGTAATAGAAATGTTAACTTTTATTAGTCCATAAAGTAATGTAAAAATTAATAGGTCGTTAAGAAATTGATCTTTCTGTAAATTATTAAAAGTCCAAGTTTTAATTACCCATTAAGTTAAAAGGATTGTTGATATTGTTATCATATCATAACCTAAAACATAAAAGTATTTTAAATATGTTTGTGTATTATTACGTAAAACTAAATTAAATGTTACCTTAATATTTCTTCGGGTGGCTTAAGGCATTAAGGGTTGCTTAATAACTTAAGGTGGCTTCGGGTATCAGTAAGGCGTGTTTGTCGAATTTGATGTAAGCGGGCGTGTGTATGCCAGTGAAGGCGACTAGTCGCTTGATTGGTATCTTGGTGAGTAGCTTGTGATATATCTGGAAGGTCTCCATGATGAGAAGTGATCATTTTGTCTTTTTTAAGCGGTTACTTATACAACTTTGCCTCTGCTAGCTTGTAGCTTAGCTTGCCTAGGATTGGTTGGTCCTAGACAATGAGCTGCGAGGTGGGTGAGATTGGTTCGGAGTTTTGTCACGGATTGCTATTGTTTGTGGACGCGGAATTTTACACGCTCGGCGTGAGCTGTCGGCCAATCAGGGACAAGTTACGATTGCGGGGCTTGTAAGTTGAGATTGGCCAAAGCTCAGCCGTTTAAGGCCGGAGATTTGATGCTTGCATGTGTTGGGTGTCTGTTGGCACGTTTTGCCGTGTAAGTTGAGGGAAACTAGTCGGGTGAACTAGTTCCCTGCTGTGGTGACGTTAGCAACTTTTTAGAAATCGAATGTTTGAAATAAAAAAAGCAATGTTTGCCTCATTGTAAATCAAAATTATTTAGATATATAACGAAACAAACTAGCTCCTAAATAGAATACACCTACACTGTAGGCCTATTGGACAAATAAAATGTGTCACAATATGTGAAACTATCACAATATTTAACATTCTTCAACACTATAAACCAATCCTTCACTTTCTTTTGAATAGGTTTGGTTTGTTCTTATTGTTTTTAGTAAAATAATAAATTTTGTATTTCAATAAAAGCAGAAACATTATTCATAAAGGATCACTGCAAATATTATATACGGAATTTTCTATATATTAAACAACTGTTACGCTAAAAAATATCAATAGACCATAATATATGTTAAATACAAATTTAAAGAAAAGAAACACAAGTGGAAAGAATTTACAGTATTGTTATGTTGGGCACAACAACATGATTATGTTTCGGGTCTTTTTAACTTGTTAAATAAATACTTAAATTTATCTTTATTTTAGGAGTAGAATATAAATTTTAATTTGAGGTTAACTGTTTACACATTTATTATTTTATTTGTTTTAATGTATAATGCAAAATTTTATCTATCACTAAAAGTTTCAGCCAAAAGAGAAGAAAGTGAATTCATTATCAATATTAAAATTAGGACCTGTCCGTGCTGAATATTGTTCAAGGACGTACAAAATTAGGATACTATTTTAATTATTTAAAACAAATACTAGTTTTTCTCAAACATGCTATAAAACATGCTATCAAACATTTATGCTTCCGCCAATGTAAAATGAAATAGAAATTACAGACTTTGACCAGTGAAACTATTTGAGGACACTTTTATATTTCTAATTTCTATCCACTTGCAAATCTCTTTAACGTTAGTTGAATCAAATTTGTTGTCATTATGTCTGATTAGAACTATTTCATCATGCACAATACTGCATTTACAGGTCTGTAGTATTGAATGCAATTGAGCTACAAATCTATTTCGTGTTATGGAGTCGTTAGGAACAATATGCGTCACTTCCCAGTACAAAAATTGTTTTTTATTTTTTTGGTTTTTTTTTAATATAGTCACGAAGTAGATCTTTTGTTGAAATGAAAATGATCGTGTCTAACACTGACAAGTACAATTGAAATTAATTCTTTAGTTCATAGCCATATCGTAGATCATTTTATTTGACCATTATATTTTAGAAAGTATAAAACATTAATTATTTAATTATGTTGGTACTAAAACCTAGGTCACATAAAAATTATTCAAAATAATCATGAATGGAAAATTAAAGAATTGGTTTTCCTCATGATTTATTAGACATCCTATGTCATAAATCAAAAGAAGGGTATTGGAATATCGAAAGAGAAATAAATGTTGATTGTTTGCTGTTATACAATTTTATGTTAAGACTATGGATATTAAAATGTAACCAAAATAAATTTTTCGTAATATTTAAGAAAATACACTAACTTCTTAATAAGCAGAATAATTTATATTTATGATAAAATAGAAGAATTGATAAATAATTATTTAAACACATTACTTAAGTACCTTAATTAAGTATTGCCAAAGTTTTTTTTTTTTTTTTTTTTTTTTTAATAATGCCTCCACAACTCTAATAATGACTAAATGACAATTTTATTTACTTTTTAAGTTTACAGGTCTCTAAATGGCCATTTTTGTAGGTATACCGCTTTCGGAGCTACACTCCCTTTATTGTCAAATCAACCACAAACATTACAACACTGTATGGACATGTTGTTCATAAAGTTAATTTTAAAAGCAACACTGAACGACAAAAAACAAATAAAAACAATGATTACTAACAAATAAATTGTTGTAACAATTATTTCTACAATGGTCAACTGGTATAATATCGTAACACTGATATATTTACAGAGGGATAGACGGACAAGTTATGTAGAGTGGTCTTTAAGAATATATTTAAGTTTTTCAAGAAACAAATAAGCTCTTTTCCATATCGTAAAATAAATAAATTACTAAATAGAGGAGTTACACTTAGGTTTGTTTTTTATTATTATATACAGATTTAAATAAGTTAAACAGAGGAATATATTTTTTATTCGTAATTACAGAAAAGATAGATTAATCAAAAGGGATCAATTAGTTAAGGTTTCCACTATTGTAAATTAAACACATTAAAAATTTAATGTAATTTAAAATGAATTTCACAAAAAAGTTTAATTAAATATTCCTTTTTGATCAAATGTTGCTGCAATTTATATACCATACGGAAAATGTTTGTTATTAAATAAAAACAGGATAATAATTTATTGTACTCCATAACTACATTTTTTGTGTTTTCACATTTGTTTGATTTTTACAAACTCTCTACATTTGTACTATTGAATACAAATGTTAAACTATTACACATAAAATCAATCCAGAGACAGCTATGTGAACTAATTGGCAATTACTCATCTGCTAATAAATTACTCCAATCACGAAGATCATACTTCACTAATTTATAACATTAGTAATCTGCAAACTACCACTTGAATCAAATAATTTCAGCTGTGTGGAACGCTACGCATCGTTTCACTTGTTCAATACTCTGATAACATAATTGCTCTTCCTCAATAGCACTTGTGTTCAAACAATGCATTTCTGTATGTATTTTTTTTTCTAATGATCATTTTTAGATGCAAATACATTCAAATGAATGAGTAATAGATTACCTCTTCTGTAAATTTGTGACACAGACATAAAATTTATTAGGTATATTTAGATAATCTTTTGGTTCACACATTTTTATTTTTACTTTCTCACATTACCTAGCAAATAAAATTACTTGACATAAAACAATCGATCTCGATTTTTTTTTGCGTTATATCCAATTTGAGGTTGTCCTAACCAATAAAAATAGTTTTGGGGATAATTTTTTTTCTGTTTTTTAAAACCCTAACAATTTCAACCTGCTGCCACAGGACTAAAAAAAAATTGATGTAAGTAGGCTTATAATAAATACGATTATGAGTTTCTTCAAGTTTAGCACTTATGGACTAGTTTATTTTACTAGGAAAGCCATATCAGGCCCCTGCAACTGATTTCTGCTGAATTGACACATTTGTTGACAAATAATTTTTCTTGATATTTGGGATGGGCGATTTAGACTGTGTTTCATTATTTTTACCAACAATTTATTTATTAAGTACATTATCGTCACTAATGCATTTTATCTGCAAAGAGAGAAAAAAATTTTTTTTTCTGAAACTTCATATATTCTGAAAATCTTTACTTTTTGTTAAATTGTTTCCAACAAAGCAAATTATTATTTTGGATATAAACAAGGTTTTAATTTAAATTTTATGTAGAACTACATGGGTTTGAACGACTAAATTTACAATAAAATATTTAATATTATTTTTTTCCGATAGTGGATTGGATTGCTATTCAGCAAACGTATTCGAATTGTATTTGTAGAAACAAACTGGTGATAGCATTATTTTGTTTGATAAGTAGCTATTTAAACGAAACGTAGTTCTCTAATCTTTTATAAATGAACCTATTTTTTTCAGTAGTTTAGTACAACAGACGCCAATAATTAGCCATATAATTGCTTCTACAATACAACATGTTTGATTTCGGATACTTTTTAATTAGACCATCCTTATAACGTATCAAGTTTGTCTTTTTTAAAAATGCTAAGTAACAATTTTAAAGAACGGAGGCCTCAACTTAAAATGAAAGCAATGTAGTAGTATCATATTAGTTATTACGTCTAATATTTTCTTTTATATAAATGTATTTAAAATCTTGTTTTAATAATTGGTAGCATATAGATATCATGTTTATTTATTGTTAAAGTAGTTTTCTGAAAAGCGTTTTATTATCCCTAAATATCATTTTAAAACGTGCTGGACAAGTAATTTCTTAAAACAGTACGTATAATTGAAACACCATAATAATGAGTCTGGAAATATTCGATATTAATTGACATTGCTTTTGGTAATAGTGTAATTAGTAATACTTAGTGTTAAATGATTACATTAAGAATACATATTTATTCCCTTACTAATATGAAAGTATTTTTTCTTAAACTAGAATTTAATAGAGCTGAAATTAAACAATAATTTCTCTTAACTTTGTTCTTGTTACTCAACTAGTAAAACTAATAAACAGATCTACAAAAATTAAACAGTTCATTTGACTAAATTTAGTTATTTGTTATGTTTCACATTTAACCAACTTTATTATAATACTAAGTATATATTTAGATAAAAATTCATAAAATATTCATAACGCAGAAGTTTATCTTATAATCAGTTCTGTTTACCTATTCAATGAATTAAATGCAATAGGAGACACGAATATTTGTATTAATTTTTTTTTAATATGTATAAATTATTGAATAGATAGAAGTTGACATACAAGAAGAATTTATATTATTGAATATATTTTCATATTATTTTTTATTAGAATTATATAAACAGTTTAAAACAGAAACCACAATAATTTTAAATGAAAAAATAAAAATATTTTACGTTATTTATGTACGTCCGTATTAAAAATATAATACGTCCGTATTAAAATTACAATCAACTGAACTAATAAATGACAAATAAAATCCCTAAGAAAAACTGGAAATTAAACCATAGTTGACTGAAAATGATATTTTTACGAGTAATCTACGTGGGTTATAAGTTGGATATGTAAATCAAAATATTGGGGAGTATTTGTAGGGAACAAAATACAAGAAATACTGAAACTAACTTGCGTGGAATGTTGGTGATGTTGATGTGGAATATGAATCCAGAAATAATGTTCCATTCGTGGATTGTTGGTTGAAACTGTAATCAATAAAATGGGACTTAGATGGAATTAAGCCTGTTTAATATATAAACGGTTGAAAAGAGTTAAATATGTTTAATATCTCTGAGTTTAATTGAGAAGTAATTATTGGTACTACAGGTTTTCTACTAATATTAATTTTGGAAACTGTTCGAGTTTTAGCTAGTATATTACTTCTTATAAATAATAAAGGAAGGTGATGTTATTTAAAAGGAAATAGTTCAAGCAGAGAGTCAAACATCAATAAGTGGAGAATATATTTATATAAATGTCTTTTTTAGAAAGAAGTATTGAAAAAATAATAAATAATGGATTGATTTGCATGAACACGAATATTAACATATTCATACACATACATAAATAACACATACTTAGTGAGAGTGAGAAAAAGCACCACAATCTCCTTATCATCCTTGGATAATGTTTTCCAAAAAGAATATAATAAAATTCAACCGGTAAGTTTTGCACTGAAATCTCTCTTACCGTACACCATATTCCAAATTCCATCTTCTTTAATAATATGTCATAAAAAATGTGTTCGTATCTCTTGTTCATACGCAATCAATACAGAATTATATTTCACTTTGCTGCGTGTACAACATATGCAGTCGAAAACAAATATTACATTCTAAATTAAAAAGCAGTGTCACATTGTGAATAATCCTATAATATTTTCAACTAATCAAAGACTATGTTAGATTCTCCTGAATGGCGAAACAAAGATACTGTCAATCTCTGTTAAATATGGAACCTATCCACGTACATCTTTACCAATCGCATCACCTTCTTTAAGGATTTCTATGCACTTTCGTAACAATCTCACCAACGTCTTGGTTGATTCTTATCCAGTTCCGTGCTACGACACTAGCGTCTTGGGATTCCCATGTACATCTGTACAAATGATACAGGTTTAGTGGGGATTTTCATACACTTTGAACGAACCTCGAATATATATAAATACAATGTTTTTAAGATGTTCATCTGTTCCATAGTCAAATACTAAACAAGTTGTATTCAAATCAAAATTATTCGCAGTCAATATTCTATTTTTGTCATAAGGAATGAGTAAAGTGTACCTTGTAGTATTTGTTAAGATCAGGGGATAAGAGTATAATAGAAATTAATATGTCACTTCACTACGGGCAGCGCTACTCTTTGTAAACGTCATTTATGTTTAAAAATACAAGTGACTGTGGTAATATAGTTGATTCAATATGGAAAAAATTATATGTATGATACATATTACAATAATACAGTAAATAAAAACTAACCACTTTTTTCAATATTAATTTATATGGTATTTGATTGTTTGTGCATTGCATACACTAAAAAAAAGAGAGAAAACTAATTTAAATAATAAATGATACGTAATAAGAATTTATTATACATGTAGTCATGTATCAATGTATTATACATGGTTATTATGCGTAGGTCTACGATGGAAATTGAGATCATATGAGAATTTTAGTGAGGATCGTAATGTTGAGATATATCATATCCTATCATAATTATTATTATATCATTATATTTAAAGATGTCTGTCGCAGTGAAAAAAAATAGGAAAATTAAATCGTGGTGACAAAATAATAACCATAAGTTTATACATTTTTAGGGTGAAAGAAAGAAAGATAAAAAATAAGTTGAAATAGGCCTCTTAAAATTATTTTATTAAATAATTTTGCGAAAAACTGGAGTGGATTGGTTAGTTTCACAGGTCAATAGCCTTCATCTATGTGTTGGAGGTCTATAACCAATAACAAACGACCGATCTTGAACTTTTTGGGACATCGTGATAGTAATTTGTGAACAAGTGGCACTTGGGTAAGAAAATAAGGGTTGGCGTGTTGTAATCCGGGAGAAATGAGGTGTGACGTGAAATTAATGAGGACAATGAAGTTTGGATAACATAACATTAAGTAAATAGTTGAACAACTTAAGGTACCAGTGGCACTTGGTATCAATTTATATATTCAATATTCTTGACTATGTGCTACGCTAGGAGTATAAGTGGAAACAACCCAAATTAATTATAGATATTAGATTTAAAATTTATTATTGTTTTGTATTATTATCGATGTGTCAATAAATTAAACGATTTCTATCATATGCCTTACTAAAGATTGATCTTATGAACTTGTATGTATTTACATTTAAATATTAGGAAATTAAATTAAGTAGTATAAAGTCTTACGATTATTATTTTAATCCCTCTTGTTATTCCCCAGTGAAGTATATTTTTGTAATAGTTCAAGATGTAGGTATTTTAAGTTAAAGTAAAAACACATAATGTATGAATATTTATTCTAATTTGACATTAAAAAATGGAATTTATATGGCATAAAAAAAAAGAATTAAAAAATTCAGAGATATAATAATGTACATCTCGGATCATTTATTTATTATGTTTAAATTTTTTCTTAATGAGATACTTTGATAATTTTAAATATTAACTTAACTTCAAAAATAAAACTGACCTTTGCAATTCTTGAATAAATGATTAGTAAGTCCTTTTAGTATAGTTCAAATTCTTATGTGCACAGATATAATAGTGCTTTATCAGGTGCTTTCAAAATTACTTTTTTTGATTTTATATGCCGTTATATTTCGGTAATGAGGACAATAGTAAAAGAGAAGAGTAAATTATTGTGACTTAATGAATATGTTAAAATACTAAACAATAAGTACAAAAAAGCAAACATGACCATAATTATGTAGCAAATAAATTGTTTAAGAAAATAAACTCTCTAACTGTTACAAAAAGTCAACAGGAATGGTCTCCACATTCAAAATAATATTGGTCAATTCATAGTACTAGTACATAGAGCCTAATTACATTCGCTCTGTACTTGCATGCTGATGTTAAGTAAATGTGACTAAATGTGGGTTAATGAGTGGCATTAAAGATTAAGTGTGTAAGGGTGAAGAAATCCGTTTTATGTGCAAATACTTCATTGCCGTAAAGTATTTTAGTGAACTACTCCTTCCATTTCGACATTACTAGAGCTCTGAAAAAGAATTATTGTTGTTCTAGATGTAGATGGTGTGAATATAATCTTTGGTGTGATATAGATGGTGTTTTAAAATTGTTATATAAAAATTAAACAAGAAATAATATGAATGTGTTTCTTTGATATTAACGTAATGAAATACCTAATTATTAATATGAATTTTAAATTTAAAATTTATATTTTGTATATTTTGTAAAATACTGACATCATTATTCCCTGGTGGTTACGTTACAGTCATGTTTAACATCATTTTAAAATCATCCAATACGATTCAAAATTCACAGTACATTCCCATTCGATGTATTATATCTGTCAAAAATGAGACAATTGAGGTAACAATACGAATATGTAGATATATCATTGTGGCCTAGTATTGCATCATGTTATCAGATATTAAATATAACCTAAAAACCTCGAGAAGAAAAATGTTTATGTCACCAACCTCTAATAATCCCTGATATCGGAAAAAAAAGTTTTGTATTTGGTGTGTACAGTTTATTAAAGAGACTTTAAAATTTATATTTTTTTAACATTTGTGATCATAATCGGCGAAAACAAAAGCGAAGAAAAGATCATAAATATTAACCTCCTAAAAATACTCATTTGACCAGTATAAGAACAAGAGTTGGCCTAAACACTATTACGTAACAGTCCCATTTCGTATATTTCTGATAGTTGTTTGTAAAGTCTAAAATAACAGTAATTATGTGATTTATAAGAAATTTTGAAGACTTAAATAGATCTAAGTCCTTGTAAATAATTCTTGATAGTAATAACGTTGAAACTGTTTCCTGAATCAACTTGTCCGAATACTTTATGTGGACAATTGTCTCTTAACCTTTTCAAACCAGAGAAAAATCTTCTGAAATTAGTTTATATTGGGAATTCATCATTAATTTAACTTATTAATGTAAGGAGGTAACTGTTTAAGGGTGACAATGTTTTAAGTGGTAACATCATTTACATTCCCCAATAATAGCGCTCACAGTATTCTTCCAAGCACGCGAGTTTGGGTAACAGTTCAGATCCATATCACGCCAGGAGTTTAGGTTGTTCCCACCACAAACACTCCTGTGCAAGATCCAAAGTTGCTAGTTGCTAGTTTCTGACCATAAGGTTTCATCATCTTACTTCATTCAAGGGTTGGCAGACTTTAGTCTGGAAGCACTCTCTACTTGCTACGTCTCTGTAAAGAAAAAAAAAGTTGGGTGCTTCGTAATTCAACTTATAAAATAATAAATTAATTTAGTCATTTTCCTTGAGTTTATTTTAAATTTACACAATATCATATTCTTAACTTGTAATCTACGCAGGTATCATGGCATTGTATATACAAAAATAATATCGAAAACTATTCTGCGACAAAAATTTAAAAGATAAACTTTGAACATAGTACATTTTCTATCATCAAGGATATTATCTTGCTCTAATATTTTGTGTTGTAACAATCCATAAAATGTTTAATACCACAGATTTTGAACTGATAAGATACACTTGCTAGTGTAATTTTAAACATCCAAATGATATATTCAAAACAGTTTCGTCTTTTCACTATGTAAACATATAAATGAGCTAAGGAAGAATTATGTGAGCGGTTCTCAATGACTACAGTTATTTATAGGAGTGAAGATTGTCTGTGTGTATGAAAAAGACGTACGATAAAATGTCGAAGTAATTGGATTTCTCTTAAATCAATGAGCATTATTTTTTGTATAATATATCAATTTAAAATTTAACATTGTACTAAATAATGTTTTTATATCTGAATTAACAATATGTATTTGAAGATGGTGCTTTTAACGCATTTAGTCTTTTCAACTCTTATGACTTGAAAATTATAGTACAGAATTTGATACGTGTCAGAATTTTACTGAATACCCAATATAAACACAGTAAATTTAAAAACCCTTTGTCATTAAATGAGATTATATGGAAACCATTTGATTAAATCCGATAACTTACTAAGAGCATCCAATAATTAAAAACTAAATGTACATACCGAGATATGCTTTACAGATTTGTATAAGACGATTTTAACAATCTTAGCTTAAGACAATGCCGAAATAAAATAACTCTGTAACAACTAAAGTTAAAGACAGGAATTAAAACATCTTGTATTAATTAAGTGCTTATTGTGGCAAGCTGTGTTTTATTTCATTTAATGATGTTGTATATTTAGTCTATAATTACGAAAAAATTTAAATAATTATTTAACATTATATCAGTTGTGTTTATGTGCGTATATAATCTTATATAAGAGTAAACACATAACAATAGCAATTCTCTTACCTCTTTACAACAAATACTATTGCCAAATAATTTATTAAATAAAGCTGATCGCATTTATCTGGTACAAATACAAACGTAAAGTCAAAGTATGATATTTATACACAATGAAATGGTGATACTTACTGTATCTGCTTATATCTTTTCTTTTCATGAAGTTTTAAATATGCCATACTCCTTAACTGTAAAAAAGTTGATAAAATATAAATCTTTATTGTTAAAAATTATTATATATTCTAAATTATTTGTGTCATTCATATTTAGAGAATGTTATATTAAATGTATATAATATATCTTTGGAATGTACTCACTGTATTTGTTTTCTATATTCAAACTTAGTGTTAGTAATTTTGATATTTTGACTTTTCTCTTTAGATATTGACATCTATATATATTTTTTAACTCTGATTGGAGAAAACAGAGTTATTAACTATTAAGTTGATCTTTTATGACACTTTGAAATGAATACATAATGTAAGTTGGGCTAAATTGATTCCATATTATATATTATTATTTCGACTATTTGATATATATTAGTGAATTGTCTTTTATTAACTTATTTCATAATTAATTGGTTTTAAGGATTATGTGAATAAAATATTGTGACAATATATTAAGGTGATAATTAATACAGATATGGATTTATTTCTGTTTCTCCGACATTGGTATGACTGATCTACAACCTTATCTTAAATTTAATCAATTTTTATATTTCATATACTAAGTTTTTCCAACATAAATTCTTGTATATCCTAAAACTATCTCTACGTATATTTAAAAGATCTTTTTTTTTAACACTTTGGCTGCCCTAATGCAATGAAATAAAATTTTGTATTTGGCCGATGTTCAAGTTTTGTTTTTTGTTATAGTATATTAGTGTTGGATTACATAGAACATAATTATTTAGACATACGTAGGTATTTTATATTTTTTCCTATTTTTTTTATTTGTGGTGACATATGATACTCACGGGGCCATAGATGACACAATAATAGTTTTAATAGGGTATGTGATGACACATTGGATGCACGGGGCCAACATTAGTCCAAATGTGCCACTCTGAGCAGTGTGAATCCTATGTGTCACCACATAAAGTATTTTAGTTTTATTGTCATTGTACTAATTCTCTATAGTATACTTGAAAGTATGTACTGAAATTCAGTTACTAGGATATTATAAGGTTGGCTGCATTGACAGTTTGGTAAAAAAAAAAAAAAAAAAAAACACTTGTTTCTGAGCAACTGAGTTTGAGGTTACTTCATTATTGAGTTTCAATATTGTGAACATTGTGGTTTCATTTGTTCAAAATTGTGTTTCTCAATGTGCGAGTAGTATTGTTTATATCTGTTTTCAAACATGGAAAAAAACTATGAGGACATGGAAAAACCGATAAACAAACTTTGGCAAGACTATATGTCAGATGAAGATGACGATGACGTTCTAGGCGATACTTATCTTAGTGATGAATACCAACCTACTGATGGATCTACTGAGTCGGAAGAAGAATTAAGTTCACCACAGTCGAGAAAGAGGAGAAAACTATCACCCAACTGTAAAACCAAAGGTAAACCAACCAAAGATGAAAGTTCGGTTCCTGCAACAAGGCCTAAAAATGCCAATTTAGACATCTCCTTAGAACCTAGGCCTGGGACTTCTAGGACCCTCACAGCTGCACCTGCTGATAGCCAAGAGCCTAACTTTTATATCTTAAATTCAGGAAATGAATACACTGTAAATGATCCCGTTGGTATTATGCCTGGTGAATATGACGTAAACGTGACAAATCTCATTGACATGAATACCCCGGTAGATATCATATTTGAAAACGTAGCATCGACAGACGATAGATCATTAGATTCAGTAGATGAAACTATCGAAAGAGTAATAAGAGAGGCCATCAATGAAACAGTAGACAGCAATGTCAGCCAGACCCAGCCTACAGCTTGGAGTGAAGTTTCAGGACAATTCCTGAAAACATTTCAATTTTCTGAAAACAACCCTGGAATTAGTCAAGTTGTAGTAGACAATTTGACTGGGAAAGGTCCAGCAGAAGTTTACAAACACTTTTTGAACGATGAAGTTTTAGAGTTAATTGTCGATGAGACCAACTTGTATGCACAACAAACAATTGCAAAGGGTATAACCCGTCAAAGTCGCTTACAGCGATGGAAACCCACCAATATTTCAGAAATGAGAAAATTTATTGGCCTAATAATTTGGATGGGGCTATGCAAGTATACATGTCTTGAAAAGTATTGGTCCAGTAAAAGAATGTACTCAAATGAAATGAAGCTGGTCATGTCTCGCAACAGGTTTCAGCTTCTTTTGACTAACATGCATTTCAATGATAATGAAAACTTGGACACTTCAGATCGGCTCTGCAAGATATCCCCATTGATTGATCTAGTACGTGGGATCTACAAAACAACACTTGTACCTGGAGAGAACATATGTATAGATGAAACTCAGGTACCCTTTCGAGGTCGCCTGGGGATCAAGCAATACAATACCAGGAAGCGACACAAATTTGGAATAAAGTTATTTAAAGTTTGTGTTCAAGGAGGGTACACATACGACTTCCGAACGTATTGTGGCCAAGATAAGGGCAAAGGCTCTGTTGCCACTAAAGTTGTGATGACATTGATGTCAAGCTTACTTCACAAAGGAAGAACATTGGTAACCAATAATTGGTATACTTCTGTGGCTTTAGCCGAAGATCTCTTGAAACGATCCACCCACCTAATAGGCACATTAAAATCTAATAGAAAAGATAATCCAAAGGCAGTAATTCAGAAAAAATTGGAAGCAGGGGAGGTCATTGCACGAGAAAATAGCTCTGTAGTTGTTGTGATGAAATGGCAGGACAAACGAGATGTTTTGCTTCTGTCAACAAAACATACAGACGAGACTCAAGAAGTAAGAAGACGATCTGGACCTGTAAAAAAACCTAAAGCTATCTTGGACTATAACAAATCTAAAGCTTTTATTGACACTTCTGATCAGAAGAAAAGCTACAGTTCATCTCTGAGACGAGGGTTGAAATGGTACAGGAAGTTGGCCATTGAAATTTTGATTGGAAAAAATATAGTGAATGCAATTCATATATACAATACTCTGAACAGTACCAAACACTCAATCACTGATTTCAAAGAAGCCATTGTGGAAGAATTGACAGGGATCAATGCAATGGACCCTCCCCAACCTGCTCAACAACCAGCGGAGGCCCATCGCCTTGTAGACGCAGGAAGACAAGGGAGAAGGCGATGCCTTAAGTGCTATGATGAACTTTCTAAAGAAAATGGGAGAAATTATGCAATGAGAAAGACACCTCAAACAAAGTTCAAGTGCACAACTTGCAACAAGCATTACTGCTTAGACTGTTTTTTCGATACGCACAGTTTTGTGCGCTAAGTAGTGAACACTTCCTATGACTAGCCAACCCCACAATGGTTTCTATATTATGTTCTGACTTCTTAGCTTATATAATTTTATTAATTTTTAGTTTTTGTTTTTTTTTTTTGCTCTGAAATGTGTGTTATTTACCATAAACAAAATGTTTCAACTTCATAATACCAGTTTTCAGTCAGAGGTTTGTGCGCTCAGCAGTGAAAATGTCCTTTTATTAGCCTACCTCATAATTGTTTAGATTTTATCTTTTGACTTCTTATCTTATAACTTAATATGTTATTAATTTCTAGTTTTTCTTATTCTCTGAAACATGTGTAATTTACCATAAACAAGCATTTTCAACTTCATAATAACAGTTTTCAATCACAGGCTTATGCCCTTAGTAGTCAAAATGACCTATGAATTAGCCTACCTCACAATTGTTTCAATTTTATCTTAAAGTTTCATTTTCTTAGTTTATAACATTTTATTACTTTTTATTCTGAAAAATGTGTAATTTACCATAAATTAATAAAATTTTCAACTTCATAATAACAGCTTTTCTGTCACTTCCCCAACCTAACTTGCAGGCCCTGTGAGACCACTATGGATTCACAAAATCGTAGGCCCAAGGCTTTTTTGTACCCTTCAGGCCCACTGAATTCAACTAATACTAAAATAAACTGATTATGTGAAGCCAATTTTGTCTCACAAGGCTTTATTAACATACAGTACATGCGAATCCACTATGGTCTCACGGGGTCAAAACGTTATTGGGTGCGTGAGACCACATTGGGTTCACGTGGCAGTCAAAGTGTTAAAAAAGAAAAGATGACAAAAATCAACAATTTTTTCAAGGTAAGATAAAACTATTTTATGGGTTAATGAACGAATTTGAATTTACACTTCCAAAAATTAATCAAATAATAGAAAGAATAAACATCCCAATCAGGATTATTTTCAATTACTTCAAATACAAACTTTTACTGTTTACAGATACAATCCTAACGGATTGTATTCTACTAAATTAGACCTTTAATTTGATGTACAACTCGACCCACGCTCTCATTTAAGATTTTCTTCTGACTCCTTGTGGGCCGTCCCCCCGAAGCGGTAGCGGCTCATTGAAATTGTGGTAAAATAGTATTTTATACCTAGTAACAGTGTACCAAGTTATATAGTAACGGTTAAAAAATATTAACCCGTTCCGGGACTTTTCACCACCCCTGTATAATAACAAATCTTAATATGACTTATTATACGCACGTTATTCATGCCAATGTTAACAAAATAAATAACTTTGAAACATGTAGATTTTAACTCATTCTTGAATTGCAAAATATAAGTTAAAAAATCACTTACAATAAAAAACAATTATCTTTCAAACTTGATGCACTTAATATTTATACAATTAACATCTTAATCTACTACTTAATCTAAGTACATGATAAATAAAAGTTACTTATTCGACAATGTCTTAATCTAAAATGAATAAATAAATAAATAAATATATATATATATATATATATATATATATTAACATAAATTTAATTTTTGTGAAAATTAAAACACATATAGATATGAGTAAGGAGTTGACAACCAATATGATTACGCATATTCTCGATATCATACGAATGAGACTAAATGGCATTTCTTTTTTTTTTTTTTTTTTACTGCCAGACATTACGCAAACAATGTAAAATTAATTGGAATTGTTCGTTTATCACTAGAATCTCCAAAACATCGAGTTTGACATGTATTTCTACTTTACAATAAAGCCTGGACATTGGTAGAGTCGTTAAATTGGAGTTAGTGTCCAATTATTTGTCCAATATGTTTGAAAAGAAAATTGTGGCATCTGTATGGTGTTTTCTATAAACCAAGTTGTTTAACAAGGTTAGATCGCCCCGTTGTATTTACCTTTTTTGTATCATTCGTCTTAGTTGACTTATATACCAGATCACATTAAGTAAGCTATAAACATAAATGTTGGATGAAGTAGATTCTATTTTACTTGGGAATAAACACTGTAACTCACAGAATTAAATTAGTTAATAGTTTTGCCAATTTTAATTGAGTATGTTAGGTTTAAAAAAATTATTGAAGACTTGAAGTTAAAATTAAAATCAAAATCAAGTCACAATAATGTTGTTTAATTTGCTCATATTGTTTAGTTGTAATGGCAAATATTAAAGAATAGTGTATTTATAATTTGTGAGATTATTACTTTAAAATATACAACAATTTATCAATAACTTTAGCTGTAAATATCCAAATTTAATAAATCATGTAAAATATAAATTTACATGATGTAAATGTTTTATTGATAATCTTGAAATATATAACAAATAGCTTATATTTTAGGGCTTAATTTTAACTTCAAGAAAGATTTTACTTCTATAGTCTGAATAAGTTAGTTGTATATGACGTTATCTATAATGCAAAGACTGATATTTCAATCTACGGCTCGTAGTTTTGTTGACCTAGACACAACACGTCTGTATTATAAATACGTGTGATGGTAATTTTCTGAAAATGAAAACTAATACAATAAAGTATTTAATCGAAATGTAGATTATATATATTTTTTAAATCATAAGTATTTACGCCATCGGTTTTGTATTTCACTAATTCGAAATAATGTCCATCATCTTGCATGAAAACAAATAACAAAACATTAATATATATATATATATATATATATATATATATATATATATATAATATATATATATATATATATAATATATATATATATGAACATTTATTTTGGCCTATATTTTGATATTAATATAACAACAAAAATAATATTATTTCATATTTGATCATGTGTAGGCCTACCTATATATTCAACTCACCTCCGTTTAAATCTAAAAAAGACGTGTTATAAATATTACTCATGGAGATTAATTTATAGTAAACGTATTACGGAAGTGTAAAAAAACATAATATTCAAAGAAAAGTTTCTATTTAATTAGTTATAAATGATTTTTTTTTAATCAGGAAATATGTATTTATCTCTATGATTTGATGGAATACGAAGACAGAAGCACATTGTCATGTAGTAATAAACTGATACCTAGAATATGGATTAAATCATTAACTGAAAAGAGAGAGAAAAAATTGATTCAACTATCAAACCAAATACACCAGTTGAGTCTGACCTACACAATAATCCAACTAATCATAACAAAAATACCGATTAACAATTAATTGTGCCAGCCTACAAAATTTTGGAAGCGTACTGGAGAACATAAAGACTGCACATATTTTTGAAAAATAAAAATAAGATGACAAATATCTACTAACCTCTTTACCTTAGTTGGTGAAAACCTAAAAATCTGAATTATCAATTAACAGGCAAGGATAAATACCATTAAATGGAGTAATAAACTATTTGTTTAGTAAATACTTTTGTAAAAAAACATTGACATGCCATTAGTAATATATATATTTGACGTAGGGTCAGGTTGTGATGAGGTGAAAAAAGGTGTAGGGAACGTGAAGTTGGCCCTGAAGTAGAGGTAGCCGAGCCGGGAGGCGACTGGTAAATAATGAAAAGAGTAAGGATTTGCTATTCGGGAAGGATTCGAGTGCTTAGTGCGAGGAATGTTGATAAAATAACGGAAAAAAGAAGTGTGCTGGCCATAAAAAGGACCAGTAGGACTTAGGTTAGGTGTGGGGAGATAGGATATTATCTGGCCTCTATGATGGATGTTCACTTGTCATCGCCGGCGCCAAGGCACCTACAATTTCCTTTTCAGGAAGCGATTAGGGTGAAGCAAGTTGCTGCCGTTGCCGGGATTTCTCCCTTTAATTTCCCGTACGGGAGGCAACGGGGCGATTCTCGAAGAGGCGTTGTCGGTGCAGCGAAAAGAAGGTGAGGAGTGAAGATGAGGTTTTTGAAGTGAAATAAGTGATTCCAAAACTTGTATTGGGTTAATGGTGTTGGAATGTGGCAGGCGGCAGCAAAAGTGTGTAGTGGAGCTGGCGAGTTGTCTTCGTGGTGTGGTGTGAGTTGGTTGAGGGGTCTCTCGGTCTTGCGAAAGAAGACCGATTGTGAGAGATTGTCCCGGTGAAGTGTTTGAGCGAGGGGTCTCTTGGCCTTGCGTAAGAAGGCCGTGGGAGAGATGGTCCCTGCTAATCTCGCGTCAGGAGAAGTGTTGTGTAGGTGTTGAGAAATGATGTGTTCTTGATGGTTGTTGCTGGGTCTCCCGGAGGAGGTATGTTTGTAGTTGGTCTCCTGTTGACAAGTCATGATTTTGTCCCTGAAGCATGAGTACTTATACAATTTCTAGCTTGCCTAGGATTGGTTGGTTCCTAGACAATGAGCTGTCCATTGTTAAGTTTTCCCGAGAAGCGAACCAATCCCGACGTGAGGTTGGTTCGGAGTTGTGTCGCGGATTGCCATTGTTGTGGCCGCGGACTTTTAATTGCTCGACGTGAGCTGTCGGCCAATCAGAGACGAGTAGCGAGTGCGGGTCTTGTATTGTGAGATTGGCCGATGTAGAGCCGTTTAAGGCCGGGGAATTGATGTTTGTTGTGTTGGCTGAGTTTTGGCAGGTTTTGCCGTGTAGATTGTGGGAAACTAGTCGGGTGAACTAGTTCCCGTGGTGGTGACGTTAACATATTCTCTTAAACAGTAAAACAAGATTTATAAATTTTATTTAGATAAAAACCCTCCCTTACAAAATATAAAACAAGAAAACCCCACTCTTTAATTAAAGTTAATTATTTTAATTTACAATTATATCATTGACAATTTCAGAAACATTTATAGTTACAAGATATACGAGTTATATAGCTCATACAACTAAATCAACTTGCATTAAATGTACTTACTTAAAATATATATATATATATATATATATATATATATGAATATACTTTTTTGATTAAATATGCATATTTATTTTTATATAAAAAAAGGAATAATTCCAGAAGTTAAAAAAAAAGTAAAATAAAGTGAATTATGTTTATATAGAATTAATTTAATTTATATGTGACGTCACTAATATAAATAATTTGGAATGAGTCTTTGAGAGACTGGATAATCACAGCACTTATCACTAGACACAAACAATATGTGATCCAAAGTATTATTCAGTCACAATAACTAAACAAAAAACATTTTGAAAGTACTGACGCTCAATAAGTTACATAGGCTTGTCTACATTTAAAAAAATGACTAGATTCAATCTCTAGTTGTACTGATTCGATGATGAAGTACGCAGCGTTTGGAGCAGCCAAGAAAAGACCTATTTTTATTTTATCAAATGCCCCTGCAGTTTGAGCAGTATGTTACGCAATACATAAAAGTCAGAGAGTTAGTCTACCTGATCGGCTGTAGGTTTGTTACATAATATATATGATTTATAAAGTTCATAAAATCTGTGTAACACTGTTTAAAATAAACCTCTCCTTTTGAAGAAACCTCTCGTATTAAAAACACAAGGTAAAATTGCTTAGAGGTCAAAAACACCAACTTTTGTGCATTACGTTTGTAGAATCTGCTTGTATTTCTTTATATGATGGTGCTAGGTAAGTACCACGATGACGCATAAGAACTTGCTTTACACACAACACATTTTGTACTTTTAGAAACCGTAAAACAGGCTATGTAATTATACAAACCTGTAATATAATATATATACCAAGTGTCCTAAAAGTCCCACCCCCTATTATTTTTATATTTTTGGAAATAGCCAGATTTGCTTTGGGGAAAGTTTAGATAACCAAAGGAGGAGTTTTTTGAAGTATCCAAATTTTCAACCCTTACCTCCAAAATGGGGTAAGTCAAGAATTTTAAATAGCAACCCCTATTGAGTGATACCTCATTTTAAACGTCTTTTAAAAATAAGTATGACATAAACCAGAGGTCTCTAAGTTCATAATATCCAACAACTCCGGTTGTTTTTATTACATTACAAACTTTTCTATGTAGGTAAAATTATGGTACGAGCCTTACCTTTTTTTTTTAGCTCAGATTAAGTTCTCGAAATGGCTACCATTTACTTCTTTTCAGAAATAGATTCTGTACTCAAAAGCATGTTGTACATTTCGTAACATTTCCGGTGTAATTATTAATGTAAAATTTACAATTCCATTGATCGCTATGTTGGGTTTTTTATTAAAAAGAATGTTTTCTTAAAAACCTAAGGAACGGTATCTAGAATAAGAATATCCACCTAACTCATCATTGTTTAAAAATCACACAATATAATTGCACCTACTATAACACAGTTATAAGTACTATTCTACAGTTATAAATACAGTTAATTTTCTTTTTCATTAAATTATCAAATATTCAACTTTATTCTACAATTTTTGACATATGACAAAACTCTGCTAATTTACTTTAATAGAAAGACACAAATGAGGACGAAATAAACACATGCGTCTCTTTTATGTATTGAAATGATAATAATTTTACAGCATTGTGTAATTTACTATAATATACTCTTCTACGACAAACTAATTAGTTTATTTTGGAATACAAAAAGTCTGCATTAAGGGTAGCAAAATTAATCTCCATTCAGTATTTGACAACTAATTCAAATTAAACTCACTTGCTAAAAAATAGCCCTAATCAAACGCGACATATTTCATATATGTCGATATTTTATTTTTTCTATAACAAAGCAACCACATGAAAAAATAAGTCAATTGTGTGTTTCGACACGGCTAGAATTTGCTTGATCAATATACCATAGTACAAATACTTGTTTTTGACATGTTTATGTTGTCATATTAGACTAATGTCAACATTATACAGTGGGTGGAACAATGTATAATTTTTTTACTTAATAAACCTGTCTTATATAATGTTTCATTAATGTTATTGCAAAAATGAAAACATACTTACTACTATAACTATTTAAATTCTTAAGGGTTTATGAAATGGTTGTAAAATATTTCTAATATGTTGAAAATATAGTCAGTGGCTTTGGTCTTTTTGTGAATATTAAAGGGCTTATTAACCTTTACGTAATAAATCTGAATATTATTTAGTTTGCTTTTGGTTTCAGTCGTTCCAATCCTCATTATCCTGTTCATTTGTGTTATTCAACTATTGAGTTACAATATATGACCTAGATATTCTAGCTTATAAAGAATTAATTATTAGTTATTGATTACGGGTATTTATTTATTACGTATTTACCGCTTTCAATGCCAAGAAGAGATTATTTTTTATATAGGATGATGTGTTTTGTAATCTCGATATAACAGTTAACTCTATAGAGAGTACATTCTTTTATAAGTTTAAATGTGCTCCTTAAAATCCCGAAATGTGAATATAGTATCCTACAACATCATTCGAACCCTTAAAATAATAATAATATCTTCTCTGAAAAATACATTAATTTTGATTTGAAAATGAAATAATAGTAAAATTCACGCCTTTCTTAATGGTGTTTCTATATTTTTCTTTAGGCCTATATAGTGAGATTTTAAATAAATTATAAACTAATAAAATTGTAAAAGGAAAAAAATAAGTAAAATACAAATTTATTGTCGTAATTTGTAGATGTTTGAAAAAGTATAAATTTAACAAAATCTTCAATACGAACATATTCAACGTTTTTTAGTGAACAGTGTTTCTAATTCTTGATTATTATTAACCATTTTGCCATAACATTGTTATATTTAAAAATAAGAGAACTCTTGACTTTTAAAAAAAGAGAAGATACAGTAATTATGAGCTCTTGAAAAAGTTATATAGACATTTACTTGTCCAAATGTTCTAGTTTAGAAGACAAATGCCAAAAACTACGCCATCTAGTTTACAAATTTTTAATGATGAACAACAAAAATCTACATAGAATAAGAATGTTCCTGAGCTCCCTAAAAGTACAACCTCATTTTAATTAAAAAATGAATTCAATATTATCAGAAGCCCACGTAAAAAAACCATATACAGACTGCACTTTATCTGTGTAGTACAAGGTACTAAATGACATAGGGATGGAGAGTAATTTCCTTAGTTTTATGTTTGGCCCTAGTGTTTCATTCATTTGGTGGTTTGTTTTTCTCTTTTAATTATTTTAATGTAAACTTTGAATTTAAAGTACAATAATGATTCGAATTTGCCCCTAACCAGAATCACTAGAAACTTTAAAATAAAACACAATTATCTGATTAATATTTCGTTATTTATTATTTCCACTAAATGCCCAGATGTTTCGATAACACTGTTATCATCATCAGAGGGTCTTGCTTATAAACTAAATCTAAACTTACATATCTACTAATGAAATAAAATTATACCTAAAACTATAACAACCTGAGTGCAAGTTAAAATCCCTCCCACTCCACAGATCAATTGGCCAGTAAGATACAGGTTTGGGATGGCCCTTTGTCAAATTATTGTTATATGTCTTTGAACTATAGAGTGTGGTGAAAGATAACTGTACCTCTAACAAAACTAATGAGAACAGGTGGCCTACTCCTTACAAAAGTCTTTATAAACTTAACAATACAAAATATGTGACTACTTAATTTATTACATCTGTATTTTCCCTAGATTGCTAAGAAAGTTAATATAAGTTATTAGTTGTATATATATCTTACAACTAATTGAATACATATATATACTTAATATAGATTTTACAACTAATAAAATACATATGTGAATTCTAACTTCACTTGTTACATATAGACATAACTTAATATCTGTATAGATCTTATAACTAAAATACATAGTTAATTTTACATAACATAAAATCTTTATTTTCCTAAGAATACCGTGAAAGTTAATATCTTGGTTTCAACAAAGAGAAAAGACAAGAATTAGGGATAGGTCCTATATCTGCATTCAATAACCTGTCATCATTGTCTTTGGCCATGAAAATGCTTTCATAACTGTTCAATAACTTGTTAGAGATTACATTTTTTACTAGTTTTACATTATTCACATCTAAATCATGATTTGTTTCAAGTATATGCTCAGCTACACTAGACTTTTCCGCCCTGTCGTATTTGATGTGAGATAAATGTTCTTTAAATCTAGTAATAATTTTTCTCTTTGTTTGTCCAATATATTTCTTATCACATGTATTACCATTTATGTCATAAATTCCTGACCTCTCCAACAACAGAATTGTATCTTTTGGGTTATCTAATACATTTTTCAGAAAATTTTGGTTTTTGTAGGCTATTTTAATATTATAATTACTGAAAATAGAACCCAGACCATTTAAGGGATGAATCATGAGGTAAACTTGTATATCTCACTTTAATTTCTTCTGGTTGAAGTGTTGTGGAATTTTTTCTAAGATTTTGTAGTTTCTTATTACGTAATATATTATCAATAATTTTAGGATCAAACCTATAAAACTGAGCTATTTCTTTTATATTATTTATTTCTTTGTTCCAAAGCTTAAAAGTAAGAGGGATGTTAATGGCCCTGGTTATCATACTATTAAATGATGCTAATTTATGTTGAATACAATGGTTGGATTCCCTTATTATGAATCTGTTATTATTTGTGGGTTTTCTGTAAACGTCAAATTCTATTCTATTTTTATTTCTAATTCATAACAAATCAAGAAAAGGTAAACTGTTGTTTTGTTCTACTTCATGAGTAAATGTGATAGAGCTATGTTTACTATTAATTTGAAAATTGTGTTATATTTTAAAGTTTCTAGTGATTGTGCTTAGAGGCAAATTCGAATCATTGTGAATTTCACTTCAGTGCTCAACAAAATTGTACTTTAAAGTACAGCTTAACTTTTAAAATTGACTAAAATTCTTCGCAATAATTATGTACGCTTTGAAAGATTAAAACAAATATGAAATACATTTGGCCTAAATGCAATATTCAGTCACAAGGGAGGCAAGTGAACGAACGTGAATATCCGATCTTGCAGAATTATCGACAAGTGCTAAATAGTATAGAGTATTTAAATTTATTAGGAATTGCCTGTGTACTATTTTTGAATTCAAATTATTGTTCAGTCAGTCCAAGGAAAAAAAGGATAGAAAAAAGTGTGTAGTGACATTACATGAACAACAATGTATAGGCTATTATAATTTGGAATGTATTTTTCAAACTACTTTAAAGATTACTTTTCATAAATGTCCTATTATTATATCCGATTTGTAATATTTTGATTATTCAATAATTCACTTAGAGGTCCTTAATATTGAACCCAAATGAGATCCAAATCTATTTCGTGTGATGGGGTCGTTAGCAAAAGTGTGCGTCACTTCCCAGAACAACACTTGTTTGTTTTGAAATAGAGTCACGAAGATGTTACTTTGATGATAGGAAAGCTACGGTGTCTAACACTGACAAGTACAAAACAAAGTAGTTTTGTGGGGGAAAATAATTTTGGATTTCATTGTATATCATATCACATAATACACCTTTGTATTACACGTAAAATTGATTATTAAAATAATAATGAATATCACAAGACTAGTAGTATTATTAATAAACTCTGTCATCCAGAGGTCCTGTAATCTAACTTTATCCAATGTGACCTTGTACACATTCATTATTTTTATCAATAACATTTTTTAGTTGTTCATAAACTAATTAAAAGTAAATTCCACGTTATTATAAAGTACTAAATTATTTCAATAAACCTCCAGAAATTGGCGGTTAATTTAATCAAAATCATGTCAAGACTATAAGTTAACGTAATTTGAATTAAGGCATTCAATACTGATAACAATGTACTTAATTATAGGATAAATACTTATTTCTCTACACATCCTTTACCATGTGTTTCTTGTGAGCTACCCATACTTTTCTGTCGCCGTCGAAGGGTCTTCTACTTTTCCGTTGACAATTTAATTAGCTAATGATGGTATTACTCGTTTATTTGGAGAGGGGGCTATCGAAAAGGCTACACTGCAAAAAATCAAAGGTAACGGATATTGCAATGTGTACTAACAAAACTTTTATCTCGAATTTTCGCTTGAATGCGCAAGAGTGTCAATCTATATTTTGCCCGCGGTTTCAACTTCCGTTACCTATAATGTGGTACAATTCAAAATTATTGATCTACATAAGGTTATAAATTAATGGTATTGATTTAATTGTGGATGTTTTATGTTAAATTAAATTATTCCCTAATTATAATCAATATGTGCTAAATTTGTCTGTTTCAATATTGTAATAAAATCTAGATTTCATTCACCACGCAGTTGTGAGCTACAATAAATGACAGTATTTAAGTTGTGTTGTAAATTTTTGTAAATGATACTTTAAATTGTTATGATTTAGTTTCCTCTAAAACCTAATTTTGGGTTCAAATGAAATTTGTACTTTTTTTTATTTTATATATATATATATATATATATATATATATATATATATATATATATATATAAACGAGAGATTTTATTTAAGTTTAAGGAATTATTGGTTAAATAAAATCATATAGCAGTCAGGGTGTTCAGTTTAATTATAATTCTAAGAAATACATTATTACAATTTAAACCAGTTTATTGTAAACTATAGCAAGTAGTACCAAGATAAACATAATATTAGACCTAATATTATGTCCAAGTAAACCCCAAAACCAAGTAAAATATAACAAAAACATAATATACATATATATTACACCAGCAATGACGGGAATTAAGATTCGAAATGATTTTAGAAGTGAATAATGATTTTACCTATTTTGTTAACTTATTGCGATTTTTTTTTAACTGAAGTGCTCTTGGGAAGTCTCCTTTAATACGTCTAGATATGTTTATTATTCTAATTTTAGAACCTTGTCGTACAAATAACAGAAAGAATAATAATGTAGAATTCTATTTCCACTGATAAGCTATTTCTGAGTATCAGACAATTTGAATCGGTCTAATGATAATTATATATTTACATTTGAGACTTTACACTGGTTGGAAGACATGATTTTGTCAGTTATACACTTGTCTTATAAGAAATACACCTGAGTATAACATTTTCCATTTACATACCTCTATAAAATAGTACCCGCAGTATTATAACTATTGTTGTGTATTTTTAACCAGTTTAGGTTATAGTTTAGTTATTTATTACTGAGGGTAGAGAATTGGCTGTATAAACGCGTTTGAATAATTAAACGTAATTTTTGTGAGATCTTGTGTTCGAGTTTTATTCTAGCTAAAAAAACAAATTGTTTAAATTTGTTACTAATACAATTCGGAACACTTAAATGTAATATATCACAATATTTCAATATCTTTGTTTTTCAAAAGTTTAAATATATTGTAAAATAATTTTTAGGTAAGCTTTGCGAGATTATTTATACATTTTAAAACTTACAAGAACCATTTTACAAAAACATTATGTTTGGAAACATCTTAATATGTAAATTTGGTTATAGGTTAAATTCAATAAATATGTACTTTGTAAAAAAATAAAATCATTGAAGATGATTTAAAAAGATAATATATATTTGGTCGGAATTGAGTTTAGGTTTAGACTTAGGATAGAGGTATTCCCGTTTAGGTTTACGTGGTAGGGTGCGTCGGGATCAACCAACAGACCACTCGGAGGGATCAGCATTCAGACAATGAACGGGGTAGTCCGAACTGCCGGGATCAGTAGACAGACCACAGAGGTAATTCTCGTCCCGGGGGGGGGATCATCCCTGAGACAACTAACGACTATCTGAAATGCCAGTATCAGTCGACAGATAACGGTATGAAAGACAGTAAGGAACAATAAAGAAAACAAGAGAAATTTGGTAACAAGAGCATCGAGAAAGATAATGAGGAGTGTTGCAGATGACTCTGTGAAACAGAATGATTACAGATTGTATTTATTAGGTCGCAATGCAACCAAGTGCAATTCTCCACTGACACTCTTTAGTAATTCAGTGTCACCACCTATCTGTTGCGAGTTATTATTTACAAGCCAAGATGTTATAAATGTATACTATTATATTTTAAACGTTTTCAAGAAAATAAATTAAGATTTTGGAAGATATCGCACTAGGCCAAGGAAATGGTAATGTCAAGTTTAAGAAGTCTAGCAATATTTGCCCAACCTATAATCTTACCTTTCATACGAAAACGGCTGAACCTGAGTTAATCATTTACATACATGGGAAAATTACAGAAATACAAGCGATTAGTAATAGTTTGTTTATTACATAACGATTTTCAAAAATAATTATTTTCAAAGAAACGAACAATAGTTTCTTAAAGTGTTCTTATAGTAAACAGTTATAGTCTTACATACAACTTATGCATACTTTATAAAACCTTTTATCATGTTTTAAACAAACTTTATGTATATTTTAAGTAACAAAAACTATATGTGTCGGCCGACCTTTAGTAATATTTTTATTTTATTTTATATTTATTTGAAGTTGTCATTTGACGTCAAATATAATTTTGATTCTAACCCCTTTAGAGTCGCAAATCCGAGACCTTTAGGGTCGCTTAATCACATCCAATAAAATTAAGAGAGATATATTTACAAATCAAAGTTACAAATTGAAATCATGACCTCAGTAGAGTATATTTAATTAAACCTTTTCGTTTAAGTTTTGGATTTACAAAAAAAACTTCTTGAAAGTTCGTAGTTTTATTGCTGATTCAACTTCAGTTGTTCGAAAAGATCTAGAAGTCAAAAACTCAACTTAGGCTCAAATCTTGAAAACTACACTTCCAATCTTGAAAGATACTCGTAATGTTCCAACAGAATTCGCTATAAGGAAACATATATTATGTTCGAATTAGTGAACAGAAAGAGTCATTGCTGGAAGTCCAGACATTACAGTTTCTTATCTTTCAACAAAACTTACTTCCCTTACGCCTATGAAAAGGCACATCTAGAATCTAAGAAGTTTATACTTGTGATTTATTATTTTCTATTATTTTCTATTAAAGTTGGGACACGCTTTTAACTCAGATTTTAGGTCTTTATCTATGTTTCAATAAATATTTTCTCACTGTGATCGTCTTAATATTATATAAGGTCTCTTTTTCCTGATATCTGGAACTCAACATAATAATAATAAAAAAAAAAAATAATAATAATAATAATAATAAGATGAAACCTACTTAAATATTTTGATGAATATTATTCATATTATTTTTAGTGATATTGGATTTCCTTAATTTCAGTCATTTTAAAATAGTCTGCTTGGTTCAGGTACCGGTACGTGTGTTCGCTTTTACTTCCTGTTTAATAATGCTTACCTCTATTGACATGTTTGTCGCTCATGACATAAAGTGGTTTTATTTTATGATTATGTAGAAAGGTTTTGTTTGATTGGAGTATATATCATTGTTTAGTAATTTGTCTGGGTCTGATTTTTTTTCCCTATAAATTTATATCATTTGTATAAAATGTTGTATCTTATACTCTGAAAGTTTAGATTTTGAAGATTTTTTTATAGCATTTGTTACTCTCTAACAATGTTTTTAAAGAATTGTGTATGAAAGGTTTTTGGTTTTTAAGAAAATGTTAATTTCACAGTTTAATAAATTGAGTGTTTTGTAGATATAGGGTTATCAAAAGCCATACTTTAATTTAATGTAGAATGCTGATGTTAAAGTACATGGAATGTATCAAAATATCTCAGAATTTCTAAATTTTTGGGTAAATGTACAGTTTCTTAGGGGAAAATCGAAATCATTTCTTTTTAATTCGGTTTGTGAAATAGAACTTTTAAACTGTGTATTGAGTCAAAAGACGTAAAATGTGTTTTTCATTTCAGATAATGCAAAATCTTAACATCAATGTTTTACGTTCACACTAGATAACAAACTGTTGTAGTTTGATAGTTTCATAATTTATAAATTAATAATAATGTTTATTGAACTGGTTAAAATGTATTAAATTTAAAACAAATATCTTTAGGATAATAATTATAATTATTATAATATATATTTATTCTGAAGATACACCTAAGTTCCTGTAAGAAGATTTAAAGTTATTCTTAAATATGCAAAATATTTTGAATATCGGGAGTAAAGTTTAAAACATTAAACTTTTAAATATTTTATAAACCTGTTACAAACTTGTATTTTTTATAAAAAAAATTGGATACCATAACATGTCATTGTTACCAGGGGACTTAAATTTAAGAAAGGCGGAACCAAAATGGTAACAATGTTTAGAAATTAAAAAAATTAAAAAGACAAAAACAAATTTAGTGATTAACAAGGCTCAAGTTTATTGAAACAAAATTTCGACGTTTCAGATTTTATCATTTACAACTGAGAAATACATCCTGAGACAAAATTATCATAAACAGCTTATGATTAACAATCTTATAATTAGTAAAGTTATATGCCCTTAATACAAATATTATAATTTAATAAAAAAATTAGTCAATAGATTCTGAAAATTTATCCCCCCTTTTTAGTTTATATATTTTATCGTTACAAAATTTAACAAAGACAATGAGCACAGCTTAACAATTAACAGGATTATAATTAATCCAAAAAAAAAAGATTATACGCCCTTAAATGTAAAAATTACAAAATAAAAAAGGATGAAAAGATACTGATATTTATTCCCCCCCCCCTTTTGACTTTTTGAAATGATAGATTTTTTTTTAAAACAGTTACATAATATTACTTATTTTATAAATTTCTTAAATGCTATATTGGCCAATAAATATATCTAAGTTTTAGCTAAAGAATTTATTATGAAATGAGTAGTTTTTTTTAAAAGAAAAGGAAATGAAAATTTTGAATATTAAAATTTTTTTTTTTTTTTTTTTTAATTGACGTCAATTTTGTGTTAATTTAGAAAATAACCTCTTGGAGGTTGTTAGGACCGAAAGTTGCATGCAGGCTCCACCCAAAATTTTTTTTATATATTTTATAATTAATTACACAAGTCTACATTTAAAAGATAGTTTTTAAGAAAAACATATTCGCTGAAGTAAATTTAGGCACATATACAATATGAGTTTAATTAAAGTTCTATAAAGTCAGTTTTTTGTAATATCACTTTTGTGCACGTGAAACTCTGAAGCTATGTTGAACAAAACGTGTTTTGTTAACAGCACGAAACATGTTTAGATCTTTAGCTGTGTTTCTTCTACCAGCATAATAGCTATGGCAAAAAACATGTTTGTTAGCGTCTGTACAAAATCAGACATGTTGTAGCATTAATGTTCATTATTAAAGCAAATATCTGGTTATTTGTCAAAATTAAAGAAAACTAATTGTATAACAGAAATTCGTTAAGATTGTACTTAAAAGCTTCTTAGATGATTATAAATCTATTTATATATATTTAATTTTGTTTGAAACAAAGCTTGTATAAGACTTGCAGAAATCTGCAAAAGTCTGTAAAACGAAATTTTCTGATTTAAAACAGATTTCTCCAATTGTTTTATATTTGACATGTTCAATAAGATGTTTTGATCATTTAAAGTTCAACATTAGTTTGCACCTATTTCACATAATTGTTCAAAACTCAAAATGTGCCTTTGCAAGGTTTTGTAAAGTATGTTTTAAGAAAAGTAAATTTTTATAATCATTGATTTTCAAAAGAACATTAAATATTAAATAAAACATGAAATACATATTTTAAAGAATACATGATAATTAATAAATTATTTTAAAGCATTAACAGAAATTTAAAATATGATAAAATCTGTAAGGGTGAGTACCTGGAAAATCCTGTCGCAGTTCACGTGAGCTTGTGCCGTGAAAACGAAAATTTATTAAACATTTTAGAACTAAAACGCACAAAAACTGTAGATTAACATTGTTGAAAGCTGAAGCAGGAGATTTGAAGACCAAGAAAGAAAATTTATCTCTAACGTAACTATGTATAGATGTCAGACATTGTGTGTGACTACAGGTAGACTCGCATACCGGTATTAGAGCAGATAGGCTGTCTTGCCGTCGTACTTTACCCTCCGATATCATACGATGATTTGTTTTGGACAATCTCGGCAGGTGGCAGCATCTGTCAAGCGACGGAAGTGTGTATGTGGAAGACGAGTTAATGAATTTATTTTTGCAGATTTGATTTTTTGAATTTGAATGCTACGTCATTTAATAAAGAGTGCTTGTACCAATTTTAGTGATAATAAATATATAATTGGTACTAAAATCATGTTCCAATAAAAGGGGGGGGATCCATTTCATATTATATATGTAATTTAACTATTATTTGTCACCTTCGTAAATAAATCAAATATATACTTCGTGTTTATAAAATTAAAAAATCTCGTACAAAATATCTCACAATACTAAAATACTCACAAATATGAAATCAATATTAAAAAATATTAACAATTGTCAGAATATTGGGTATAAGTTTTATTTGAATTTAAAATTATGTACTTTATTCTCACGATTATTCATATCAGCTATAAAAATTTACACCATCCCGATGATAACATCATGGTTTGGAAAGACTTATTATATTATTGTTTGCATTAGGGAAAGTAATTTAAAATATGTTACATATATATATAAGTATGTAGTTCTAAATTGTTTTATTTTTGTGGGGAGTGTTGTTGGATGCTTAATAAATGAGACTAAGATTATTATATTAATACAAATATAACATCCTAAAATATTAACATATTTTATAACATTTTAACCAAAAAACTATTAACGTATAATGGATATAAAGTAGAAAGATTCAGTTTAATAATATTTTAACCTTAAAATAGGCCACGTCAAGTTATAGCCATGGCGAAGGTTGTAATACACCTAATAAAAACGGAAATTGTCTAGTAATAGGAGTAGTTTTCGTTTCTATAAAAATAAATGCTTAGTAAATATATATTTATTTATTTATTCTTTACATACAAAAGACATATATATGCATAAGTTGCGTCCAATATAACTTAACATTAAAAATACCCAAACACAAAACAAATCGTTTAATAATATTGATATTCTTCATTAGGAATGTTAATAGCTTGAAAATGTTGATGAAAAAAATAATAGCGTATATTAATATTTTCTTATACCTAAAAAAAAAAGAAGTATTTCAGCTTTATTATCTTTTAAGTTACACATAGTTTAAAACATACCGTTAAAAAAAGAAATTGCTATATTATAAGATAGTTACTGTTTATGTTCTCAAACTCTTTCTTAAATTTCTTTGTATAGATATTTAAATCCACGTTGCGTGTAATCTATAAAAAATATGTTATTTTGGAGAAACACGATTAGTAATGATCTATTCAGTAACTATGTTACTATCATTAACAAAAAATTATAACTAAAACATGTTATTGGTATGGGAAGGAGATATATAAAATCCAAGAATATGGTTTCTGCATTTTACTACAGAAATTACCTTTGAAACAGGCTATTTAGTACTAGGCCAAACTTATCAAAGTCATAACAATTTTATTGAAGCATTATTTACTGACAAGACACAAGACCGTCATTTAAAAATTTTCTAAAATAATTTTAATGATTTGAAATAAATACAAATAAACCTATCTTAAATCCTTTATTTTTAAATTAATAAAGTAATGATTTCAGATATGATTATTTTGATCAGTTTATTTGTTGTCAGTTATTTAGGGAAGAAGCTAAAATATGTAGTAACTGGATTAATTCGTAAAATCATTTTAAAAACTGGGTTAGTGCTACAGACGAACGTATATTAATTAATTAAATATTTATACTGTTCAAAATTAACATTTGTGATAAATATGTCTCCAAAATATATTAAATCATATGAAAGTAGTTAGTACAGTATCCTATTGATTTTATTTCATAGTGCTAGAGATTTCATGTGAATTACTTGGCGTTTGATGCTGAACTTTTATATTTGGAATCCATTTAACAAAAACTTATAACAATATATTAATATTTTTTTTTTTTTTAATATTAACAGGTGTTAACCATATTTCATGGAAAATCAATATAATAAAATAATTTTAATTGTACTCCTTAAAGATATATTATTCCACTAGAAAAAAAAACATACTTTATGCATAATATTACTTTATGCATAAGTTATATTCTATTTGCAGTGTTATTAGACACTCCTAACTTATCATCTATAGTAATAGTACTGATTAGAATAAAACTTATTCACGATGGGTAATGTGTTCACTTAACATTAATATGTACATAAATAATAGATAAAGAACTGGATTTAAATTAAATTAAAAAGTCTACTAGATCAATTATAAAGGTGATAAATGTAGATTGAAAATATAAAAAAACATCACAATATCAGGCAAATGATTTTAACTTGTAGAGTCATAACTATCATTAGAGTCATAAATTAAGGTTTGAATCATTTCAAAATATATATATATATATATATATATATATATATATATATATATTATGTTGAAAATATAATTAAAATGTACGTTTTAAATGATAAGAGTAAATTATAGATTCACGTTTTAATGTTCACCGACTTTTAGGATTTTTTGTCAGCTTAGAATGTATAGGGCGTAATGAACGACCCACAACTTCCTGTTTTTTGTTTCAATATATCCTCGCAACAAGGGTCCGAAACTGAAAAAGCATATTAAATCAAGCAAGCTTGGAGTTTATTTTAATTCATATTATATGTGGTGGGAAATATTTTCTTCCTGTTACCTTTTCCAGTTGCCCATTTTCATTTGCTGAATATTACGTTTGACATAAGATTTACTTTAGCATTACTAGGAATATAAAGTTTCTATGCAGTAGCTTGATTAAACAATCCAGCTCCTTATCTTTGATTTTTTAAATCAATTGAGCGTTTATAAACAAATATTAACGAAGAACAAATTTTATTTACTACAGTATGTACTCACACTTTGAATATTAAATAACACACGTTGTCGAATAAGATAATTGATACAGTAATATCCACAAACGAAAATAAAAAATCTTGATGATTCACTAGAACACAAGAGCTTTCTTACGGTCTCAAAAATTTTGTATTTTTCAACCAAACTAATAAATAAAAATCCAAACAGTTTTCGATTTTCAAAATCCTAAAAACTGGATTCTAGAAAACTATGTTTTTACCTATGATAGTGAGTAGGTTCTTCCAAATAAGGTAGGCTATATAATAAACAAATTTACTTCTCCATCTTCAATTTGAAAATTCTGAAAATTGTACATCGTGTTGAATTATTTATTTATTTGTCACTTTTAGATGTCATAAAAAAGCTACCCTTGTTACCAATATCTCATTTATCCTTAAATAAATTATCTGGAATGAAGGAATTACGAAATTTTGTCCTTTTAATGTTCTGGAGATGAATTTTTCTACACACACTCACAATTCCACACATATACATTTCATGTTTCTTCAATTTTATTACAAATAGAGTTTGATTGTTTCAAACTTTAGTTTATTTAATGCAAATACCAAATTATTTAGAATAGTGTGTACACATTTTTCAAACTCCATGTTTTAAAAGTAATAAAAGACCTGGGGGAAAAAAACACAAATTTCGTAACAAGGTGTTATTTTAAAATATTAAGTAAATACAATAATATTTAACAATATATTTTATTCTTTAAGGATATAAGTCACTGATCCCGAGTTCTACTTTAAGTTCACTACAGCAAAACCCGACAATGGTGTATGGGAGTTTGCACAACGAAACACTGCAATGTCGTACTGGGTTTGTAAACTCATGTGTTGCTAACAAATTAAGAAATATTTACAAAAAAATTTAACAACGTCCACAATGACACTTCTAATGAGTGGGTGAAAGTAATAGATGTCAGAGTAAAAGTCATGATAGTCTGTCTGATTGTATTGTTTGTCTCATGATGAAATGCAGATGTTATAGTCATGTAAGTCAGTTTGTCAGAGAGCATCACCATGAAGCATGAGCTGCTGTAGCGTTGGCTCGAAGATTGAATCCCGGTATCAGAACAATCCCAATACCGGCCTCCAGCTGTTGTATTACAGGAATAAGCCACTATTCCCAGCCATAAACGTGGTGTGAAGAAATTTAATGCTAAAATGATGAAACATTATAACCTAGCATATTCTATACCATTTTACCATTATGATAGCTGCAGGACTTTAATTGCAAATATTTGAAGTTGTTCATTTTCAATCAGTTAATTTACAGCTAAAATTCCACAATTTATTTTGTGTTTTAGTGTTCTTTTTTTAAATGTGATATATTGGGTGTATTCTGTTATTGTTAAAATTCTAGCATGATTGCTTTTTATTTCTCTTTACATGGTTAAAGTTTTATTGTTTCAATTCAGATAATGTATATCCAAAACAGTGGAACCTCGATATTACTGACCTTCATAAGACCATTTTTTCAATACCACTATTTTAGTTAATCCCTCATGAATATCTTATATCACTCGATGATAAAATTACGGTTTGTACAATGTAACCATGGAGGATAAAATTTTGGGTTATAATCTTAATACAGCACAACTCCACGTCTCATATTTCAAGTTAACAGGATTTTTTTAACCTTCCTTTGAAATTTGTGCTATCAAACTTCGACTTTATTTTTTTTCATTTATTAAAATTTGTGTAATGTAAGAATTGTAAAATGCTCAACTAATTACACTCTGAACATTTTGTATATTCGTATATTGAAGTTAGAACAAAGTTTAAATCTGGTAAAAGAATATAATAGAATTTTCTGAGTAAAATGATGAATGTAATATGTAAAGTTATGATTGTTTTTAACTTTACATGAAACATTTAAAAAAATAAAACAATAAATGGTGAAGAAAAGCATATCATAACATGGGTCATGACCATGTTTCATTTCTAACCTTAAATAAACATAACAAATATGATTTTAAAATGTTTAAATACTGTAACTATAGAAACAAATCTAACAATATATATTTTATCACAACAACAATGAAATTAAATTAAAGGTCAGGCCTTCTCAAAATGCTCAATATGAAACCAAGACACATGACCATAACAAAAATGGTTAGTTTGCCATGACTAGGACTTTATGATTACGTTTCCTACTTTATTTGTAAGATTTCATAGGAGGACATATTTAGTAAGATATTATATTTTAGAATATATATATATATATATATATATATATATATATATATATGTGATTAATCTCAAATCTATAATATGTAAGTTTTACAATCCGATTTAACTAAGTACTTGAGATTTAATATGCATATCTGTATTACCAAAGAAATCACAGAACAATTAGTTTACTACCTAAGAATGATTAGGTGTTGGAAAGTTGTATATTATGTATAACAATGAGCGGTAGAAGATGTTATTCAATTTTATAGTTTTGTGGTATAGTAAAATACGTGTTTTCTTTAGATATTTTGATAAAATTTTCATAGAAGTTAACGAATTTAGGTAAATATTCACTTTTATCAAAGAATGTAACAATAAATAAGTAATTTTTAAATATAAAACTAACATTTTTGACATTACCTGTAGAAAAATGTCGGATTTTTAAATTCATTCAAATTATACCAGTTTTGCAAGATTTTTAAGTTAATTTAAATGAACATTCATATCACCTAAATCATATAAGTAGTGATCGGTGCTAATTGTTATTTTTACAGGTCCGAAACTTACCAGGACGTTAGCAGATGAAGGTGTATTTCCAAAGTAAATTAACTACGAGTGGTAATTAATTACTTGCTATACATCTGAGAAAACCATTTTTTAGACATTCCAAATAATTATTAATATGCAATGGTGACATATGAATCAAAATTCAAGTTCATGATTTTCGTGATGGATATATTGTTCATTATTAATTCATGAATCGCTCAAATGACGGAGAATTAAATTCAAGATGGGAGATAGTAAAGGCGTGGTCAGTTAAGGCCTTTATAGTCGTGAGTGGGTACCATAACTGAAGTAAAACAATTGTTTTTATTTTCATAGTACGGTCTTAAGCACACAATTACTGTTAGTCTTGAACAACATACGGAAGGATATTATTAGTTATTACCCTTGAATAACAATGAACTTAGACAACGCCTAATACATGTATCATAGCCGTTATAACTGACATACTTTACTTTATAAGTAAAGGTAAACTTTGGAAGATTGTGAAAAGTTCAAGGAGTTGTAACGATATGTAGTTATTGATCTATTGGTATTACAGAAATTTATCTTTATTCATAATATTAATTTTTTTAATAGTATTAAATACTTTAAATAGTATTAAATAGATTAAATACTTTTTGCATTGGAAAAAACTATTAGATATTTCGTTTCTCCTCACAATGCCAATGCCTATTTTGTTGTCAAAATTAGATAACAAGTTACTTATTGTATATTAAAAACTGATTTTAATTAATTGAGTAGATACTGTTATTTTTTGAATAAAACGATATAAAGTTATGACAAGTAAGCTTGAAGGCCAAAATATGGTACCGAATTATATACACATATTTAAACATTTTAATTCTAAACTAACTTCAATCGTAGATGTTCAGGTTTTATTTAGAATATCCAAACAATCTCTTCATCTTTCACAGTCTTAATCATATTTTTATAGAAACAAATTTTATAATACGCTGAGATAGGTAGTGCATTCTATTGTTTCAATGCAACAATGTTGTTGGTAGGCTTAATTACAAATTTTGTTTATAAAAAACAATACCATTATTACAGTTAGATTTACCTTTTTTAAAAATTCAAGTAATTTTTGATTTTTGATGCCTTTCTAATCAACTCAATAAAAAATGAATAATTTATAGAATTATTGTTTTCACCAATTTTTTTTTCTGAATTGAACAAGTTGATATCTAGATTTCTTGCAAACCAACACTATTCTATAAAATGTAGTGATAGGATGACTGATATCTTATATATAAAATTATCATGTATATTTAAACTTTTAAATTATTTTTTTATTAAACTGAGTAATTCATTTGTAACAAATCTATATCTAACTTGTGGTTCTGTTTATTTCGTAGAACTGATACAACAATGTCATACATTATGTTATTTACGTGAAGCGTATCCATGTTTACTAAGAAATCAGTTAAAAAAACAGTACCCAAGTGTTAACTCTTTCTTGCTTCTAACAAATAAATGGATTTAACATTAAGAATAAATTAATCAACACACAAAAATTACAAAGATTCTACGGTATATTTTATATAGAGAAATGATTTTTAAGTGTAAAATAACTTACTCCTTTGAATTAATATTATTTTTAATTATTATAGTTTGAATATTTAAACAATATAAACATATTTTGTTGTTTAAACGGTACTTAAATGGTAATATATATATAAGTATATTATAGATATACTTACCATACGGATAACATGCTAATAAAAATTGTATATATATATATATATATATATATATATATATATATATATATATCAACTTTATATATATTCAATTTTAATGTAACAGCAGATATTTTTTGTTGAAGCTCCATATTCAAGGATAAAATAAAGCTATAAAACTTAAAGATTCCTAATATTTTATTAACTATATGTTTTATTAAAATATTTTGATAAACATTACACAAAAATAGTCTATAAAAAATGAAAACAATACAGTGGCATTGAGTGGTTTGCAATACGTTTATGTAACATAATGTCACCAATATAAATATACTAAAATAAGTTTGATAGAAATATAATTTATAATTATTATGATTAAGGTAGATTAAGTCAACAAATTTTCGATCCCCTATAAATGATTTAAAAACTTCTTCAATACAGAAGTATAACAAATTGACTTTTAATTTTAAATTAATTGTTGTTGATGTTTAACACCTATTCTTTGTGTCAGCAAGATTATTGAAACAAAAAGAAATACGAGTTAAATTTTAGAAGGTATTTATGACGCTATTTCGCAACGTCAAAGTTTTGTTTTGTATTTAACGCATATCAAGCATAACATATTTCATTAACAGAACTAAAATAATTACAATTTTCAGATGATAATTCAATATTTTCATTATTTATTATAAAACATCTTAATAAGCTTTATATTATTTTATAAAACTAGAAATGGTTTTGTAGGTTATTTAACATTCAAGGCAATTTTAAATAGTTGAAGGGACATGTTAGGACCAGGCAAATATTATGGAAAATATTATATTTATTTTTTAGTCTTAGCCGTTTGTTTTTGCCACACTTTATATATTATTTGTATTATAAATATGACAACACCTTTGTAAAAACCGGTCTAGTAGTCATATGTAACGGAAATTAAATATAAACAAAAACAAATAAATTTAATTTTAAAGAATACCGATAACAAAACTAACAATACTTGGTTAGAAAAACGAACTAAGTACATGCTGCTACCTAGTGTAAAACGTTGATACAAAGTCAACCCATATCAAAAGAGATTACACACAAAATCCCATCCAATCTCGCCATCTACGGCGAAACGTGTAACTACTACAACAAATTACGATGTTTGCAGTACAATTTAACTATATTATTATGTGGATTTATTTAATTAAAAAGTTAGGTGTCTATAATTAGTTATAAATTTGCAGAAGAAGCTTGATTATTTTGACATATTAAGTTAGAAGGTTTTATTTGATATGAAGACTGGAGGAGATATTTTAAATCATCTAAATTTAAGAAGTAATTGCAAATATTATATCATTCCCGCCCTTATAAATAATATTCACGTTATAGTTTAAACAATTACTTTTTATGTAAAATTAAAGACTAGTAATAAAAAATCGATAGAATTAAGAGTTTCTGCTGTCACTTGTACCACGCATGTATTAGTTTGACAGAAAAGAAAAACATATTTTTTGTTTTTTGTAGTCAACATGTAAAATCAATGCAACATGGTAATACAGTCTTCTCTCTCACATGAAATAAAGGAAGACATGTTCTATAAAAACGTACCGTGAAGCCATATGCCGTGATTTCATTAAACTAAGTTATACTTACAAAATGAACAAACTCTACAGTACATTTTAACTTGAAGTTTATTTATAACATGAATATAGAATTATTAGCAAATGTATAAAAATAATAAAATACTTTATTTAAAAACGACTTAAAGACAGTACATTTAAAGGAAACATGTCAAATAGTTATTTTAATTTGTATTAATTAATTCGGTAATAAAAAAAGTAGTAAATTGTATACAGTCCAAAGACGCCTGTTAGTTGTGTTGTAGAGGTACATGACGGGAGGTGGAGAGAAAGGGTGTCTTTGTAATTTTAGGGTTATTTTTATATTAAATTAATAAAGTGTGTGTGTGTGTGTGTGTGTGTGTGTGTGTGTGTGTGTGTGTGTGTGTATGTGTGTGTGTGTGTGTGTGTGTGTGTGTGTGTGTGTGTGTGTGTGTGTGTGTGTGTGTGTGTGTGTGTGTGTGTGTGTGTATGTATTAATTTTAAAAAATATTTAGGTATTTACTAATAAGAGCACCAAAGTTATTCGCGTTCATAGCATTCCTCGGTTACACATGCTATCTGGTGAATATATAACACAGTTGGTATATCTGACATACCATCAATAGTGCATCCTCAGACCACAGAGTCAGTCCCGTGATTCGTCCACATTGCAGTCTTCCCAATATCAATACTGTTGCTCCAAGTCCACCACAAAGACCAGCACTCCATAATGAATTACTATAAGAAAAACCTCCATATGTGCTAGTGTTAGTTACGAATTCACCTGTATGGCTTTTCTGGACAGGTCCACAGGTATAAATATCATATATGGGTTTTACCTCTTTGCCACTGTCATTTCTCGTTTTATTTTGTGATTTTATGATATTGAAACACTCTTCCTATTGATGATGAGATTTTCAGCCTCAATCTCTCAATGTCCCTATTGCAGGATTAGTCGGTCTTCCAAGAGTCTCTACGTCGTGCTCCAAAGGTTGGGAGGTAGAATCTGCGGAGTTTAATACAATTTAAGTTTCCTCCACTTCCATTTGGTTGTCACTCGCAGCATTTACTTGCAAAATCCTCAGGACCGGCTTTGTTTAATGGTTTATTACTATCCATTAAAACCTACGAGTAGCTATGAAGTAAAGAGTACACTCATATAGAGCCCTGCATGCTTATTGTTACCAAGGATTTTTGTTTTATAAAATTTATGAAATTATTGGAACCAGGTTGGTAACATGTTTGAAAGAAACGAAGAAATTTCTGAACAGTGCTGTAATTTATTAACGTAAGATAAATTAACTATTTACACCAAAACTGTAAATATAAGTTAACAATTCACTTATTTAATAATTCTTTTTATTAACAAACAAGTTTTGAAAATTAACAAAAGATTAATTTTTATATAGTTATATGCCCTTAATAAATTTATATTTATTTTAAATTCCCCCCCCCCATACATATAGTTACTGTTAAAATTTTAAAGAAAAAAAATTTCCTGTAAAAATATTGTTGAAAATAAATTTAAGTTCAAAATGTATATTAAATCTAACAAAATTTCAATCACTAAATTACTTATAAATTATAACAATTTTATTTATTAAATTTCTTAAATACTAAGTTGGCCAACTAAAAAACAAAGAGTTTAGTTTTGAAAATGTATGTTTTAAAAAATTATTTTTGTTTAGACGATGTTTATAAAAAAAAGGGAAAAATAAATTTTTATTGACGTCAATTTTTTTTTAATTTAGAAAAATAACCCCTTTGGGGTCGTGAAGCCGAAAGAAATGCATGCTATCCCATCCATGTATTAATTTAGAGTTTTGTACATATTTTGTTTCACCAAGAAATAATCACCAAGGTTAGTTCACTTCATTATTATTATTTTTAAAGTTTTTAACAGACACAGCTAAAGTTCATTTTGTACTTTAATAAGGCACACTTTCAAAAGATTGTTCATAAATTAAACTCTTACGAGTTACAATGTCCTGAGATCTGTTTTAACTTGAATACTGCTTAGGTTAAAGTTCTTTTGTTCTTTCGACCTTGAACCAGCATTTGCTGCACAAAAAGGTGACTTGTTAAAGTAGGTTTAAGCAATCTTAGACGGGTTCATTAATTAACAAGATATTTCCATGTAATGAAATTAGTTTCAAAGTAATTAAAAAATTTTTTTTTCACAAATACAAAATGTCTTCAAATGGAAATTAGAAAATAAATTTTTATAAATAAAGAAACAAAGATAGCTCGGTCTTTGTCTGAAATCAAAACTGGTACAAATTGCCAGTAATAAAAAAATAAAAGATTCTAATTAAAATGAAAGATTGAATAATTAATACTTTGATTTTATGATTATCTTAAAGATTATAATTTGATTTTAAGCTAATTTTAAAATGAAGAATGGTTACTCTATTTTTTTATAAGAAATTATGTTTTTCAAAGAAATTACTGATAATTCAAAAATTTAATTATGATTGAAATACTTCTAAACAATACATAGCTGCAATTAAAATTAAAAGATATATATAATTTTTAATATGGTTAATTTAAACTTGTTACCTGGAGTTGGTCGACAAAGCCTTACTATGACAAAGAGCTATTAGCATGAATGAAAGTCATCCATGAATATTCGGTGAACTGCACATTATGCACTTAAAGTACCTTTTAAATTTGGTACATAATTTAGAATATGGTTTCCGAAACAAATTTTGATGAAGCCGAAAGAAATTAAAGAAAGAAAACTAACTGAAAGTTTTACATGATGTGACTCAGCGTTGAGATTCAATCAGCCGGCCTTCAGGCTATGAACTGCGATAATTTAGGTTAGGGAAGGTAAAAGGTCGGTTGACAAGATCATCCGGCACCGTTCTCAGAGCTGGCCACTAGATTGTAGCACGATACAGAGGACGTTATTAAAGCAGTCTAAATTTAATCTACACTGTTGGTAACTTAGGTGTTACGATTATTATGGTTTATTTAGCTGGCGTTACATTATATATGGCTAATTAAAACTTGAGGTCTCTTGGTATACAGAGTCCACAACTTCCAAACTTCCCCATATCCACACGGCCGTTGGATTAAAAAATATGTGGTTTATCTTCGCTTAGATTAAATAGCGTTTTAAACTAAAGCCGCATTCCAAAGAACTCAGTTTAACCAATACCTTCACATGCACAAAGTGGAGTGGTGTTCGTCCGGACTTAAAACTGCACACAGACAACATCACCACTCTCTCTAATGAATGAATGATAAATTGTAAATATGTACAGAATCTTAGCAAAGCAAGACAAATAGTAATATAACAAGAACAAATACTTATGAGGATCTGATATTCATTCTTGTCTGACCATTGGGCGTGATTGTTTGACGATCCGCTTGTGTAAGACTTAAAATCACCGTGGGTTGTGTCACTGGCAGAATAAGTTTATATTAATGAGGATCATATTCTTAACCATCGGTGTTAAACACTGATAGTAGTTTGGAAAAAAATCTCTTATCGTTTTGGCTGTTCCTACATAGTCTACAAAGAAAAGACTGCAATAACTCAATTAATATTTTATAATTCATTAATAACCCATTTTTCTTTTGATTTTACAATTATTATTAAATGTTTATTAATATTTGATTAAATAATTAATTTAGTGTCTAAATTGTCTCAATAAGCCAATCTATAACACAAAATATTGAAGAGGTTCTTCTCTGATGAGGCCTTTTAAAAGTAATTTAAAAATTATAAACTAAAATACAACACAATATTTACATAAACTGTCTATCAATATATTAATCTAATAATTTAAAATATTATTATTTTAAATTCCATGTTAATGAATACATAGCTGATTAATTAATTGTATAAAATTTGAGCACTCATTGAAAAAAAGCTGACACATTTCTTCACTGCCTATTAAAACATGTACACAGTTTAGGTATTACCATAATTTCTTGCATTGGGAGACGAAGAGATATAATTATAAATCTAAACATATAAACTGTTCTGGAAAATATATATGAAAAGTATGTAGTGAAAAGGGGGGGGGGTTATTACTATGGGACGGCATCAAGTTATTTATACTTGTGTTATAGGGTTAGGATGTGATCACTCCAGTACTTTGTGCACTGTACTTTAAATATCAGGTAAATATTCCCCTTTCATTGCATTCTCACTATACGTAAAAAAGAGAATGTTTGGTGACGGTTCAATAATTATAGTGGAACATTTTCTTATGTATCTGTTTTAAACTTCTTTGAATCCAAACATTCGTCTTTAAGATTATTACATTCTGACGTTTGTAGATTCTATGTCTTCGTCTTTCTATCGTCTGTGATAAAGCATACACCAATTTTAAAGATACTTTGTATTTGGACGTATTTAAAAATAATTCTGTAGTTTTTAAAAACTTTTACTAAATAACATATAGGCGTTAGAAGTCATGTATAAACATTGGTTTAGTATTTTCTCAACGTAGACATCCACATAGACCAAAATTTAGAAAAAGTGAACAACCAAGACTCCTAGCAAAACTTATTAGTCTCCAAAGTTATTAGAAAAAAATTTGCATATCTGTCTGTAAATAATACTAATTTCTTAAATCGCCTCTACGAATTAAGTTAGAAATTTAAGGATATGTAAAGTTTACGACACTAACCAGTTTGTAAATACAAAGTAATTATTAATACGGTTCAGACCATTTTACAAAAATTAAAAGTGTTCCTCGATCGCCGATATTAAAAGGTTGATTTTTATCAAATTCTATTAACGATGAGGACTCGTTTAAAGCACAAGTAAACCGAGTTTAGAGCTTATATAACATATATTTATTCTACAAACGCGTATATGGTTCATGTTAACGTAAAAGTGTGACTACTACAAAAAATTTATTTATTTTTATTATGAAGAATAGTTTTTGTTAGTTTAGTGGATTAATTATTGCCAAAAGTTTGAAATGTTTATTATATATAATGTGATTTCTGATAAAACAAAACTTTACAAAAACTAAAATGATTTAAAATTTCCTGTTTTGGAAAATATTGATAATGTTGCTTTATGTTAATGTGCAATAAATATGTGAAATTTACCAATTAATATGCATCTATACAATTCGAATAGTTTATACACACATGCTATTCTATATAAATAAACTTGCCTGTTTGCAATCGTACTGTTTTAATAGAAAAACTGTCATCATTCTAAATATTAGTTTCCAAGTTTAATCTAGTTTTATGTTTACGGTGTTGGTCATTATTGTACGACTCTATTTTATTGGATTACAGAATGTTCTTTGCTGCGTTGATAACAATCTAGATGAATAAAAACATATAGCTATTATCTACATTTTTTTTCCTGGCAAGTATGTAATTTATTTTCTGTCAAAAATAATTTAAAACTTTACATGCAACAAATATTAATATTAAAATTAGTCTAATAGAAATTATTTAGTTATTCTATGTATAGCGCACATAAAACATTAAAAAAATATTGATTATTCCTGATCTTTGAGAAGAGGCTTTGTGAAGTGAGGGACACGTCTACACCAATAATGAACCTACATATCAAACACTTATATATATATATATATATATATATATATATATATATATATATATATATATATATATATTATAACATTATAGCTGTTATTCGCCAAAAACGATGCAACGTTATGTAAACGTGACGCAGAATATCTTTCACAAGAGACTATATGTATATTATTACGATAAATACTTTGTTAATTGTCAGCAGGGCGTTATATTAGGGTCTGCTGCAGCGCTACTTCCCCGAACACAGTAGGCTTAGTCAGCCACAGTAATAATACATAACCAAATTTGTAACACAAATACGAACACTTTAAAATAATCCGTTAGGCATGCTAATTGTTAAAATTGTCGTTGAACACATATACAAAAAAACGTTCGTTCTGTCCTACCATCGGTTGGCTGAACAGGTATTATGTTTGGTTTATCGTACTGTCGTAACTCGTACAACTATCGTACTGCGGATAATGAATAAGCTATTTATAGTAATATAATAAACCATTTAAAAGGTAAACAAATTATTATAAGGTTTATTTAGTTCATTTAAAGTACTTTTAATAATGAATAAACCAATAATAATGTGGATGTTATTGTTATATTTTGAATTTCTAAATCAAAAACTCACATGACTTAAGACTTAAATTAAAATTACGTTTCATAAAAGTTGTTGAACAAGAATAATGTTCAATGGTTCAACCAGAGTTTCCCAAAATCCACCTTAATATATTAATTTCGAACAGACATAGGTATTAAACAGATTAGGTGTTCTCTAAAGTTAATAAACATTTAAAACTTCCTTATAGCTAAACAAACTAATTCTTAATAATCCACTACTTTTGAAATGTGACATTTTCAATTTAGATATATTTATGTTCAAAACAATATCAAGTAATTTAACATTAATTGTACAGTATATTGAATTTTTTCTTTTCTTCTTTAATACAATCAAGTAAGAATAAGTTAATTTTAGCCATATTTAACCACAAATTATTTGCCACAAACCATTATTGTCTATAGATATTGTCAATTTTCTTGAAAGAATTAAGTCTGCAATATTTGATATTCACCAGATTAAATACCTGAATGTACATTTTGAACAGTCTAGCAACAGATACCTCATTTATTACATGGCTATTTTACTTGACTGTACAAAACAGACTCTAGTATATACAATCCAATCGAAATCAGTTTCGATTCGTCCTTTTACACTAGAAAAATAATAATTATATAATTATAATATTTCTGTGTTCCTGGGTAATTTTATGTGTAGTATATTGGGTAATTTTTGTAGTATAATGTATTATAACAGTAATTCGATTCAAAAATATTTTATAACAATTAATTATGTGTTAAAAGCCTGACTAATTAAATAAAATTTGTCTTTCTTATTTACATATCAGCTGGTTATTTACAAAGGTTCAAATGTGGATTTTTTATTATTTTTTCAATCTTTCAATGTTCTGATTATAAATTAATATGTACCTGTGGTAAAGGAATATCATCTTTTCTAATGAATTTCCACCCGTGTAATGAGTTGTACGATGAGTACAAATAATGAAACCTCTTACAGTAAAGTCAACACCAACTATTCACACAATTGATTGAAATTAAATTATTTATAAAACATGACGTTAATCACATTGAAAAAATCGAACCGATTTATAAAATAAAATAAATGACCTTGTAATTATTTAATAGAGTTTTACCCTTACCGATAAACTCAAATTATTAAGGTGTTTTATGCACATATAAATAAGTATGCATTTTGACAAAAACCAATACAGCTAAGCAAAATGTTTACTAATAGTTATTATTGCTTATTTTGAAAACGAGCAAATGTAATAAATCTTCAAATAAATATTGAAACTGTATTCAATAATTCATATTACTAAGAAACAAAATTTATTTACTTCTCCCAATAGTTTTACAAAACTTGTGTGGTTATTCGCAGATGAATATCTATAATAAAAACTGTTTTATTTATTTATTTAATATAATTACTAGTACTACTCCTATCAGTAGTTTGTACATACTACCTTATTTGTTAATACAATTTTTATATGGACTATAAAATATAAAGTTATGACAAGATTAGTTTGAACTGTTGCATGTGTTCGCCTACTTGCAAGAGTGTCTACGCAATTTATGATCCCTAAAACCAATGTTTTATATCCTCATACTAAATGAGCTATATATTTATAAGTAACTAATAAAATTAATTTTAAGTGATTTATGTTTCAAAATTAACCCCCCCCCCCAAGTAACCCCCACAAAGTTAATCTATACGACCTATGATTTGGAATAACTGACGTTCATATTAAAGTTTTACGTTTTGTGAATAATGTATCATTGCGGGAAACATAAATTAAATGCACTTGGACTTAGACAATAGTGTAAAAATATAATAATTTGCTTAAGATTGAAAGAAAACACAATAATTTATTCCACTTTTTATATTTGGATATTATAACAATCTTAATGGCTGACATTTTCGATTTAAAGAATAGATAGAATTTGTCATAGGTACTTTGGTTGGTTGCTAACATATTCCTTTTCAGGAACAGATTATATATATATATATTAATTAATATATATATATTATAACAACTCGAAAATCAATACAATAAAAATAATCAGATAATACAGTCAATTTCATTCGTTTAATTTTAAACGTCGACATACACGCGCCTAGCGGCAAAAAGATAAGACTCCAATAAAAACAAATTCTAAATCTAATATTTTCGACCCAATTATAAATAATCCAGAAAATTGTCAATCTAAAACCAATCAAAACATATATTAAAATTACGCCTAAGAATTTGATTAATCTATAAAAAAATAACAACACCCAGTTAAAGACAAGAAAACTTAAATAATTTGTTTTTATCTAGACGTGAAAGGCCAACTTGGATAATAACCGAATTGAAAATATAACTCCGATCTTTCGTCGATTATAAAAATACAGAAGACCTAGAGACAAAATGAGATATACAGAAATACGAAGTAGATATTTCTAAATATAAAACATCACATGAGTTCATATAAATATTTAATAACAAAGACATAATCTGTCGAAATATGACCGAAAATCTGGAATTAAGATGGCGACCACTAGAAGCAAGACGCTAATTATAATATACATGCCCACAGAAGTTTGTGATTGGAGAAGAATATCGCGGGACTTTCTTTGCTGATACAAATAGAAATTATACATATATCAATATAAGATAATTTTCTTTATCCTTTGAGAGAATTTATTTAACCCTTTTCAACATTCTAAATTTTAATTGAATAATATAAAATCATATTTAAATATTATAAACTATTAACAGTTTCTTTAATAAGTAGGATCATAATTACATTTCATCTTTCCCCCCAAAAATAAACAAGATTGTATTAGAACAATGAACTTATAAAAACAATCTCTCTGTACGCCTTTGTTGAAAAAGAAAAACAATTGAATAAGTTAGGGGAGTGTATATTGAGAAGCCATTAAGACTAGATGGATGCTTTTCTGGACTGCTCAGTTTTCCTAAATAATAGTATTGAAATTTAATAAATAGAGCATCAGAAGATTTTGAATTGGGGCTCTAATACTTGATCATCAATAAAAAATGTTAGATAGTGCTACATCTCTGGAAGTGAACTTGTATTGAGTCAGGTGTACTACATATAATTGGTGAGATCTAGCCATTTCTTTACTTTTTATATATACTTTTGTTTGATCATAAACTTGGGCCTACAGACAGTTTATTTCATAAACTGTTTTCCCACACTATATTGGAAATCTTTCATGTGTATTTTTTGTTCTGAAGTGTTTTTTATGTATTAATGAACTTGAACAATGGTCATCATTGTTATAGTTTGTGCATTTCGGGAAACGATTGTCCGAACATTGTAATCCTTATTTCATGCATTCATTTTTTCTTTTATATTAATTGTAATTGATATTTTTTATGAAGTTTTCTTTATATATGTGTAACATTCCCCTTCCTTGAGGAAAGCAGCCCCAACCCTTCCCGAGACAGAGACTTCTATATTCTATGATCAATGAAGTGTTATAGAAACAATTTTAATATCAACATTGTGCTTCTTTATAATTTAAGACAAGATAATAATTAATTTTTTTTTGTTTTAAAAGAAGAGACTATTTTCGTTAAATAATTTTATAAATAAATTCTTTTGCTTGTTTATAAAAAATAAATAAACAACTATACGATTTTTTTTGTTCTGTAAATTGATATAATTTATTAAAACTAAAAACTGAGATTATAATCAGTGATTAAATATTATTTTAATTATTATAATGAATATTGAATAAAAAAAAATTGATAAATGTTACAATATTTATATAATTGTTACAATGCGAGTGTGACGTGAGAGTGCATAAATAAAATCGACAGCAAAATGAGTATATATTCGTCATAGTATTTAAACGTTTAACTTTTGAATACAATTTCGAGGCTTTATTTTATGTAAAGTACCAGTATTTAGAACTATATTTTCTTTTTAAATTATTGCGTGGTAAAATAAAAAGTTTTCGAGGAACTGATGGCCATTCAGTTATATATTTGTGGGTTTATTCACGTCATCTATAAACAACATAAATCGACAAATCGATTACGTAACCTCTTCCTTTCATGTGAAGTCATTCAAAGCTATAGAAATCAAATAAATGTATAATTTTTACCTTTATGCATAAGATACAGCTAGGTAAATTAAAGAAAAGACTCCATTTCAGAATTCCTATAATTTACGAAAATAGCCACTATTCTCCAATAAATGCATAGCAAACAACGGCAGTAAATAAATATCTATATAATAGTACATTAAACACATTGGATATACTCCTTATATCAGTACAAAATAGTTGCTCCATAAATGACGTTCATATTTGGCAAGTGACATCAATGGCATTTACAAACGAGTGATTTACATACTATTTAGGAGTTTCCATGCTACAATTTATTTCACAAGGTTTGAAGTGTTAAATAATATTAAAACTAATTATTAAAAATGCGTCGAGATATAAATAAAAGATTTAACCGGAGAAGCGGGATTTTGACAGTTATCAACGATTACGCGTCCTACAGCTCTCTACACGGAGTCAAATACATTTATAAAAAGAGGACTCATGTTTACGACAGGTATGACTAAATTTTAAATTAACTAATCTATTAAATGTGTAAATTCTTATCTATAAATAATGATAAAATAAATATTTGTACTTTTGTAAATAAACTATTTTTACTAGTATTTGCTTTTTTTTATTTGTGTTAGAATACTGAATAACTTACAGCTATAAACGCATGCCATGTTTTTCGAAAATAAATTATTATTGTTATAATTATCTCCTAATTTCCATTACAACTTATTTAAATAGAAAGTGAAAGTGTACATAATAGCTGTACTTATGCCTAAAATGCACTAAAAAAAAAATTAATTTAAAGTAATCACACAACTGACCTAAAATCAATACAATAATCAAAGAATTTTAGAAGTCTAATTAAACTGATTGTTACTAAAAATAATTTTGCACATTCATATTATAAGTTTCAATTTAATTGTAACAAACTCTTTTCGTTCTTAGATCCTATATATGGTAGTATAAAAAACATTCTTTAGAATCGAAAAAGATGTTTATAGAAAGATATGTGTCGTAATTGTAGTGCTCTATAACCCAAATGTGTAGACTTATTATAATAGTATTTGGTAAGTGACCATATTTTGAGATTTCTTTTTTTTTTATTTCCTTTCTTCCTCTTTCCTTATTCTGACAACTCAAAATTTATAGCTAGCTGCCAAAAGAAAAAAAATCATTGTTTTCTCTAAATCGACGATAACAATAGTGATATTATTTTTTCAAAATAAATTGCAGCCTCTAAGGACTAAATCAAAACAAATAAATCCAAAATCTCCTATTTAATCACTTTCAGATTCCATGTTATTGTTAAGGAAACAAAAAATCAGCCATATGGCTTTAATAATAGTTTTCGTTTAAATTTTAGAAAATCTCAATATTCATGACCCAAACCGGCATGACATTCGCAAGTAAAAAAAAAACAAATCTTTTTCAGAGATGATTCGAAAAAACAAACAAAAATTAACTTTCACAGTTGTCATTTAATTATAGAATTAAATGGAAGAAGATTTAGACTGATAACCTGTTGATAAGGCAATAGCTAATTAAGGTTAGTTCTATTTATTTTTTTCGAAAATACCTTCTATGGTTTTATTTCGATTTATTATTGACAAATGTAGAAGTAACATTCTTAAGGCAATTAGTTGAGTTTGAAGATAAGCTAGTTAGATTTTTTGCAATGTGTTTGTATAGATTATTTTACTGTTTACAGATTATTGTGGTTATTAATTTTTCTTGCGTCTGTTATAATAACTTGCGTCGTTGGACACCGTTTGTTGTTAAAGTATCAAATGGTACCTACAGTTATTTCGGTGAAGGAAACGCATCAGCCCCTCTATACAATTCCGTTTCCGTCAATCACAATATGTCCATCCATTAAAGTAAAAAAGACTTTGGGACAAGAAATTCTGTTAAAGTAAGTAAATAGCTGTAAAGTAATTAATTAAGCACATAGTTCTATTTTAATATAAAATATTCAACATATTCTTAAATACTAATGTACATTTAATAATACAATATTATATTTTAGATACCTACCGATAATAAACAGGACTAGAGAAGAGGCTATTGATCATTTGTTGAGTGCGCTCTCTCTAATGCAGTTCCCTAGTTACTTTAGAATGAAAACTCATTTGAGAGAAACTAAACCTTATCATGCGTACTTTTATGACCTGAATGTCACTGACTTCATGCACAAGGTAAAATATTAAAAATAAAATTAATGTTTGTCTTTAAAATTTCTTTCACAAAATTCACCCTTCAACATTCAGTATAATATATCTTAAAAATCAACTGACGTTAAACATATGGTAGGATATTAAACAGAGAAATATCATAAATTTGGTTTTTATATATGCAACAATAATACTTTTATCAAACAAAGTAGAAGAAATATATTATAATATATATTTCTTCAAAGACATTACAAACAGGATATAGTTATTTCTTTTTTAGATATTAGTAAAAGAAAATGTATGGAGATTTTTCACTAATATTATGTGTATTAAAAACTTGTTTGTGTATTAAAAACTTATTATTATGTGTATTAAAAACGTAGAGCAATAAGAGACATCAATTTATACCATAAATATACACAAGCGGTAGAAAATGGATGAGAAAAGCTGAATACTACAAAAAAATTATGTTTGATTTTTGTACGTATTTTGTTAATACATGCAATAGAAAATGTAGTTTTCAACATTAAGAGCGAAATAAATAATTTTTATTCATTCTTTAACGCTAAGCGTGTCTCTCAACATAACAATTAAAACATAGAACGATATTTATATTAGATTAAGCTAATGCAAGTAAAGAGAATAAAAGTAGAAATGACGTACAGTATTTCTATTATTAATCGGATTCTCAACTCTTCGTTCGAGTGCAAAAGTCACTTGAAACAATTTTTCGTTATTTAATTTACACCCACACACATAATCCAAACAGGGTGGTGGACATTTGCTGAGTATCAGCAGAGAAATTTGTTTTGGGTATTCATGAATAATATTATTTCTTACATTTCACTATGCAAATCTCTAAATTAAAAAAAAAAAAGTTTCGTTAAAATTTTATCAACTACAAATATAAAAGCATTTGTTTTTTAAAATGTTAAGTTTAATGAAAAGTTGTTAACGTATTTGAAAACCTATTTTAAAAAAAAAACTTAATGATTTAAAGAAATTACGCAATTATTTTACAATAATAGTTACTATATAATGGAACATATAATTTAGTTGAAAGGACAGTATTTTGTATTCAATGTAATAAATATAAATAACAATTTTCAATTATAAATCTTGATATAATATTACTAGCTTGTATCTTCCTGTACATACACCTATTTTTAAGGCGATATAAAACATTGATAAAATAACTCTCATTTTACGATGTTATTTATATTTTAACGGAGAAGAAGTTACTTGTATAATATAAGATGTATATTTATTTCAGACAATGCCCAAATGTTGGGAGGTTTTCAAGAAATGCTATTGGCATGGTCAATACGTCAATTGTTGCAGACTATTTAACTTACAACATACTGAAGAAGGTTATTGTTATTCGTACAACTCTTTTACTTCGGAGAATACAAGCCAATGGTAAATCTAATTCCATTTTTTCCATGTAAAACGTATGTTTATTTAATAATGACTAAATATTTTTTGTCAATTTAGTTCTTTAATTCAGGTATTGGAAAATGAGGGAGTGATCGATGATGCCGGAGAAAACACAAAAAACTGTAACCTGCGCCGTAACACCGGTATGGGGACCGGATCTGGTCTGGAGCTGTACCTTAAACCTAGCAACCCGAAAGACAATTTAGGTCCATCTGGTCAACGGGATATTAATGGTGTTTCGGTTAGTCTTATCTTGAAACATTTTAATTACAATAATGTCTTTCTTATAATAATATATCAGTATGTTTTCTATGACAAAATATTAATTCAATACAATATTTTAGATTATGGTGCATAATTCTTACGAATTCCCTGATGCTGGGACGGGTACGTTCGTACAAAATACACCAGGAGCACGACTGAGCATTGCAATAAGTCCAGAAATTACCATGAGTAGTGACAGTATAAGAGGCTTGGACACAGAAACTCGGGGATGTATATTTCCCGACGAACAGCCTTTAAAGATACACCATGTGTACACAGATAGTTCATGCCTTATTGAATGTAGGCTTAACTATATTTTACTCATGTGTAAATGTAAAATATACTTCTTTTCTACACCAAGTGAGTTAAACACCTGGCAGTAAGTTACGCTTTTATACACTCTTTCAAATAGTTAATACTTCAAATATTCTTAAATTGAATGTTTCACACCATAACGTAATAAAAACTAATGTTCGAAAAAAAATTAAATATATATTTTTTTAATATCTTCACCGTACATGTCAGATTTAAAATTATAAACGAAATAAAATGAAAGAATAAAAACTAATTTTCGTGCATTCTTCAGATAATCCTAGTACCTTAATAGCTGCTGGTATCGAGTTTTGAATGAACTACGTTCTCAAATAATATTTAAGTACTGCTATGAATCGAAAAGAAACGATTTAGGGAACGTAAAAAGTCCTACAAATATGAATGTTCAATAAAAAACTTGCTTCACAACTGTTAGAAGAAGAGCATATCCCAAAAGAAATGAAAGATTGTCTGAAATATTACATTAATCTAGTAAGGATAGACATTTAAAATATTAGACAATTATGATGTAATCAATTTAAAATTAAGAACACAAGTTATTGTAAACAATCAAATAATAGTCAGGGAGATAATGATTAATAATCTAATAATGTTGAATAAAGTTCAATTGAAACTGTGAACTGTAGAAACCATCCATAAACATAGTATTGCGGCTAGGCAATTAATGAAGAGTGTAGGAGTAAACAGCTAGACAAGAGAGAATATTACTTGGTATATATACATATATATATATATATATATATATATATATATATATATATATATATATAAACGACTCTTTTGCGGGACTATGCGGTACGTAAATAGTCTATGAAATTAGGGTCCATCCGAAACGTGTCATCAAAAGTGACAGGCAGAAGATTTAATTAAAATCCATTCTAATCGTCCTAGAAGATACATAGTTAATCATAAAAACGTTAACTATAAAACTGTATTACCGTTGCGCTACAACAAATATATTACTTTTTTTAATTATGGGTTTTAGTTATAAATAAAATAGAATTCATCAATTACGCAAGTCTAAATGTTGGACAATATAATAAGTCTTTATCTTTAAATTAATACTGGAGTTACGTGTATTAATGTAAATAAAATACATTTGTTTTCTATTACAACTTTTGCAAATTTAAGACAAAGTTGAAGCATGCAATAATTGTGTTCACTACTTTACAAAATAACTCTGTTTTTCATCAAACATTATATTTGTTTCGACACATATATTTACTATAGTGAGAAACATTTTGGAAAGTTCAATAAACAAATGAAATCAAACACTCTTTTCACCATTTAAACCTTTTAGTAGCACAATGCAATACAAGACGACTTTCCAATGACAACGTTCTCATCCTCTGATCAGTTACTTATTGGAAAATACTCTTGTAAAATATTGTACAGTACAAGGTTTATTGGGTGAAAATTGTGTTTTCTTTCCTTTAAAATAACAATTGTAATTTGTAACTAAACTCTTTAGGTTTATTGAATTTAAAAAATTAAAATTTATTATTAAATACAATGTAGTATATTATAATAATCACTGTTATATATTATTTTTTAGGAGATAGATTTCCTCCTTGTGGAATCCGCCATTTACTATGTTTGGTTAAACACTCAAGTAAGAGATAGAGATAATTTTTTTTTAGGAAATAAACTAAGTTTAATTCAATACGTTATTTCAGGTACTAGATATCGTATGAAAAAAAAAAACAAAAAAAAAAAACCAAATATATTAAACTCTGATTGATAAATACAATTTAGGCAGACATTTACGTTTATTTAATATAAATTACAATGATGTGTAATGAATTTATAATCAAAATGTATTATATATTTTTATTGACAAAATATATTAAGAAACCGACTGTATAATATGTAGCAGTATTATACAGTCCATATATTGTTTCCATACATTAATTTGTGGCAAACATTAATTATAGAACAATATAAATAAAATTCGAAAATAGTGTAATATTAACATATATAATCAACCATTTATATTATTATTATAATTTTTTTTAAGATGTCATATTTTAGAATATGAATTTAATTTGTTGATAGTATTTTTAAAAATACCTTCCCCATATCCCTTATAACCTATATATTAGTTATGTAAATAAAATCATAGATAACACTAGACATAAATGTCATTATTTACACAGATTTACAAGGAAGGTGAAATCGTGTAGACAAAAGCAAACCCTTGAACATGCTTGAACATAATCGGAGCAAGTACAACCTACTAAATGAAAGAAAATTTAAGATACAAAGTTAGGGTTTTAAAGACAAGGGCATCTTTGAGAGTTTTATTGTTGTGTAGAAATTAGAGTAAGTATTTTTAGAGGTTTTAGGACGATGCATATAATATAATTTCATATATTGAGGGAATGTAGGGGTTTTAAGCAATCTCTTCGAAATAAGTATAAAAATAATTATACACTTCAAAAATAAAATTTAAGGTAAATCGATTTACAATAATTTCAATACAATTTAAATTAAATTACAATAATCAAATTATATAAAAAATATAACAAGCACCAATAACACACACACACACACACACACACACACACACACACACACACACACACACACACACACACACACACACACACACACACACACACACACACACACACACACACACACACACACACACACACACACACACACACACACACACACACACACACACACACACACACACACACACATATATATATAATATATATATATAATAATAATAATAATAATAATATTTAATGTTCATTGTTTGGTGTCCAAGTTACTTTGTATAATATAATGAGTAATAAATTATTTATATTACCTTTATAGTTCCGTCATGTGACTTTGCGTTTGTCTTAATTACAATGACGCGTTTCGGAGTCGTAACTCCATCTTCAGTTATTTCACCCCGTAGAGGTCGTTAAAACAATAAACATAACAAAAACATTAACACTATACACACAAATAAATAAATACACGTATACGTTGATTTTAACATTTTTTTACATGCACACGGTTTTATGGTTCGCGAACTACTGGCATCACGGTGAGACCAAGGTTATCTGACTATGGGTTGGTCATATCAGTTTATTTATAACTCATTGCCCAATAATAACCTGTACGATAAAAGATCAAGTTTCGCACAACACATTATCGATAACAAGCATTCGTATACAAACTTTGAATCTGACCTGACACCTCTCCACATCATTAAAAAAGGATCAATGATGAATACCATTGAAGAATATGAAATTTACAAATCATTTAAACAATCACCAAACGATATTCTCAATGAAAAATTATCTTTCCAATCAAACGTATTATTTGAGGCGGCAATGAGTTATAAATAAACTGATATGACCAACTTATAGTCAGATAACCTTGGCCTCACCGTGATGCCAGTAGTTCGCGAACCATGAAACCGTGCGCGGTTTAACATAAAAAAATGTTAAAATCAACGTATACGTGTATTTATTTATTTGTGTGTATAGTGTTAATGTTTTTGTTGTGTTTAATGTTTTAACGACCTCTACGGGGTGAAATAACTGAAGATGGAGCTACGACTCCGAAACGGGTCTTTGTAATATAAAGGTAATATAAATAATTTATTACTCATTATATAATAATAATATTATTTTTTTCTAGCAAAATTCAAATCATACAGGCCGCCAATAGGTACTCCTGGAATATCTGAAAGAGAACTGATGGAGTCAATGAACTGCCATTGCATGCCGACTTGCCACGATACAGTGTTTGATGTGAGACTAGATCGCAGCAAAAATAGGGATCCAGAACCAGACATTGGATATGCTTATGTCGATATTTTTTACGACAACACTGGATTCGTAAGATATCAGCGATACATTACTTTTGGGTGGAATGACCTCTTAGGTAAGTAAGATTTGTTGTGAGTATCTTAAACATGAATTTCACGATCAAATATTTTATTAGATTTGTATGTCGTCTTTTGATAATTGTCACTGATATTTCTCGGAAAGAAAAGGAAAAATTGTGATTGGTACTCATATTTAGTTGGTATATTTATTATATATTTATTTTTATTATAATACACTATTTAGGGCAAATGCAATATTTAAAACTATATCTATGAAGAAGTCGCTTTTTAATAAATGTAGGAAGCATTAAATTAATTTATTAAGGCCTCATTAATCAGTACAGTAGTCAACTTTATGTTGAATTGATTGATTTAAAATAATATTCGTCACGATTCAAGTAGTTAGATAACCCACAAATATTTTCTTCTGTTTTAGAGTTTACCTTATAAGACCAATATTATTTTTATTAGAAGTGTAAATAATTTCATGAATCAAGTAATGAAGTTTATATCATATACGCAATAATAATGTATGTTTACTTATATTCATCCGACTTTTACAAATGCATTATGTGTACTTTGTTATATTAAGATAATTATAGTGATGTCATTATGATAATATAAAATAGTACTGAGATTCTGTAATATGTTGCAGTGTCATTAGGAGGCGTTGCAAATCTCTTTTTGGGATTCAGTTTACTGAGTGTTGTTGAACTTATATATTGGCTCTACAAACTGCTTATAGTCATGGTAACTAAAAACCATCGGAAACTCTTGAAAGTACAACCCATACAGAAAGTTTATTTGGAATAGTTAATACATGGGGAAACAAATATTTGGTTTTTTTTCTAATTAACATATAGTGTGTGTGTGTGTGTGTGTTTCAATAAAATATTTTTTTTTTAAAATCATGAAATAAAAAATTGAAGTCGGTGCAAAAACGGTGGACCCAATTTTAAATCAAAAAAGACAACAAAGGATCAACCTATCATAAAACGTACATATAATGAAGTCAATTTTGAATTTATAAATTTAAAAATTAATTAAACAAAATGAAATAAAAGGAGAATAAGGAGAAGTCTAAATCTTACAAAAGTTAGATTCTGAAATTTTTTCATTAATCAGTGAAGTTTTACGCAACATTACAATGATATTAAATTATTTAAAAAAAACAGACTATAACTTTAAACAGAATATTCTAAGAATTTAGTTGCAAAAATAAAGTATTAACACTTAAACTAACAAATTAAAGACTAAACCAACAATAAGATAAGTTTGCTTGACGTAATACTTAATTTATCTTACTTAAAGTGATAATGTCCTAATAATAAAATTTAATCTAAAATTCTTAAATAGTTAAACTGTGAATTAGGTATAAAATTATAAAATAAATATTCGTTATTACAGAGTACAACATTCTTAGATAAATAAAAATGTTCAGAATTTCCTTTTAGAAAAAAAACCTTAAAATCTATTGTCAAAAATAAATGGAGTCAAATGGAATTAAACATTGCAAGTAAATGTTGCAAATGGATATTTGTAAACGTTATAAAGTCGTTTTAATCAGTAGGATATTCAATATTCCTGTCGTTTATTTTTATATACAAAACCTAATAATTGAACAAAAGTAATAATTAATTGATCAAATAAAATAAAAAGGAGAAAGAGTAACAAATAGGAAGGAAGTGTTATAACTCGGGAACAAAAGAAGATAGGAAGAAGAGGGGAACGGTTTTGAGACATTTGGAATAGGAAAATCAAGAATCGAATTAAAAAATTTGAGGATTTTCCAAATCAAAAAACATAAATTTGAAAACGTAACGAAATCTTGAAATCACCATAACTCCAGAAAGGAAGGTCGCACAGGTTTAAATAAAGATTTCACATAACCAGGAAGAAAAGAGATTCAAAAAGAGCCATTCCAAAAGAAGAATGAGAGAAACGAACGTGAGCTATGGCGAGTTTAAGAAATTGAAAATCAAAATGTCGAATTTCATGTTCTTGCAGGAATTAGACGACAGAACGGGGATGAAGCGTAATGGATGGAGTGGGGAAGGCCTGCCAAACATTATGCATAATACCGTAAAATTAAAACACATAAATAAATAAAATAAAAGGAAAAATAAAAAAATAAAAAAGAGACAGAGTCACAGTACTTAAAGAAGCCATAAGGAGTTCACAAAAGTACGAGCTTACTGGTAAAACTAATTAATTATTAAAATAAAAGAAAAAAGGAAACAGAAAATTATGTAAAAGTTGTTCACATGGGAGGTCTAAATTTTGACGACCAATTTGGAACCAGGTTGGATCGACAATCTTGTGCTAGCTTCAAGTTTAAAAACCACGTTTCTTGGAAGACTGCAAACGGATACTCGTCGTGAAAAATTTGTTAGTGTTCTAGTACTTCTCGGGTTAAATTCGATTACCAAAAGAAGAGCCGGTCATAGAGAAGGCGTCACTAAATCCGAACGCAGGTTGCCGACGCTAAGTTAGTGCGAACTCCGGCAAGTATTGAAATAAATATTTTGTCTTTATCGCCGGAAAATATAATTAAAGAAGAATTTCGTTGTAATAGACGGAAACTGGAAAAAGAACAAGATAGAAAGGACTTCTGAAGATTCACTTGAAGAAAGCATCATTGGCGAAGTTTTCGAAGACCCAGTTATCCCAAGTCTTAGGGAGAATCGATCTGCTCTACCCAACTAATAAGGTACTACATAAATCAAGAATTTCATAAATAAGATTTTTCGGAATTTAAAATAAAATTTAATAAAACAGTAAAATCGGGAATTAATAAAATCACAGAGGAAAGTGTGCGAAAAATAATTAATAAAAATAAAGTCATTACCAAACCGTGAAACAAATCAAAAGCTGTATAAAGGAAACCGATTAGTCAAACTTAAAATTATAATTTAATAAATATTAAAAAAGAATTTAAATTATTTACAATATCGAAAGTAGAAGGATAAATTAATAAATAAGGATAAATTACTTGTGTAACAGATTTGTGAATATAAATAAGGTCGGGATTTAAAATGTTAGAGCAAGACAACTAAATAAAGTTGTATTAATTTCTTAGGCATAAGGTAAAAGTAGTGTTCAGCATCCAAATCCATTTTTTTTTTTTAAATTAATAAATCAGTTACATGTTCAAAATCATTCTGGTTTTTTTTTTCCATTTACCGTACAAACAGTTAATTTCCCTAAGGAAGAAAGAAGTAGAGTGCTCTAAAGAAAAATAAGAGATAAAGTCAAGCTTTTTTTTTTTAAATTTGATGAAATAGCAAGAGTTCTAAAAGGAACTTCCTTGAGACAGAGTTTGAGGGAATAAAAAATTAAGGTTAGTTAGAAATAAGAATAAAATAATTGTTTTGAAGTGTTAGAATAAGATAGGTTAAGATTTCAAATTACACTTCTACCTGTTAAAGAAATCGTGTAAAAAATTTAAAGAGAACAAGGGAAGAGGTTTTGTGGATCTGTAATTTAAACTCTTTGCCTCTCTCTCTTCATACGCCCTGCAGTGGGAACCCACGACCGGCGTAGCGCGCGCGCGGGTGTGTGTGTGTATGTGTGTGTTTGTGTGTGTGCGCGCTCTCGCGTGTGTGTGTAAATTTATGCTTCAAAATTTATTGATTAAAGCAAACTTTATAAGGAAGATATTAGTTTTTCATTAATAACAAGCTTTCTGAACAGCAGTCATTTTCTTAATATGGATAAGAGCCAACAGAAAATTGCTTTGTCTTCAATATCGGTTTTATCGACCTACTAACATAGATGAGCAATTATATACGTTAGTAAAATTCAACACCAGAATGAGATCACCTTTTTAAAACACAAATGATTATATTATGTTTGCTTATAGAACAACTGGATTGTTAATAATTCATTACTATTTAATTGCCTTGTTTGAGGTGTTACCGTCGAACAATCCTTAATTGTAGTTTGCACTATCTTATATGACGCGTTTCGACTATTTGTTAAAATGACTGACAAATAGTCGAAACGCGTCATATAAGATAGTACAAACTACAATTAAGGATTGTTCGACGGTAACACCTCAAACAAGGTAATTAAATAGTAATTAAATGATTATAATTGTGTATTATTTTATAGCCTCTTTTGAACGTTTAACTGTTCAGTGTATCTGTTTATTTTTATATATTTTTCAATCCTATATATGATGTAATGTAGGTTAATTTCTTCTCTTAGGAGTCGTCAAGTAATTACTACTCAGTAAGTAGAAAACGTGCATTCAAGTTTTTGTTACTTGCATGTCAGTGAAGATATTAATGTTCCATATTTTTACGATAAGGAACATAACGTACAACATTAAAACAGTTTTTAGTATTACTTTTAATATAATTAAACAAATCATGTATTTGTAAGTAATATGTAATTTTGAGTCATTACTTTGTATTTTTATTTATTGTAAATGTACCCTTAAGCATATTGACACAAATAAAGGACATTTACTTACTGTAAATATAGTTATAACAGCTGTACTTAAGTGAGCCCCTGCTTCTTCAACAAACTCAGTAGTAAGAGGTTTCATCACCCCCCCCCCCACAAGCACACACGCACATAGGAACCTTATACGCGTATCGGTGAAAGTGTGTTTTTCTTAATAAACAGATATGTCATTTTGGACACGGGTTCGGCTCACTCTAATCTTCATATTTCATTGCAATGTAGAAGAAATTGGTTTAGCTGAATTTGAGATATTACCTATAATAAATAGCTGAATGGCTTTTATTTGGTTTTTACGGGAAACACAAACCGCATATTTGAAGAGTAGATAAAAACCATACGTTTTATTTGAATCCCGCAGAAAGGTATAAACTAATTTTGAGAAATTTGAAAAATTGTGCTATTTTTCTTATAGAAACAACCCCTGAATATTGAGTTATAAAGGAAGTAAACATCTTTGTACTACGTATACGTGAAAATGTAGAAAGCAATAGTAATGTAATTCAAAATAACCAAACTTAATAAATAACTCTGATATTTAAAATTATTTGTTTTACTCACTAATGAATATAAGAATATTTATCCATCATAAAGATTGAAGTGTCACATTATTACAGAGTATGCATCACAAACAATTAAATACATGTATAAATGTTTACTTTGAGTAATATTTAGTTTAACTTTCATTTATTATTTTGTTAAACCATTAACGGCGGTTTAATTTTTTTAAATTTATTTGTAAAATGATTGCACTATAGCTACATTTTTACTCATTTACAAATGAACTGTGACGCAACATGTTTTATACATTTTTTTAATGTTTTGTTATTTTAAAATTGTACATATTACCCATGAATACGCCATAGTTAGAAGGTGCATGTCTAATAATGGTATGTACTTATATTAGTTATATAAAATTTGAATTGCTGAATGTTGAGGTATATTCTTAAGTTATGTACTACTTGATGATAACGTTAAGTTCATACAAACGTAAGTAATACGGCTGTTAACAAAAAGACAATAAAGTAGCTTCCCAGCAGAACAATACATTACTCCTAACCAATCTTCTCTTGTAACTAATTTCCTCCATTATTAAATGTTTTTCTCAAGAATATTGTTTTTGTTTGTTTTTAAATTATTTAATTATCATCTTATACTTTTTACTTAACAAACTTTATATTTTAAAATTTACAAAGAAAGATAATAAAGATATTGAAGGGATTTTTTTTTTTTTACGGGTAACTAAAATAAAATAAGTATACATATATATTTATATGTATTGCAGATTTTAATACAAACACTGAAAGAACATAAAATATAACAACAAAGTTATATTCTTATAATTGAAAAATTAAATTGTAAAAATTTACAAATTTTTGTTACGTATTTATTATAAGACAATATTTTAAAAAAATATAAATAAAATTAATTATAGACATTTTAAACTACAGCTATTTCTCCTGACTAATTTGACAACTATTTTTTTTAAGCTTACGAAATTTAATTATCGAATGGTTTTGTGTTTTCCTTTTACATTTTGTTTTCGATTCAATCAATTTTGTGAAACTTTTTAGAATACTGACTATAGAATTTCGCAATAAAATTAAACCAAGTAATACAAAAATAAGTATCATTTCTAAAAAAAATCAAACTTGTTGTGATTTTGTTTTGTTAAGTTATTTAGTCATATTTTTAATATATATCTGGATAGCTATATTGTTACATGTAACTACTGAAGATGATTATTTGGTAATTGATTCGTCATCTTCAATAAATTAATTGTTTTTGACAAAAAATCATAACTTCTTGTAATGGTCTATAATTACTTAAATAAGTTTTAATAATGTAGTAAATTTTTAAGAAGAGTTTCATCAAAACCACAAAAACAATTCTGAATTGATGGATATACGTGGGTTTTTTTTTTAAGTAAGAACCGTTTTAAGTGGCGTAACAGCAATTTTATTTATGAACATAAATTGTATCAAAAACTTAAATATGGAGATATTTTTACTTTTCTACGTAGTCATCAAGAATATCTAAGCATTTGTTAAGCGTATCTAGCTTTTGGATCCCCTCATCATAGAACTCTGCCGCCTGAGCATTTAACCAGTTAGTAACTGTTTCTTTCAACACGTCATCATTTTGAAATCGCATTCCACCAAGATATTCTTTGAGTTTAGGAAACACATGAAAGTCTGATGGTGCCAAGTCAGGGCTGTAAAGGGGATGGTCCAGCAATCCCCATCTAAAGTTGGCCAGTTGCGTCTTGGTCATTGCTGTAGCGTGAGGCCGAGCGTTATCGTGAAGCAGCACGACGCAGCTAGACAGAAGGCCCCGCCGGCAGGTTTGAATAGCTTGATTACTATTTCGAAATATCTCTCAGCATTTATGGTCATTGCTCTTTGCAGAAAGTCAATCAGAAGAACGCCTTTCCGATCCCAAAAGACCGTGGCCATGAATTTTCGTGGTTTCGTCGGTGAATTGAGTGATGCCATTCACTGGATTTACGTTTAGTCTCTGGAGTGTAGTATGCTACTCACGTTTCATCACAGGTAACAATATGATTCATGAACTCCTCACCACTGTTATCGTAGCGCTCCAAATATAACAAAGAATGTGCCTAACGCTTCTTTTTGTGTTCTTCTGTCAACATTTTTGCCACCCATCTCGCAAAAAAAATTTTTAATGCAGTTTGTCGGGAAAAATGTGATAAACAACCGATCTTGAAACTTGTGGAAATTTCTCATGAAGCTTGTCAATAGTAAAGCGCCGGTTTTAGCCAATTACCTCATCAACTTTTTTTTGTCTTCATCAATGACAGTTGGTCACCCATATCGTTCTTCATCATGAACATTTGTTCTTCCTTCATTGAAATAAAAGCCCACGCCATTTACGTACATTACTGCCATTCATTACACCTTCAACATAAACTTCAACAAGCTGCGGGTGAATTTCGTCGGGATGAACGTGTTTTGCGTTTAAAAACCGAATAACCGAGCGCCCTTCACAATCGGCGGGTTTATTGATTAACATGGCGACAAACAAAGCAGTGTGACGATAGAACCAACAGTGACATAGACATGAAATCACTAGAATGCATAGTTGGGGACTGGGCAAGAGTGGTTAACCTTGAATGGGCGTCTCGTGACAGCCTGCGCGGTTGCTATTCGCAAACGGTTCTTACTTTAAAAAATACTTTTCGTAACTAAGATTGTACTATTAGGGCTGTAATACATGACGGTAAAATCTCTAAATCTCCCCTAAGTGAAATATCTCCTTATAGAAATATCAAATGTGACCTGTTTAGTAAACTATGAGAGTAATTGTTGTAAACTGTATTTTTACATTAGTTTTCGGTCCCTAATATTGAGATTTAAAACTTTTTCTATGGAAAAGAGCAATCTATTTTTGTTTCAATTAATTTCAAATATGTTTGGTAAGAAAATAATGAAACCCACATTAATTTATAATATACGAAGATCCACGTGTTTTTTTTAAACCGTTGATGTTTTAAAATTATAATATTGTTAAATTTTATAAAGAATCTTAACCCGGAGTATCAAAAAATACTCGGTATTGTTTTGTTTTTTGAAAGAATCAATCCATGTTGTTGAGCCCAAGAATAAAAATGTGCTCTCCCTCTTGATTCATGTGTTCTATTGAAGTTTCTATTTTTTTGATTTAAAACTAAAATCACTAAGTTTTTCTTTAATACTAGTTTTTTACACGTAATTAAAAAATACTTAAAGACAACATAATGCTCAATATGTTAATGAGAACGTAGAAAACAGATCATTTTCTAAAGCGTCATAAAAAAATCCAATTATCAAAATAATATAATAGTTTACATGGAATTTACAGTAGACATATAATGACGCATACAACTTTCTATACATAAAACATGGAAACAGGAATATTTATAATATGTTTATATTTTTAGACAAATGTTAACCAACGTCGTCACATTTCTGTCATTTTAAATCTCAATTTCACACAATACCTGTCCCTTTTTTATTTCGCTCATTACTAAATTAAAGAGTCTTTTTTAGGTTATTAAAGCAATATTCGTATACTTTTACTTTGTGTTATTTTTCTTTAATTTAAATTGATTTATAGCTTAATTAGTGTCAGTTCTAATTTATTGTTGATTTTGGAATATTGTTATTTCTTTTAATCCTATTACAATTTATTAATATTTTGTGTTGTCTAGATATTGATGAAGACGTTATTAACGTATTTAATTTAAAACGTTATTTTACGTATTTTAGTTATATATATATATATATATATATATATATATATATAACTAAGGGTATTTTTTTTTGATTTAATGGGAAATAAGTAGAAGATTTCACACAAACACATCCTCACACTCCCTCCCATACAGAGTGTGCGGTTTAATTTTAGATACATTTTGGAAATGTAAGCATGATTTTTGGTATATTAACATATTATTCATATAACAAAAATTGTTGACTCACTTTATATTTATATGTCCATTTAGTCTCGTGTCAGTCCATTTTAAACTTGCAAAGTCGCTCATATATTTTGTAATATAGTAGTGTGACTTCACAAAAGGGTAAAATTATTGTCAATTCGTTTAACGTTTGATTTTTGGTAATAAAATGCACATGTGATATACTAAAGTTTAGTATTTTATAGTAGGAAAGAATTTTGTATGTATCAGTATATTTTATCAGTGTATTTTATGAGCGTATTCAGAGGTCTAGTAAGCTTCCTTTAAATAAAACGACTTTTCTAATATGCTTAAATTTGTTTAAAGAATATATATCTGATTTTATCGTAAGTGCGACATATGAATGTCCAATTTTTTTCATTGAAGTTATTTAAAAAGGTAATCAGTCAAAATTCCAATTAATATCTCTTTACCCTAATTTGAATTATTTAACATATTTACTTACAATGCTCTTTCCAAGGAGCGTTATGTTAATATATTATCTTTATTATTAGCTCTATGTGAATGCGTTAAACAAATAAATAAAATTGAACAGACTTCAAAAATTTAGACTATCTAAATATTTTAATATCCAATTAATTGATTGAATGTTTCGCCAGAAAGGCTTTTGCCTGAATGGGTAGATATTCTGGACGCATCGACTTTTATACGAGATAAGTATTTGAAGTTTCTGCTTAGGCTTAAACCTTAAGCACCGTTCATAAAAGAAAGCATTGGCGTAAAACAATACCAACAAAGTATAATATATCTCACAAATATTGTTGATGTTATAGCCTAATCAGTTTTATTTTTGAACGTCTAGTGCAAACAAACAAACTTATTTCTTCTGATGATTTTAAAACCTATTATTTATTACAAAGGTTAAGTGTAAACAACTATATATACATAAGTTATAATAGAAAAATATGTACGTTATGTAACATTGTGAAATTTAACAATATAATATTTCGGAATGATATTTTGATCAATCAATTTAATTTCTTTCACTCAATTGGAAAAAGGTGAATTTTCATTTCTTTGTTAAAACTTATAAATGCCCTTCTGATGTTTAAAAACTACAAAACTATTATTCAATTAAAGATCTGATAAGCAAATAAACGAATGAGTTACTCAAGTTCTCAAATTTATATTAACAAATTAAATGTCAATAATGGGACATTAGAACATAAGTTAGAAGACTTTGCATAACAGATTATCTCAATAAATAAAGTTAAACAGTTTAAGGTTAACTAAGTAGTACTTGTTGAAAATTTAACTGTACATCTTGAGAAGGAATGGAGAAATAGTCCAATTGCACAATCACGGGCCAATCACAATGACAGACAGACAGTCTGTTGAAAGTTTCAAGGGAGTTAAGGTTCCTTAAACCTAAATATGATGACCTTGGAATGTCGGTATTTAACCTATATTTGTTCACAGTTGTTGGTTTTAATCACAATTTAATCACTTTTGTTTGATTCAAACGCAATTGGAGTTAACTACGAGTCACCCACTGCCAATTTAAGTAATAAAGGGGTAATTGTCTATAAGCATATTCTTTTCACATATTTTTAGGGTTTACATGTGATACAGGGGCCATTTAACTTCATTTTCGCCCATTCCTTGTCCACATGATATTTTTGTAATTAAATAATATACAGTTATCCTTTACCACGTTTAAGCCCATTCGTCTGAAGATTTTTAGGTTTTACTGAATATGCATTTTATACCCCTTTTAACCTAGTGTAGTGTCATTTATCTGTATAGAATATTTATTTTTTACAAAATGTACATCAGGTTATAACTCATTTAACTTCATCTAGCTTGTTTTAAATTCGTATATGTTCATCTTTTTGGGTTTACTCTGTAATTTTTATTTATTCACTTCTTATATTTCGATGCTTTTTTTCAAAAGTACAATATTTCATATTTTAAAGACATCATTCTTAATCCTTACCCGATCCCTAGTCACGGTTGTTATAATACTTTAGTAACATTAAATCTTTACATTTGCACGTAATTTTAAAGGTCATATTTTCCATAAACTCGTATTATAATGTAGAACTTTTGCTTGATATTGATTTTGTTTTGTACGTAATCTGAACAGTCTGTCTTTTGATTTAAACGTGTATTTAGACACTTTTTCATAAATTTTACGTAGTCAAGAGGGTTTATTCACTCTACATATTTGCCAAGATTGTCTTTTATTTACTCGTATAATTGCGAATAATAATGACCTATCAGACATGTATCTATTATATTTAAATCTATTGTTATTTATTAATTCCTACAATACATTACAGTAAGTATGTATCTATGATTAACAATGATAGTCCTGTTATAACAGCCACTCTTTAAAATATTTAGTCATTTAAAAACAAACATGAATTAGTGAGAATCTGTGGACCATCGGTTTTATATATTTTTTCTAGTAGTGACCTTGAGATTAGACATAATTTGAACATTACTGTTTCATCACCTGATTACTTTTTCAGTAAATCTTAGAGGTTTTGATACGCTTTGGTAATAACAATTTAAATTTTTTTATATATTATTTTTATGAAAATTACTATTTTCTTATTAGTTAGCCTAAATAAATTTTTACTTATAATTTTTAAGTTGTAAATTTCAATTCTGTCCTTTTTTAACATTACTGTTGTGTTTCGCAGTAATCAGACATCTTCGTTAGATAAAAACATCTTGGTAATTTAAAACGTAAACTGTAACATTAAATGCAACACAACACACAATATGATACATAATTGAACTTGAGGTAACAATAAATAAATAAAAATATATATGTGGCCACATAATGGTTATAGCCGTACAGCTGTTCTTCCACCAATTAACTAAAGTATATATATATATATATATATATACATTAACAATAAGTAAACTATAATTACATACTATTCCAATAAATAAATGTTAATAGTGGGAAGATATATCAACTAATAAAGAAATCCAATAGCTTTACCTAAAATCATCTATTATAAACTAGTTTCCCTTCAAAATATTACTATGTAAATTTATTAGAAATTAAGTTAATTACAACTAATTTGAAATACAAACTTATTATTGATATTCCTACTAGATACTACATATATTTTATGCATTTCTTATGGAATATCACCTTTCGTGTGATTCTTTTACTTTAATAGCATTGTATTGCTATAATTACACATATATTTTTCAAAAGGTAGAAACCAGTAAAATAATCAAAATTAAGGTAAAACATCACATTGAAAAAAAAATTAATGAAGTAATAAATTTATGTAATGTAATGTTATTATTTTTATGTATTATCTTTATGTATTTATTGGAGTAACATAACATAACACCTTTATTGCTTTGAAGTACAGTGTACATAAGCAAGATGTTAACCATTTACAAAAATTATTTATTTATTTTCAATGATAGTTTTTATCCTAATTTTTTTTCTAATTAAATTTTTTGGTGCATTTATAATACTTACAAATATATTTTTTTACAATTATAACACACAACACATTTTTAGGTATTGAAGTAACCAAATTATATGAACTGTATAATATCAGTACATTTACAAACGAGTTAGTTGTTTAAAGATATTTTACCAAACTAATTTATTACATTAAATAGGAAATAGATTTTCTAGGTTTTAAGCTAAACATAATAAACAGGTAGATATTTTCCATGGCCTCTACTGAGTTTGAGGTTAAGATTGTCTCCATATTATATAAATATTGCACAAAATTGTAATTTTTCAAATATTTACATCTAAAAAGATTATACCCTTCACATTCCAACAAAAGGTGAGTTATAGTGTCATTTCCTGCTACACAGGTTGGGCAGATTTCACTGGGATTAAATCTATAGTTGTCTTTTTGTAATATTAATCTATTATAATTCTTGCCAGCAAGGCGCAATTGAACAGTAATTCTTAATATGTATAAAGGACAATTCTCTTCAAAGTATGGTTCACGGTGGGTTAACCCACTTATATGTTAGTAGTAATCACTGTATCTTGAATTTAAAACGGTATCAATGTCTGAGCATATTAAATTGTTTTTGAATTGTTCAAGTAAATCTTTTCTTGACTTGATTACATCCAAATGGTTTTGGCACTTCCAGATATTTTCTGCTCCAATCCTTCCCAGCATACATCTAAGTCAATTAACCCAATTGTATGGGACACACTTTTTGGAGATAGAGGCAAGCTTGAGGTAGAACATCCTTGGCAAACTTTTATCGTCCAATTGTCTTTATGTATTTATTGAAAAAAACATCAATCAACATTTTCTAATCGTTCATTCATGATAGATCATAGTATAGCTTCCAAATATTTAATAAAGTTAGATCGAGTATAACATAATTTAAAATGATTACTCAACAGAAAAATATGGAAGTTTTTTAATTTGGCCTTAAAGCAAGGTAGCAATCGATCACAGTATATAATCATTAACATTTAGTATTAGAGTATTATGGATTACTACCACCTTAAACATAATTTTTTGAAAATATTTCTTTTGAGTAATAATTAAGAGAGTCCTACTCGACTCCTCTTTTCCTATTACAATTTAATGATTTTTTTTTGAGAAGCGAAGGAGTTAAAGGTTTGTGAAATGAAGGTAATTTCAATTGCTGATGAAATATAATATTTACTTTCTGAACAATCTTGATGTGAAACTATCGACATTCTTCACATACTTACCACCGTCGTTTTGTAGAGCTTCTTTTACGTAAATCTAAAAATTAGTTTATTAAAATCAATAAATATTGTAAATCTGTTATCCACAGCAGTCTAAAAAATAGGAACTTAAACAATTATGAACTGTTAATGATGAATATAAGTATACACAATTTATTTTAACCCAAGAAGACAAACATTGCCTCATGATTTGTTATCCTATTAATAAGTAACATTAAGGACGGTGTTGAGTCCATGTGTCCCTTTATTATATTAACGAAAATGTAAGGCATGTGCTAATCTGTTTCCATTAGCGGTAACAGATTTCCTATGTCCTACTCTAAACCAAATTAGCTTCACTAAGAAACAAAGAGAAAACAAATTAAGTAACATTAATTTTTGGATATATATATATATATATATATATATATATATATATAATTTAAGTATGTTTACCACCTATACCACTCTCGTGTGTATATGCATAGGTGGTATATGTACATATATTATAAATACGTGTAATTTATTATTACTTAATTTGTTTTCTCTTTGTATCTTAGTGACGTTAATTTAGTTCGTAATATTGTATACATACATACACATATTTATATATATATATATATTTAGAAAATTTAAAAAAGTTATGCGTTAAGTAATACTGATATACAGTTAAGTAACTGCGATCATTTTATTACTGGAAATTTTATTTTACTTTTATTAAGACCTAGTTATATAGTTGATGTATGCATATAAATCAGTCATAAAGCATTTGTAAACTAATATATTTATTAATATCCCGATGGTGAGCCTCTAAAGAAATATTTTACGTAAATTCTTCATACACAAATAAGTGAGTCAAATCTTTATACCAAGTTTCTACTTCAAATTACGTAAAAATAGTTTTAGCTGATAGAACAAGTTAAATGTGACCAAAATACACAATTTTAAAATTCTATTTCACACACCCACTTAAAAAGAGAAATAATTTCGATTCATTAAAAAAAAACTGTACATTTACTAAAAAAGTAAAAATTCAGGGATATTTTGATATATTTTTCATATTTTATCATTCCCATCGTGTACTACATCAAATTTAAAGTAAGGATGTAAAGATTTTGTTGAGCCTGAATCTACAAAATCAATAATTAAATTGATAACAAGTGTAGTTTTCATTTTCTTTTAAAAATTTTAAAAATATTAAAAAAAAAACTTACGCACACAATTCTTCTAAAAAATGGCTAGAGAGTAGCAAATGCTATAAAAAATGCTTCAAAATCTATACTTTCAGACGATAGGATATAACATTTTTCGTTACTTTTTACGTAAAATTATGCGAGTTTGAATCTGCCTCGAGTTAGCCGTGCCTTCATTCTAATCGTAAGGCACTTCTGTCTGCTCTCCACTATATAATTATTCCACAAATAATATGCCTGCTGTAAAATTGTGTGTATTTTATTGCGTGGCATGGCCATCATGCAGGCCTGGCACATGATCCGTGACAGAGCGTTAATTACGTTCTCCACGGCGTCACCACTTGGACATTCTGGGTAACCAATTTGACGGCAGAAAGACCCAAACTTCACAGTCTCCTCCACCATCTCGCTATCCAATCTCGCAGTCTAGCCGCCAATTCTTTTAAGAGTGTACCCTTGCTGTCAGTGTGCTCCATTCCCCACACCCCCTGCTCTGGGATTGAAATCCCCAGCCATTACCAGGCTATTGCGGATTTCTATTATCCTATTCTCTATTGCATTAATCTTGTCCTGATACATCCAGTTGCCTTCTTTCGGAGAAAGATAGAAGCTGACAAAAGTCATGTCTTCGCTTTTTATATTAACATATCCATTACCATTACCTCTCTCTCTCTCTCGTTCACTGGAACCTTTTGCGAATTCACAATCCAAATCGCCGCCGTCCCCTATAGATCCTCATACCAATTCTGTTTACCTCTGTTACGATATTGCTCGATAATATTAGCAATTGGTCTCTGTCACCAGCTACTCTATTAAGCAGCCCTGCACCTATTCATGTTTCCTTTCTAATACCTTCATTTTTTTGCCAAATGAGGAAACTAAAAAAGTGTGTGAATAAATTAAAGGCCTAAATATTTATCTGACGCAATTAGCAGTTTGTAGTTGCTACGAATTAAGATATAATAAATAATGGATTTTGTTTAAAAACTGTTAACATAAATCCTTTTAATCTTGACAATTGTAATCTGTTTAAGAAGAATTTAAGAGATTTTCGTTTCTTCGTTGAAGATCTCTAGTTCATATATAAAAAATCTTCACAAATAGAGAAAAATGGTAAAATCACTGCGCATTAACCGTAATTTTGCCAATTTAAATAGTAAACCAGGTCACGCACAAAACATTAGTAAGAGAATTAAGACGATATCTTCATTTTTCTTTAGAGGAGAAGTTACTGTACCTCCAACCAAGGTTTAGGAAATATTGCTCCTCCAATAAAAGATTTATTATTTTAATGGGAGGTAGATTCCCAGAATTTGGTAGGTATTTAATCATTGAGCAAATTATGTTGTCAGGGTCTATGGAGATTCCCGTCTCGTCAACAAAGCAGACTCTAATTCCATTAAGGAATATGGGGTATTTAAAGGTCATTCTTCCCATAGACATACAGTCAAAGGTATATCTTCATAACTTTTCTTAAGCGAACGGCGTCGCTATAAGAACCAGTTGAAAAAGTTAACAATCACTAAAATAAGATATGTCTTGTTATGTTTAGTCAAAAAACCATACCGCTGCTTAAGTACCTATAAGGATTGAGAAGGACCCTAAAGAGATCATAGCTTTCTCCACATAGTTCACATGATTATAGATATTGTGCCAAGTTACTTGGCAAGAGATTCCTTCCCACTGTGCCAAAAACTCTGTATGCTTAGGATATTAGAATTTTATACCTACGAAAGTTTTCAAAAACTGGTATTTGGTTAATTATCATTACTTGTAAACTGAAAATATATTCATATATTTATCGTTCTTCTATGGAACTGGTGGACGTAGCAATTATGTGAGCATTTGGTAACGTTGTTCTCCTCTTCTTTATTTGTTGCTGTTAAAAAATAATCCACGACAAGAAGATTGATATTGATATCGGCTAACACAAATTTCTCGTCGAAATCTTCCCATTTTTCTTTGCACAAAATCCATTTGAAAACTCCATTAATATAAGAGCAGAAATCAGAAGAGATATGTTTAACAGTAGTGTGGTCATTACTGTAAGTAGCAGATAGAACAGACAACTAAAATGTATCATTTTCTATTTTTAAAAAATGTATTTTTGGACTTGAAATGTTTTTTGCGCCACATAATATAATCTGATTCTTTAATTAGAAGGTAAATACTTTCTTTTCTTGATTTTTTTTTTTTTTTTTTTTTTTTTTAATATAAAAATTGAAGGACGATCTACAACCAATATTTACCATATTTTTAATTGGTTGTTAATGGAAACCGTAATGTAATTAGTTCTATACTGGGGTTGCTCATAGCAATGTCCGATATGTTTATATATGAGGCATCAAATATTATTAAAAATTTCCCCATTACAATTATAAAGAAATGATAATCGTGTTGTTTATTTTTGTTAATTAGTTATTTTGTTCCTTTATATTAAAGCCCCTGACATTCTCAGATTATTCTGGAAAATAAACGACAGTACTAGTTTGTGTCCTGAAGCTTTTTCTCTTTCTTGCCGATAGTTCTTTACTCTGTGATATTTTACATGTAAATTTTTTAAAAATTTTTAGCCATCTTTAATAAGATATAATTGTCGGTTTAAACTTTTTATCACAATTGAATTCATTGATATGTTGAACCTCTTGAATATCATCTATTTTCGTTAACTCAAGTATGATCTCAATTAACCTGATTTTTGTAATTTCTTATAATGAGTGAACTTATGTTGAGTTGTGGATATCACTGCTTAAATTTGTATATACCTAGTCTAGTTTTACTACTCGTCCATAGTTTTGACTGATATTTCTTTTCGTAATTAGCTACTTTTACTTTATTAATCTACATAATTCTGATATAAATGGCTATGTTGGTTATATTCATACGTTTAATATTATTATGTTTTACCACTTGATAAAGAGATTGGCTCCATATCCTGGAAGAGCTGTGTGTGTATACGTTTTATATACACAAATGGTGGAATTGCCCAAATAAACTAGATCATTATAAAATATTATTATTGTCAAGGAATCTAATATATAGAGAAAAAATTATTTTTTCCCTTTATATATATATATATATATATATATATATATATATATATATATATATATATATATTCAAACATTGATAAAAAAATACACTAAGGAAACAAACAATATTCCATTCAGATATGTTCCTGACACTTTACTGTTAATTGAATTAGGCATTACACAGGGATATAAATGATCGTCTTATTTGATTCCATTTAGGAAGATGTAAGTTTAATTAAATTGTCATTTACAGGTCCTTCCTTGTTTCTATTAACACAGTTTCTCAGTCAGTCTTTACTGAATGTTAGAGTTGTACCTTGGCATCAAAATAAAAAATAATAGTAAACAAACTCGAGGTCAATAATATCAATAAAGAGATATAATTATTATTAATTATATAAAACTTTTCTTCACTAACATATTATTAAATGCAGGGATTAAAACGAACGAAAACACTTTAGAGAAGACTCTAACTAGATGTTTACTTTTCATAAGACTTATGAGTTTTCCATACAATGTTTAATTTGAAATTAAATATATAAATATATATACTCTCACACACACACACACACACACACACACGCACACACACACACACACACACACACACACACACACACACACACACACACACACACACACACACACACACACACACACACACACACACACGAAAGAGAAAAAGTATGAAAATCTTGAAATGAAATAGAAAATTAATACAGTTCTGAAGGGCAGAGTCAATATTGTTTGTTAGGCCGCCTGTTTTGAGATTGTCACTATAATCTTTCAACAAATTTAAAAAAAACCCCTTATGACATCATTCACAGATACCATAATTATTTACTTTTGTAATAAGTAATAAATTAATGAAAAAGAAAATAATAACAAAAAATCTGTAGATTCTTAAATATCTTTATTATTTACCATTTATAATTCAAACGAAGTATTTATAAATTCATCAAATTCCTCCGTCCTCTAATGTGAACAACGAAGCTAAATAATGTTTCCGGAGACTAAACACACTACATTAACATTGAATATAATTCGTAAAGTTAGTATTATATTTTAGGAAAAAGAATTTCATGATTCACCGAATCAAATGTTTATGGAATATACAACAACAACAAATCCAGTAACCCTTTTTCCTTCATTCATGCTGCCCACAACTTCGTTAATCTTTAATAATACTATCAAAATTTGAAAGTGGTATTTCCTTGTTGAATACAAATGTTAATCACGAAACAAATATTATCTATGTTAAAAAATTTAGTAAATGTTTTTCTGTGACTTTGCATATATCAAGAAAATTAGTTAAAAGATAGAACAGGGTGTTTTTGAACTTCGAGTTTCCTGTTCTCCAGTGAAACTATTGGTTAATTATTTTATTGGTTACTATTTGGTAAAACAGTAACCCAGAGAAATTGAAGAAGGAACAATTTTGTTAGATATGGGTTATCGAGAATCTAAATGTATCATGATATTAGCAGTAGTAGGTTTTCTGTTTATTTTAAAAGGAAATTTATTTTCATGTGTTATTATTGATAAGTTTAAGAAGTTGAGTTGATTTGCTGATTCAGTTTCTAGGATGAATCGTCTACTTTGTTTATTCTATTTATGTAACGTTTAAGATTATCTGTCTGACGAAATAATTCCATTAAATATGACAATTATTGTATCGTCAACATATTGTGTGTAGAAAATTATTTTATTGTTGAATTTAATTTTATTGTTTAATATATGAGTGATTTCATATTTGTTTAGGTTATGTTAAGTTAGAGCTTGTAGAGGTTAATAATGTCTAATTAAGCTATCTTGCAATTTGATATTGTTTATTAAATAATATTAACCGCACTATTACTCATGCTGCTGTTATTTTATATAGAATATACCTTATTAAATTGGTTAGTTTGTATATCACATTATAAAAAAATAACTTGCATAATTCATATTTCCCAAAATATATGGTTTTATTATATTTGTCATCAAATCGCAAACTAAGTATAATAATAGTCGTTAAATTTATACATATTACACACATATCTTGAATTAGAGCCTAACCCAGGGTCAATTATGATATCATTCTGCATTTCAAAACAAATATGTTTACAGTTTACAGTATTTGTCAAATAATTTCCCTCAAAATTTTCCAACTTTAGTTTTTTTTCCAGCGTACACAGTTTTTAAAAACATTGTTGTATAACATAAATTCCGAACCTTTCTCCTTTCTTTATGTAAACTATATTAAAAACTTTTTAAATACTAATTAAATTAAAACTTTAGTCGACTGTGGGTGCTGTTTAATTTTAAATATGAGCATATCTCTTCTTTTACGTGATTCGTTTGATATCCACCGTTTAATTTTAATAAATATTTCCTTTATTTAAAACGTTTGAATTGTTAAAACGTAATGGGTGTACTGGCAGCTTTATTTTATTTCCAAGCGTTTAAAGGTTTGTTTCGTGTGACATTAGTTTTGTTTTACATATCAGTTTCATATTACGTCAACTTTGAATAAAATCTAGTACAAGTTTATGTTTCATTTTGAGAATTATACTCTTAACAAAACATTCATACTTATAACATTTGTTTCTAATGTCATTAAATGTTGTTATAGCGAAAAGATAATGTAAAGAATTTGTCTTGTAATTTTTGTAGTAAGATGTATAATTAGCGGAAATGAAAATTATTGGTTTTTTTTAGTGCTACATAACTGGAAGAAGACTATCTGAGAATATCAGACATCAAGTATGGGCTACAGAAATAAATATATAAGAGATACTACAATGTTCAATATTGAAAGTACTTTTTTTTTAATTTGTGTAATTTTGTTAAGGAACTAAAATCATTCGTATATACTATATTTTTGGGCTATGTCAGCCCACAGTAGGTTAGGTTATATGTGAGTATTAAAATGGTGGGTATCAAAGCACTGGATGATCTATAAAATATATATAAAAAAATTATCTCGAAAGAACCAGTAGCTAACTGAGTTGATACTATTATTAATATATAGATTGGATGAAATGTCCAATTCTATGCTATGGGTAAGAGAATATGCATTTGTTGATATTGAGAAACTTTAGTCCGTAATCATATTAGGTTTGTTTATATATTACGGTGATATCTTTTATTAATTTATTTCTTGAAGAACCACAATATTGACTGAATCCTTGTTCAATTCAAGTATTACAATTATTTATTTTTGACTGGTCAACGACTATGTGTAACCAACACATGGAAATTCCCTTGGCCGTTGTTCTAGTATTCTGATCGAAAGTTTGGTGGTAATTAATTATAACTTCCCAACTTTCGTCATGAAGCTTGTTCAACTCAGTAAAGTTTCAACTCTCAAGGGGTTTAAAACAGGAACATCTCTAGAAAGCAGAGTGCTGGCCAATTGACCAGCCGGGGGATTGGTGTATCTACATTTGCATATATAATCCCACCAATCATCACGTGATGTCTAAAATTATACATATTTCGAATCTTAAATTAAACAATCTTATTAAGTAAGAACTTCCGCAAATATTTATTTAATTATATAAATTAACATACTATAGTAAAATATGTATGTGGGTAGACCAAAATTATGTAACGTTTTAACGATTTGTGTGTACGCTTGTTATTTGTAGCATAATGTGTGGACTATTTAGGCCTACGTTAACGTAAAGTGTTTTGTAGGACAAAATGTGAGTAACTCTTTCATTTTGATCAAAAAATACTGATATAGATTAAATATTACAAAACAACTAATATAATATATAAGTGTTATTTACGTTTCAATGGTCTTTCTTGACACATCTTTTACATGTTTGTATGATAGAATTTGTCCAATTTTCTAAAAGTTATTTAAAACAAGGTATATCATAAGAAAACAGGTAATGCAACTTAAATAGTTTAAAATATTATTTTTTATTAATTTGATGAAGAAAATATTTTCATTGCTTCATTTTAGTTTATATAAATTTTATTTATTGTATATTTAATATATTATATATTTTTATAGTATATATATTCATGTAGGCAAAATTTTTTAAGGCTATTAAGTTTAACAGCTTTACATATTAGTTTAAATGTTTATTATTTTATTTTCAAAATTAACTGATTAAGATCTTAATTATGTGGTCCATTTAACATGTAGTGTAAGAATATGTTTTGTGAGCATAAGGGATGTGAAGAAATGTGAATTACACGATATTGTGCTCCAGGATCATGTTAAATATTTTACACATTAAGACGTGATTATGCGTTCCGGAATTATGCATTCAGTTATACGATTTATATATTTTAATTATTCTTTTTGAATAACTATAATTAATAGTAATAAACTAGTAAATCAAACAAATAATTCCTATATATTTTTTATTTATGTTCCATTTATAATTAATAACTGATATTTGTTTTACACATGATAAAAGTACAGTCTATTTTCAAGAGAAATATCTATTAATTTAAATAAAGCTCTTTTAACTCCTCGATGATCCTAAAATAACTTGTACAACAGTACATATCACATCCGTAAATTTTACTAATACACTACTTAAAGTCAGGACAGCACTCTACTTAATAAAATAATAAAACATTATCTGATTACTTAACAAGATAACCTTCAATGAATTATAGTCAATACAGAATGGAGCATCCTAATTTATCTAAAGATATAAAAAAAAGTGAATTAATGAAAATTTGTGTTGTACATAAAATGAAGCAAACTAGTGTTGCCAAATCTTTCAGAATGCCATAATGCATAAAATGTAAAATGAAGACTAATTGCCAAAGATGCTATGATTGGTAAAGCTAATAAAGCCTATTCACTGGTGTTTACTAAGAACAAATTACTCTATCCATTATACGAAAATATGTTATTAAAATCCCCTTTTCCACCACAATATAATTAGGATACTTGATTTTTCTATAAATATTACATCTATCTTAGACATGGTTTAATAATACAGGGTAAATATATCACAGGAATAATATTAATATTTTTTTAGATGTATATTAATTAAACTCAATTCAATTCTGTTCCCAAATGTGAAGTTAGAATTATAGCAATCATTTATATTATCATCACAACTCCAATAATTGTAAGAGGAATGTATAGTGTACAACTTAGCTCAGCATATAAATCTGTTTGGAAAACTATTTCTTTTAAATTGAACTGAAGATAAGAGAAAACATGAATTTGAATAGACTACCATCATCAATATTACTCACAAAATTGTAATGATCCTACTTTTTAATATGTATAGGTAACTTCAATATATTTATAATTTTATTCCAAGAATTAACAACAGCAGGATTATTACTTACATTAAGAGAGTAATTGAGTGAGTCATTATTGTTTTCATGATTCAATTCCACAGCATCATTACCAATAAATCAATAAACATCTTTTTCAATATTACCCACAATCGATGTTGCAATATTATAATATCCTGATCTAATTCAATATCACCTATTTTAGAGCATGAATTTGATTATCTATCTCACGGTACTGAGTCGAACAAAATAATTTTAATAAATAATCATTAAAAGGTTTATTTTTTGTAAATATTTTCAGTTTTTGAAACGAATAAAATTAAAACTTAATAACTTTGAAATATAATATTTTAAACCTTGGTGCACTCATTGCGATAAAAAGATCATGTAAAGGAGTACACAGTTCAATGGAATGTTCTTTAGAGAAAATAAGTTATAAAACAAGACTTTTTGTTACAATACTTTCTTCTCTGAAGGAAAAGGTTCATGCACAAATCTTTCTAAACCGAAATACTTTAAATATTGAATTCGATGTATTTAGATCAACCCAATAAATAAATAATTCAACAAGTAAATTTTATTGAATATTTTTTTCTTTTGTTTTTGAGTTTGACAAACAAAATAGAGGTTTATTTTATCCGAAATAATATTTATAGTTGAGATATAATTTAAATATGAGAAAGAAAATGTTATTTTTTGACGTCCGATTTAAAAACAATTATTAGATAATATAGGAGCTGAAAATTTATCTACCTGCGTTACCCTATAAATATTCAAAAAATCATAAACTTGTCAATATTAATTAACGCATGACAAATTAGTTTATTAACAAAATTAAACAACGTTGTACTTTTACATAAATGTTCTTCTCACAAATATTCAGGTGATCGAAAAGTATATATATATATATATATATATATATATATATATATATATATATATATATATATATATATATATATATATATATATAGCCTTATTCCTAAACCAGTAAAGTCAAACAATTGAACCTTCACTACAACGACTCTAAATGCATGATTAACAAATTAGTTAATTTTTTTATCGAAGTGAATTCATATTCTTATTTTATTACAAAAGACTAACAATTTTGTTTAAACGTTATTACAAGACTAAAAAAAATATTGTGAAAAACAACTGTGACTAATAATTGTTAAGAATAGTTGTTTGGTAAAATTATAAAAACTATCATATATAATTGTGATGCTTAGTCCGAAGACAACCCACAAAAGGCAGCCAATAGTTGTGAAATATAAAGAGTAACAATTAAGTCTGGAACCGCATTTCCAGCTTTTAGCAAGGAGATATAAAAATAGCAAACTTTACACATCATTACTGGTGGCAGTAACATACGTTTCTGTGCAGTTAATAACTGGATGACACCTTAGTGGTACGGACCACAAAGAGTCGAGAGAAAACCTTTAATGACAGATTATGTTGAGTTGTACATCGATTGAAAGGCCTTATTTACTAAAAAAAAATGCCTCAAACCAGACTTCAAAAGGTTGTTTCTATCGGTAGATATTGTTGTTTGATTTTTAAAATTATTAAAAATATTAAGTACTACAAGATAAAAGCAATTTTTAATTATCTGTGAACAAATTAAGTGTTCAAATATGTCCTCCACACGTCCTCTGATAATGTGATAATCTGTTGTAAAGCTGGCTACTGCATTTTGCAGGTATTTCACGAAGAATATCTTGATTAAATAATTATTTCTAGTAAATATTTTGAGTTTCTTGAGGTATGAGATGTCTTAGGTAAGCCAAATCTCGAGGCTTCATACGATAAACTTTATCACTGAGGTATTTCTAAAAAAAATAACCCAGTGGAGATAAATAAGGGGAACCATCTGGCCTCTCTCTCCACCCCGTCTTCCAATCCACATTTGAGGAAATATGAAAAGCAAGTATTGCTTAACGTGGACACCATAGTGTAGTGGTGCTCCATTCTGTAGATCTACGATTTCCTGAATGGTATAAAAAAGAAAGAAAAAAAAGTTTATATGATAGTAGACAAAATAAATCAGGTGCAAAGTTATTAAGAAGAAAACAAACTAAACTTTAATAATAACAGGTGTTAAAGTTTTTATGGATTAAGTGAAGTATGGACGTCTAGCTAAGTATGTAAAAAATATTTTTAAAACACTTGATGGCCAAACTAAAAGGAGTTCGAAACTAAGTAGAACACTTCAAGAATGGATGGATGAACGATGTAAAAAAAAATTCAGATGTTTAATATATAGAATGAGAATTATTAATTGAGCAGGTTTAATCAGATAGACGCAAGGAAGTGTAAGGTATCGAAGATGGGACTGGACCGATCTGAACACCTGACATCTGTTTGGTCAAAGTACTTATCAGTAGCCCTGCCTTACCATGTCATTGTGGTCACTGTCTTTCCTCCTTCTCCTCTTACGAACCGTCACAACTCAGGCTCACTTGATATCAATAGTTGGCAGTACTGTTGTGTTATCGTACTTGACTTTCAACTTAATGCAGACCTTATTAACTTTTCCAACATAGCGTAGGCCAACAATATCATTATTCATGCAGAATCGTGAACATTATTAGCTCATACGGTACTAACGTTTTTTACTCAATCAACCTACAGACAAACATAGGCCTACAAATAATGATATTTTTTACTTTTATGTAAGAACTTTAACTAAATGAAATACACGTATTTATGTAAAAACTTAAACAAAATGGCATACGAACCTGAAAGATCATAAACATTTCAAAACCAATCAGCTGAAAGCAGTCACTACATTGCTAAATCAGAATAACCACAGGCCATTTTGTTATTTGTGATATATTTTAATCTTGTGTTTGGGGGTGATTTTTACCTAAAAATGTAACATTTTTGTAAATTTCATACACCGTGAGCCTCAAGCATTTGAAAAAAAAAAGGAATGTAAGTAGTCACAGCTTATTAACCTTTTAAATCCTGAAATTTAGTGAAAATTTTAGCTTTATTTTATAATGCTCAAACTCAAATGTTTCAATAGATTTCTTTGTGAGCACCTTCGGCCTATGAAGGAACTATATTCAAAGTTTCATTACAATCCATTTAGTAGTTTATGAAAAATTGTGATCAATCGGTCAATCAATGAGTAGTATATGTATTATATAGATATAGATTAATCATTTTAAAACACTGCTCTAAGAAAATAAAATAAACTTTTAAAACATAGTTGCATATTTAATAAGGATTTATCTACATTATAAACGTATAAAAACAATATTTCAATGTAATTCACATTTTATTAACTGCAGTAAACTGGATTTTATTATTTAAAAATCGCAGTAACGCTCTGTATATTTACAGATATATTACGAAATTGTGATTTTTATATATAATTATAAAATTAAACTGAATCTGTATGTTATAAAACTACAGCAACAATATGTGTTGATATAATCCTAACAAACTATAAAATAATTTTGATATTTAAAACGTTTAACCCTATCCCCATAAGAAACGACTATTAAAAGAACTCGAAACCCATCGATTTCATAAAAAAATACGTTTTTAATTACCAGAGTTTGACTGCTTGAAATCGCAGGGTTTGACTAATTGATTGTTGTGATTTGATCTAAAAATCGAACTTTGATTAGAATAATTAGTTAAATAAATAGTGAATTACCCTCATCGCGGCACTCGCTTTAATTGAGTACTTATATGTATAGAGAGTGTTCCTGATCAGTATCACTCTAATTGGTCTACACCGTATTCATTACTGTTTGGTAATGTCAACCAATTCAATTTCCGACCGATGTGTCAATTCAAATCAAGCGCTCTCGGAGGTCCAACTCTCGTCGTCTGTTTAAAAACGGAATATTTAGTTACAACGGGACTTTTCCATTGTATGGTCAAAGTTTTCCGTTAAACACGGCATCGTACATCGAGTTGCTATCCGCACCCTAATTATTCCACCAATAAACGGCCGGAGACGCTACATTTGATCGACAAGCATCGAAATACCGCAAACCAACTCCAAGTAAAGTCGTAGAAGCATAAACTATGTAAAAGTATAAAATAATAGATATAAAAGAAATGTAATAAAAAATCATTTGAAATAACAAAAAAAAAATAAAAATATGTGTGTTAAAATGTCAAAACTTATTCTGGGGTGTTTCTATTTAAATTTACTCTTGAATAGAATACAAAAGTATATTTATTGGATAAGTATATTCTTTTGACTTGAATTTACCGATTCAACTCTCGTATTTTAATCCCCATTAGGAGATTTCACATTGAACACGTAATCTATTATTGAAGTTACTGTTCTGTTATATAGTTTTAGAAAAAAGGTTTTCGTTGAGAGAAGTTTAAAAATTAAAAGTTGATATTTTGTAACTTTACATGAAAATATGTATCTTAAAACCATGAAACACAAATAAACCAATTTTTAAATTTTTGCAATTACTTATAAATGGAAAAGCAAACATAATATGAGTAGTAATTATTTTTTGATTATTTTTCTTCATAACTATATCATAGTTTATATGCATGGTATTTTATGATACGTGGTTTTCTTTCAAAATGTTAATAACAGTCTTGTGCAGATTCTTCGTGCTGAAAGTTTTCATTACCGTCTCGATTTATTTCTCTGTCTCGAAACTCGTAATGAAATGGTGTGAAACTTAAGATGGAGAGGAAAGTAATAATCATACAAAAAGAATTATTGTTCATTTCATTGGAAGTGCAATATTTTATTTATTTATTATATTTTGATCTAAAATTATTTCACTTAAAATAATTATTCGGTCAGAACTAACTATTTTAACGTACTACATTAAAGATTAAATATTTGAAAATAATGTCATACAAATCGTGCATCCCTTACATCAGAGGTTATCAATGTACATAATTCAAAAATTTGTTGCCAAATATTACCCTACAACTTCAAAGGCTCCAATAAACATTTTATTAATATCATAAAAGGATGTGTTTACAGCTATGTAACGTGTATGAATAACAATTTTATTACTGAAGGTTGTCATTGCGCTTATTACTTAATTTGAGAGAAAATAATCTACAAAGTTTGCTTTAAAAACTGCTTTATACTTTATAAATACAGGTATTGATATCGTATTACAGGTATATTACCATCTTATTCCTTTAACTACCTACTTATTGTTTTAAGCAGTACATTACCTTTAAACAAAATAACTAAATACGTTACATCAAAACAAATTAACGCTTGTAAAGGTATTGTTTATGTATTGTAACATCAAACTGAATTTGTTATTATATTCAGCACGCATGGTCCAAAATTAAGTAATTTCAAATTGGTTTCAAACCTTTGATAATTTTAGAATAAGGTGTTTAATACGATTATCATAATTCTGTGAGGTTATACGTACCCTATATATATATTTATATATATATATATATATATATATATGGTCTGTGTATAATATATTTGCATATGTTTATTTGTATTTACTTATAGAAAGTGAAGCGTGAACAATGTGCCAAACACAACCAGGGTGATAGTACAGTTCATTTGCAACAAAATTGACCATGATGTTGGAAAGCTCATGAAATTTGGTATTGTTTGTCAAATTTTTTTACCTATAGGTTTAATCGTTTATTTTTATAAAAAATTTTAATTTTAACAAATATTTCAATACATTCACTTTTAATTCATTCTTTGTTATTAGAATTTAAATAAAATTTATTTATTTATTTTAAAATGGGGAAACTAACTCGGTAAGTGAAAAATAAGCGAGAGAGTAGAATGAATAACAGAAAACTCAATTTTTTCCTAAAGGACAGATAAAAATGTATATCTCGGAAGGGAATATATATAGAATGGGGAAATATATATATAGGAATATATATATATGGTATATTTTTTTTCAAATAAACTGTTCTATGACGCTTGATTTTCTATGACATTGTTCACCATTAATCCTGTATTTTGATATACAGTTTTTGCATGCTATCATTTGTTTGCCTTGTGTAATGTATTATTACCATTTAAAATTTTTCTGAACAGGTTTGTGTATAGTGTTTTTACTCTGTCCAAAACTTGGTACCAGTTAGATCTGGTGTCGACCTTCGCCCTTCCTTCATACATAAACCTAGAGGATTATGATCTGTCCAAACTTTAAAAGATCGGTGGTCACATCGTGGTGTATCTATACTACAACTGGAACATTTTTAAATGTCTTAAGAATATGTAAAAAAGAAGAGAGAAACTTTGCATCTAATAGTAATAAAAATGATACCAAATACGACATATATTGCATTATCCTTTTAACAGCATACTGATAAGTTGTTTATCAAGCAGAATAGTTTTCCTTAAGAATTTTCCGAAGTTAGTTGTATTTTTATTTATTTGACAATTACTTGGAAAATAACAATTACTACATTGCCAATTTTCTCCTCAAGCTGATTACAAATAACCTGTTTTCGTACGTTAGCACTTAGTGTGTAGGTGTAATAATGTATAAATCAATTCAATTACAATATCTCTTTATTTAATTATTGTTCCTAACAACCCCTCTTCATTTGTTTAAACATAGATATATATAAAATAATATTCTATGTGTCATAAACTTACCTTACTCTAGTAGTTGAATTAAATATTTAAAACAATTGTAATATCCTTGTTTTTTGAAAATAAGCATTAATGAATAAATTTAGCAGCGTCCCATGGCTTTATATTTAAATAATAAGAGTAACAAGAAAACCTTAGAGTTAACCACTTTTTGTGTTTAAAGTAGAACATAATCATTCTTTCCGCGTAATTTTCTGATAAATTTTATTACAGGAATTATAAAATACGTCAAATATTTCGTAAGCATACAGTATGTCTATTTACTTTCAAAGTAGATTTAGATGGAATTTAATGACACATAAAAACTGGAAAAAAATCCACAAGTAATCTTTTTACTAAAAAGTACTTACTGAATCATGGCTGTCTCTGGTTGACCCAACCGTGAGTTTCACAAACCTCTTTGAATGTGCTTGTGTGAGAGGGTTATTGGCAGGTTGATATCTAACTGTATAAACCATTTAATCATAACCCTATGTTATTAGGCCGAGATGGCGATTTTCAGTTTGTTATCATATTTATCCATAGATATTGGCAGATAACTTACACTTACGAAAAGATCTGTATTTGTTTATAAGACATGATGGCAAACGTGGGTTTAAGTCATATGGATAATGTGACCATTACCATACAATTTGTCATCATTGCCAAACAATTTTAAAACCAAAATAAAAACAATAAAAATTGTGAATATTTTTTCCCCAACTAAATTTTTGGCTACTTTGAATGTTGAACAATAGTTTTTATATTTATGGATATTTATTACATATTTTGCCCTTCAAACAGAAAATGTTTAATCATAGTTTAATTAAATTGACACCGTTCTACACCATATCACATTTAATATCGTTATGTAGTTACGGCACATCTGTGTCCGGTTATAAATAATATTTGAATATTAATTTCCCATTGATATTTGTACAATGCCCCTTCATTCGTCATAGGCACATTATTACGTTTTAAAGTTGTTATGGGGTATATTCTTTAGTTGGTGCAAAATAAAATACGTAAAGAATACCTTTGACTACTATGTAGTATTTTCAAACTGTACCGTGTATGTAACAAGAGTAGTGAATTAACGATCAAATCAAAACAAGTTTAAAATATTCACAATTTCAAATAGAAGAGGTATTTTTTCAAACAGTTACAATATAATATTTATTTTGTTTAGTAAACAATTTATTGACCTTAAGAAAAATAAATGTTCATGCGATGTTGATTTTAAACAGTTTTCATATCCTAATTTTTAAACATTAATCCATATGTTTATGTCAATAAATTTTACACATTTAAATATTGAATTTAAAGGATTCAAATAGAATAGGATATTATTAAGTAAAAAAGTAAATACTTGATTGAATTCTGAACTTAAATTGCTGGGATATATTTTCCCCGAAGCAAAGAACTTTGAGAGCTAGATAAACTGAAACGCGTGGTTAAACTCACATTGTATTCTTGTGGGAATAATCCGCGGAAGCAGAGGGTAAACATTGCCGAATAAAGTAAGAGTGATATATTTCGTGATGGTACATCTCCTTCCGTCTGACAGCATATTATAAAACTAACAGCAGGGTATTTGTCAAAATAGCATTAATAATTTTGTAATCAATGTAGTTGTTAAAAACATGTTCCCTTTTCTTTTGTTATTTTTCCGTCCCTTTATTTACTTGTGAAATCATATGAAAATACGTAATATCATTCAGGTTACAATTATACCAATAATTAGGAACATACTTTTGTAAGAACATGATACTCTTTTGTTTTAAAAAGGAATAGTTTACTATAGATACTAAATTGTCAAAATTACCATGAAAAACTGTATGAACTTTCTGTACATCATATATAGGGTGATTCAAAAAGATAGGTGCAAAAATAAGCTTAATTTATTTGCAGTTGAAGAGTCACGAATCATGAAAACAGCATAAACTAATTTATTATATTAAAAAGTTTTAATATACATTGCAAGAATTTTAATGTGCACTAAAAATGATCGATATGAGCGCCGTTAGTTACTCTTCAAATAACCAGGCGATATTCCTACTACGTTCATATAGGGCTACTCTGCAACATCTTGCACTGCTTGTGTTATGCGCTGTTATGATGTTATGATGAATAAGGTTATGATTTACTTATGTAAACAAATTCATAGATGTATAAAATATAATTAAATAGTTTTAGTCAGTTTACACTTTACCAGATTTTATATTTAGTTTTATAAACACTCTTACATAGATTATTATGTTGGCTAAAATAATTTTTAAAGTACAATATTATCTCAATAGTTGTTAAAAATTCAATTACTGGTCATTTACAATTAGTTAATATGCACAACGTTTTCCTTCATTATTATTATTTGTTATGGAATACACTATTTAAGTCATTAGAAAATTGTTATTTCTAAGTTAATCTGGAGATATTGATCTAGACTAAAATTGTGGTTAATTTATTATCATTGTTTTAGTTGGACAAATATTATTGTTTTCACGTACAGCTTCTGCTCTAAATTTAATGTTCTAGAGTCTTTTGAGAGAGTGAGAATATAACTTAGACATTATATTATGATATAAGCTATTATTTTGTTTCAGAACAATGTAAAACAATTATTAAAAAAAAAAAAATTAAAATCCATCATCGGCACTTTGTGTATGTTCCATAGATGAACATGTTCGCATAGATGAAGTTCCATATATGTTCTTTAAGCTGTTTTCTTTCTCTCAAGGCTAACATCTAGTAATAAATGTTAAAAATTATTGTGAGCGATAAGAATAAAGCGTTATAAGAGAGGAAGTATTTTTTTCCCCTCAAAACGAAAATAAATAGAACACAAGGTTGAAACTTTAATAATAAAATTACTAACACATAATATTTAAATTGACGTGTCTTATAATTTAAAACTTTATGTGTGGATGACAAATAAAAGATAGTTTTTTAACTCTATTATATGTCAGACCTAACATTAGCATACTAAAGAGAGGTATTTTTTATTATTGTCACGGGTGTTCATAATATATCCAGGCGAACTAATTATATATATATATATATATATATATATATATATATATATATATATATATATATCAATCATCAGTACAGCTGCTAAAAAAAGAGATAAATATTAACTGAGTTTGTGGCCCAATTAATTATTGAAGAACCGCTTGTGGCATGTATTTTGGATACACTTATTAGGTGACTTTTGTTATTTTAGGCGGCCAAAAGCAATACTAATTGGTATAAGAGCTACCTAATTATAATTTGTTCAATAGGTAGAATATTTGGAATTTAATTAATGGTAACTGAAGGGAAAAAAAACTATTTTCCTTATAGTATGAGATGATACATAATCCAGGAAACTTTGCTTCATTACAGCTAATAAAAAAAAAAACTATGTTTTTGACTTAAATTAGGTCATAAATTAAATATAAAGATAAGATTAAAATAAAAAAATCTATTTTGGGCGTCTTACAAAATTTAATATAAATTCAGCTTTGTCAAAATTTATTGTGAAATTTCGTTGATTAGATTCCAGAAACTTCAATAATTTACGTGCTATTCTTTGTGTAAGGAATAAAAATATTAAATTTAAAGGATCTGCTTTTTTCATGTTTATTTTAACTTAATTAACAATGTACCGGTAACAAATTCGTTAAATTAGTTACACAAATATGTCAACAACTAGTTACAATAAAAGAAGGATAAAATTAATGAACATTATTTTGTAATTTAAATGTACAAAAAATGTAAAAAAATTAATAAATAATAACTAATAAAGGAATATTATTTTTAATAACAAATCATTGTAGTCGATGATATTGTACTAAAATAACAAATGAATTTAATGTAAGATAAACAACAAAGATGCAACACTTTCATAGTTTTTTCTATAACAAAATTCAATGAAAATTGTTTCATCATATCGAGAAGTATAGAAGACAAAACATTAGTTTTTACATAAATAAAACTGAAGTTTTTTTTGCACAATCAATTACTATTTCTTGGTATATAGTTTAAATATCTGATTTTATTTTTCGAATTTGGTTCAAATGTTTTTTTTTTGTAACTCAATCATAAATTTGTCTAAAGAGACATAAGTTACCCAAAATTTTAGATTTGATTTTCATTATATTTTTTTTACCCGTTTGATTTTAGAATTACTTGGCTATAACTTTATCACCAGTAGATATACATTTTATTTTAACTCTAGGTTTGTTATATAAAGAGGAGACTTTTTGACGCGAAACCCTAAAAAATGGAAAGTATACTACAAAAAAACTGCATCAGTTGTAAATATATAAATTCATTATGTTAAGAATATTCGTTCTTTCAAATGTTTTTATTATAAGATTAGTATTTTCTCCATTGTTATAAATGTAAAATTTGCAACTATCTTGCATTACCTATTTCCAATAACGATATGAATAGTTTAAAATTTAACCAAAGGATATAACTTACTATTGTAATGTATATGTTTAGTACTAAATAAATGTTACCATTTCAAATTAATGATTTATCTCCCGTTATAAATCGTCGAAGATAAGTTTGTGTGTGGAGGAATTATTGTTCAAATAAGTAACAAACAATTATTTTGTTGTTGATTTATTTTATTTTTTGCTTTTTATTTAAAAATAAATACGTTGATGCTTTATTATTTTTTAAAATTGTTTGTGAGAAATTTACGAAGGAGAAAAGAATTAAAAGTGTAAGTGATACAATTTATTTACTCTGTTATTAAACTGTGTATGTCGTCTATCTCTATTTTAATAAATAAATATCTTAGTAGGCCCTACATACTACTTATATTTTTATAGATAACGGAATTTTCTCATGAATAAATACGTAATGTTAATATGACAGTTTGAAAAAATATAGTACATAAAGAGAATTAAATATTATTCATTAGTTTTAATAACAAAGTCGTAGTATTAATACTTTAAAAATCTCATATTCTTATTATAAAATTAGATGAAAAAAAAATATATATATTACAATATCGATAAAGTGGGACATACGAATGAGATGCGTCCCAGTGCAATGATGTTCTGAATTATGCTTGAGGTGGCCCTGCACTTGACAATTGAGCTGGTGAGAATCAGAGTGGTGTAAGTAAAAAAATAAAATATTTGAGTTAAGTCAGTATTTATTATTGTGTTGGCTCATTCTTTTTAGTTTGAGAGTGAAGTAAGTCAATACTTCACCTATTGGCCACTGGGAGCAGCACATCATTGTCATCCTACACTAAATTGCTAATGTGTTTAGAATGAGAGTGGTGTAAGTGAGCTGATGAAGTTGTTTACATGCAAGCTTACGTTGCTAAGTGATTAGTGAACATTTTTGTGTTATATTTGGGATTATTACATTCTATTTATGATATGTAGACAAACATATGAGATGGAGAGAATCAGAGTGGTGTAAGTCAATTTTTTGTCAGTTTGAGATTTTTAAGTGCTTGTTAGACGCTGCATAAATAAATGCCCTTATACATTAACCCAAAATAAAATGCATTATTGTTATCACAAACTATTCTCTTTTTTTGTACATTATGTAGGCTTTATATGTTGCTCACAAAAAAAGAAGAAAAAAGGCCCTAAATGACTTACACCACTGTCAACCTAAACAGAAACAAGGTATCAATAAAATAAATGACTTGCCTTGTTACATATTTCACATTATTACTTTTAAAAATTAACTTTGAAACTATAAATAAAGGATAAGTATTTTATAAATAATCTTTCCTTAAAAAATAAACATTTATCAATATACTTGGGTTTTTTTTATCCACAGTTTCATCTTCTTCATCGCCTTGAGGCTCAACATACGTTAGTGGGCCAATATCCTCCTCTTCTTCATTTGCCGCAGTTACTATGTTAAAAAAATAAATAAATCGTTGTGTACTGGATGAATGAATGAAAGGAGGTCAATCATATCCAGTTTCTTCTTTTCGTTTACTGGTCTTGTTCTTGAGTAGAGTTTATCCATGGGTATATTTTTCATTTGTACTGTCCTTCCCTTTCGTCCTGTTGGGGTGATATGTCTATAGTGTGGAAATGCACCATGTCCTGAATCATCTCTTTATACTGAATGCGATAGGGTTTAGACTTCTTTTCATACTGTAACCACTGCATTTGCAGCCAATTTAATGTCGTTTTACTTAAATTTCGTTCCTATTTGCTATTTTTTTTCCCAGTGTGCGTGTTGAAAAGAATTCATCATTGCTTATCTCACACACAATAAATTTCTTTTTTCTCCGGCAGGTAGTCATGATTACTTTCCAGTCATTTGGTAGATAAATAGCCTCTCCCTTCTACACATATTTTTTTCAAAGCTCGTGTAACACGACCATCAGACACACAAAAAGTACTGAGAAAATACTTTTTGCATACTGCAACTGATATTCCTTGACTTGTCTTTAGAAAATATTGGTTTGCCCCACCCCTTAAAATACCACCTTCTTTACGAGGCCTTTGCTTGATTTCATTTCTTTGAATCAGCCCGCAAATATAAGTATTTTGCCTTTTAAAATCTCTTAATTTCCTGAAAGACTGAAACATAGATTGTCGCTCTTCGGTTGTCTCCTCATGACATACCATTTTACAACTTCACAGGATATCTAAAAATGTTTTATTTGCAGTTATTTGACCATTTACGTTCACATACCTCTCACCAGAATTTCTCAGTTTCTTAACGATATGTTTGTTATGGCACTCTGGCTTCCTGAGACTTTTTTTAGTTTTAACTTTAGGTTGGGTACCGATTAAACTATTATTTTTCATCTGACTGGTTTTCTCATTTAGATTAACTAGAAATTATTCTATTTCTTCTTATTATAAGGTTAGGTCTGTGTTCCAAAGGTGTAGGCGTATTTTCTGTAGTGTAGTTAGGATCCCTATCCTCATCGTCGTTTGATTCAATAAAGCCTGATTCACTAGATAAATGCAACCTATTATAAGTTTTCTGCATATGCCTACTCGTGATAAGTTATTTAAGTGTTTTTTTCACTTAAAAATAATATTATTTTTATGAAAGTAAGTTCATAAACACAGGCCTAACCTCAAAATGTGAAAATAAATATTTTTCTTTCATTTTAGTTATAAAACAAGGTTACATCAATTTTAAAACAATTTACTTTGACAGAATATAAAATAAATTAGTGGAGTAAACCCTCAATAAAAATGTCTAATCTCAAAGTGTATGCTACCCATAGCGAGGAAATAAATGATACATTTTTGTGTCATTAACAGGTGAAGCACTTTGAGATAAAAGGTGTCCTCTCAAATTAATTATCCTTGTCATGCGGGGCTCTGTCCAAGTTGAACAAAATTTTCCTAGCTACTCGTGGTATTTCTATAAAGTCAAACAAAAAACTCATCAATATCTGGAGTAGAGGGGAGAATAGTTTTTAGTTTTTTAAGATTTCATATATTAATAGTATTATTTCAGATCTCTCCGATGAAGGTAACTTGGTTACCTAAATTACATCAGGGAACTATAATAACATAAGGCAAATAAATATTTGTGTGTGTGTGTGTGTGTGTGTGTGTGTGTGTGTGTGTGTGTGTGTGTGTGTGTGTGTGTGTGTGTGTGTGTGTGTGTGTGTGTGTGTGTGTGTGTGTGTGTGTGTGTGTGTGTGTGTGTGTGTGTGTGTGTGTGTGTGTGTGTGTGTGTGTGTGTGTGTGTGTGTGTGTGTGTGTGTGTGTGTGTGTGTGTGTGTGTGTGTGTGTGTGTGTGTGTGTGTGTGTGTGTGTGTGTGTGTGTGTGTGTGTGTGTGTGTGTGTGTGTGTGTGTGTGTGTGTGTGTGTGTGTGTGTGTGTGTGTGTGTGTGTGTGTGTGTGTGTGTGTGTGTGTGTGTGTGTGTGTGTGTGTGTGTGTGTGTGTGTGTGTGTGTGTGTGTGTGTGTGTGTGTGTGTGTGTGTGTGTGTGTGTGTGTGTGTGTGTTATTGTACCAAACTTGTGGTAGGGGTTACAGTGTTTTATATAGTTATAATGTAAATGGTACACAAACCATGGTTCTGCTCTTTTTTCATAGGGAAAATATGGCAAAATAATGCTATTAAACACAACCCGAATGAACACAACTTAAATGATATAAAAAATTCTACTAATTGCATAAAACTCTTCAAGATATAATATGATCCTTATGAAGATGAAATGTGAGCTTTTGATGAACTAATTATATGTTGAAATAACTTATAAAATTTTTAAAACTAAAACTTAGAATTTAGAGCCCCTATTTAAAATCACTGAATATTTATCATGGTTTAACTAATTTGTCAACAATCCCAAAAATATAATCATACAAACGACGGTTCTTAGTTGTGTGGTAATGCTTATTTTTTTAAGGGCTGTATTTGAGTCAAAATAAGTAATGTGGATCAATCGAATGAATCTTACATATGACAAATGTAACACAATATAATGTAAAAAGAATAAAGAATAATATTAAAGTTCAATGTGAAGTAATTGCTGAATAGTATATGTATTGAAATATATTTATAGTGTTATAAAACCAACTATAAAGAACAGTAACGCAAATAATCTAAATTTTTATATTACATAAGATATTATATTTATATAATTAGCAAGTCATAACTATTCAAATTATTATATCTCAATCTTAAAATAGATAAATCTTTTATTTTTCCAATAGGGTCCTCTTAAACTCCCTAACGAATTGTAACCGTCATAAATTTCACTTATTTATATACAGTAATAGTTACGTTTTCTATCAGCAATTATGGTCATTTAATTTTTCTTAGTTAAAACTATTAGTTTATTTTAATAGATATTATCAGTTGTGTTTCAACTGTTCATCAAAAGAGGTTGATATTTAAAAATAAAATAAAATATCTGTTCTACTAAGAGATTAGAGATGGAAATATTGAAAATCGCCTAACAATCAGTTCTGCCGTTTGGGCTGTGGAGACATTCACTATTATCCATTTTTACACAAATAAAAAAAATATATATTAATCGGTACTCAGTCCATTCACAAACCATCGGAACAACGTGTCTATCAAACATGTAGAGTGACAGTACTAAGGAATTTTTTCACATTAAAAACAACAATGATAGTTTGTTTCTTCCATTTTTCAAAACTTTTAATATTATTTTGTGGTACTGTAACTGTTCTACTACAATGAAAATTAATAGAATTTATTTTGCTAATATATTATAACACCCCACAGAAGTGTTTATAGCCGGTTAAATAAACGAGGCGAGTAACAATTAAACTATTTACCAAATATGTTTTTTTTTCATTAGTAAGGGGAAGTAATTAATTTAGCTCTGTTGGTATCCGGCATGTCATCTATGTGTTTATTGTGCTTCCCTATATTCGACGTCCATTGAACCCAGTGTCTCTGACGAACTCTAGGACCTTGTGTAGGGTGCCATTAAAAACCTTAAAATGGTTGCTTGCGATGACCTGAGATTCCCTCTATGCTGGACTCCAGGGCCACCAAATTAAATAGTTAATGTGCTGTGGTTTCAAGTTTCTGAAAGCAGAGACGACAGTTTCGTGAGACTTAGAGTAGTCACATACATTTATTGGCTCCGAAAAGGACCATGTCCGGTAATCATGGCTACGACTTGCCTTAGGGACTTCTAGTTAAACTGAACAGATGCTTTTGTCAGTTCAGTTATCTGGTTCCAAAAGTAAGCAGTTTTTTTCTTTTTTTCTTTCAGTCTCTGGCCGGTAATTTGTCTCCATCATTTTATGTGTTCTTCCCTATCCCATTTCTTACCGCACTCTATTGACATTGAAAGCCTGATCTCCCAAGCGGGTTTTGGACCCACCAGACTGACATCATTTTTTTATTCGGCAACAAGTCGCAGTCTTGTTGTCCTTAATCCCATCTCAGACGCACCAAGTTGACAATTGACAGGACACATAAGGAATGGAGTGGATCCCATTTAAGTTTTGATGATTTAATATCTGGGGGATTAATTGGAGCCTGTGTGTACGACTCTACTTTTGAGGCCCTCTTGTAGTTCTCGATTTATTCATGCTGAGTATGTCAAATCTCAGCTTGAAGTACTTTACAACACCAACTTCAGCTATATTAGAAATTTCCCCAGGTGGTTTAACAGTATCCAGCCTGTTGATTATGCAATTATTCATCTTTTAACCAAACAATCTGACCTGGGAATAATGGTAGCTTCACCATCTTTACTGTCACCTCGTGTTTTGGAATGGACTGTAAGAATTAGTGAAAAAACGTACTCTGTTTGCCTGATATCACATAGATTTTCCAACACCAACCCCTTCAAGACTTTCTTAGCGAGTTTGGTGTGTCTAACCTTAATGACGCTCACATCCATTAGTCATGGTTGTAAGGTCTATAGCAGCATATCACTCCTGCGACATATGTATATGTCTAGTGACAGGATATTGAATAAAACCTCAACAGTAGATGTTTGTATGTTTCTCAAAGCTCCTCTGACCAACATGTATCCCTGTCGTTGCAATCTTGCAAATTTTCTGCTTGCCGTAGTATGTATCGTCTTTGGTCACCATACCAAGGAAATGTATGTTGATTGAGGTCTGAGAATCGTCGTGTATATCAGGAAGGCGACCATTGGTTTTAATCCCCAATTTTATCCAATAAGGCGTCTCGTCACTATTACCGACGACTTTTTCTTTAAGATGGCGCGTGTAGATGGAAATTCCACGTCAGTTTGTTATCCAGGATTACTCCCAAAACTTTCACCCAAACTGTTTCCTCAAGATATACTATTACATCTATTAATATGTTGTTACTAAAGGAGACAATGACTGATTTGGAGGTATTGACTTGAAGTCCGTCCGAAACAGTTATTGTCTAACACCGTCAAGCAGAGATCAGTTGTTGTTCTGAGTGAAGAGATTGAGAGGTGGACTGTTTCATATATTTTAAACTTTCGCTTCTGTAATTCAAACTTCTTGAGAATCGTTTGGACGTGAATGTAAATTTCCTTTATTTACATATTTATGTATTTTCCTTTGAGTTTACATTAAAAAGTATGGGTTTACCTACCAATTGTGGTAAAGTATCACTAAAACTCGCATAAACTTGTTTTTCTTGTGATATTTCAAAAATAAATTACATTTTTTATTATATTTGATTTCAGGTATATTTAAAAACGCATTAAACCTAACCTAACCCAAACACACATTGTAACAACAATTATTTAATATTTTAAAATAAAAAGTTTCTTAATCTCAATCGTATTATAGTATAAAAAAAAAAGTCTTAAAATATTTTGGAGGTAACTAAATGCTAACTTGAAAGTTTTCAATTTTCGCAGTGATGATTGTACAGTAGCTGGCCATATCTTACAGAATTCCTTCTGAATATGTATTTGAGTTTTCCTATTCTTGTTTACATTTACTATCCAATAAAAATTTCACGTAATGGTATTAGAAAATTATCTAGCAATATTTACAAATATTACATATTTTACGAAAATAACTGAAGATAACAAAGTATTTAAGAGGTATGTAGAAGTAGCAATGTGTCTCTTATGTATAAAATTGATTGGTATACACTGCATTATGTATATTTATGTAAATTTAAATGTACATTTAAAATTCTCTAATTAACAGAACTCGATTTCAAAACATCGGTTTTTATATACTGGTTGAAATCTTCTAAACACATTCACTCTGATTATGATGTTTTTAGACTCGACCAATCTTAGTTCTAAATTTACTTTAAAATAATATTATTTTGAATCACATCTGTTTATCAGATTGCTTTAAATATATTTATTTATCTTCACTGAATAGCAAAATAAATAAAGAATGAAATCCTAACACAGATGTTTGCGATTGTAGAATGTTTTATTGGCACTACCTATTTAAAGTTTATTAAACTATATTTTAAAAAGCAATAATCAAAGAGATCAAGTAGGTTGAATCCAATATAAAATGCAAAATAATTTTAATATTTAGTGAAGCAAATTTGATTACGAAATATCGTTTGTATCAAATTCCACCATGTAATGTTTTCTGCATATATTTTGTTTTAATACGTATTCATTTTAACAAAATAGTCACATTTAGGTATATGTTAAGCTTATAAACGCCACACTCATAAAGATAATATTTACAAATTAACACACCTACTTCTCAAAGTTTTTATATAACAGCAGTCTACAAACATATGTGTAAAACCGTCAAGTTAATATGTAGTTTTTGTTTTAGTTGACAATATAGCATTTGAATAGTTTCTGTTAAACACACACAAGTTATAATAATTCAGTTTTAAACTTGTGTGCAAAAATAATACGCAATAAATAATAGTTGTCACACTCCAAACTTGTTTTATAACTTTGTATGGAAAAATTAAAGTGTGTTATTTATTGCATGTTATAAAAAGCATTCAGCTGTCTCTCACAGATATCATAACGAATGACATCATTAAAATTTCGATTTACACTAACTCTACGTTTTACCCGACATGTTTTGAAATGAAACGTAATCAATATGGTTTTTTTCTATATTAGTTGTATATTTTTCCACCATGACTTAAAAATAGTCACAAATATTTAGAAATTTATCTATTTTAATATAATATATTTATATTTTCTCACATAGCCGTTTGAGTCCAAAAATGTGATTTTGAAGTGATGACAATCAGTTGTCTATCTTCTGTGCATCGTTCTAGAGTCTAATCGCGAAAAGCGATTTTATTAAATTTGTTATGTGGGCGATATGTCAGGATCAGAAGAGAAGAGTTTTATTCCTTAAAATATTAAACATAGATACATCAAAATAAATTGATTTAATTTATTTTATTTTATTTAAGATCGAGAGGTAAAACAAACTATATACAAATAAAATCCATAAAAATTAATTTCAATATTTAAGATTTTTTGGAAAATTGAAAAACACAATATGAAAAGAAAATTCTAAAGTCTATTAAACTTTAGTACATAATTATAGAGAGTAAGGTGATGTAATTTTAGAAGAAGGGATATAAAGATAACTCATTTTCACATAAATAAATAAAAGGTTTAATTTTTTAAATCAATAGCGCGTTTGATGTAATAACAGGAAAAGTATTGTAGTATATGAGATGATTTATTATTTAGAATTGACATTTTATAACTTATTTGGAATTACTCTTCCTTGAAGCCATATGGTCTTTATTAATGGACTTGTTAGTGAGGTGGTAATCTTTAAATAAGAAATGTTTCTACCAAACTAAGCTTTATTGAACAATAGTGATATACCACAAATATAGTTATATTAGATTATCCAAAAACTACTTTTCTACATATATTCATATATATATATATATATATATATATATATATATATATATATAACCATTAATGAATATATGCTTATGAATATAAACAAATTTCAACGTTATTCATTCTTCCCTATAGTATTAAATTCTTTATTTTAATCCACGCTGCATTTAAAGTGGATGTCTTGCTGATAAAGATCATCGTCGTCGTGGTTCTTGGTTTAACTATAATGTAAGAAGAATGAAAGTATCAATAAAGATTATGTAGATAAATAAATAATGATTAAATAATACAGTCGCATTATTATCTGCAAAGCGCTTTTATCACAATCAAAGTAACAGCATTTAAATAATAGTAATTGTGGCATTAACAAAAAGCTATCCCATTCACAATGCATGTAATATTTAACTATAAAGTTAAACATAATATATGGAAAGTAATGTAAAAAATAGATAAAAGGGATTTATAAGACTAAAGTTGTGTGTATATATGTAAATATACATGTAAATGTATGGTCGCGTATAGGTCTTTCAATATTAGGTATATTGAAAGACCTATACGCGACTAAAACTTACTAAAATTAAACTAAAATTACAGTATATATATATATATATATATATATATATATATATATATATATATATTTACTGTAATTTTAGTTTTCAAATGTCCTATGACCACAAGTTTATGAGAGTTTTAATAATACTTTAAAACAAGTGTTAGGTAAACCCATACTTCTAAATGGTAACTTAAATGATAATATTTAAATATGTATATTAAGACTACTTATATTCGGGTGAAAAACAGTCTCCATAGTTTTGATAAGTTTTTTTATTAAAAGAAGTATAAGTTATAAATATATGAAACAATCTACCTTTAATTTCTACACTCATAACGGTTATTAAATTTATTTTGACACGAACGTGTACAAATGTAAATATAGAAATTAGCACCTTCGTCGTCCAAAACATATTGATTTTCAAAGTGTTCACTATTTTGGAATATTTTAAATAGTAGAATACAACATCATGTGGAGTTTAATTTATTAAGCTATTTTTAAATAAATAAATTTATTTTATGCGTTCTCAATGATGTGAGAATTATTTGCAGATGTGTTACCAATAAGCCGTTATTTAAAGTCTTATGGTCGATAAATTGTTTATGACTAAATAAATACAAAAGTACCATTATGTATTAAATGAACGGTGAATAAATATAATAAAATACTCTCTCCTTCATCCATCCTCAAAACCAAGTTAAAGTCAAATTTGTCACTAAAAATAGCAGTTTGAAACAAAATAAAAACCAATAAGTGGACTCTGTACATGAAAGAAAACACACACACACACACACACACACACACACACACACACACACACACACACACACACACACACACACACACACACACACAAACACACACACACACTGCAACGGTTTAATTGAACCGTCCGCAAGGAACAATTTTGGAAAACAACCAAATTCCAAAATTTCAATTAAATCCAATAAAAATTGTAGAAATGACAAAAACATTTAAAACACATGTAAAGTTAAAGGCATTATCTAGGTTTGACCAAGCCAAGGTCACGCGCCTGGACAGGAAATATCCCGATTTCCGGTTTGAACATGAATACTCTCATACAATCCAATGTTGTAAATTCAAAAATCCGAAAACTAAAAATAAAATAATATCATCGTGTACAGCTAGGAAAACCTAGTAATAAATAATGAGAAAATAAACTCGTCAGATTAATAATAAAAAAGTTATAGCCATAATAATACGTCATAAAACATAAAAAATTCTTAAAATAAATTTATAAATAAATTAAAATAAATTTTCTGGTAGTACCAAAGTTAACTAGTTTAGGTATATTAGGGTGTAATAGCCTATTCGAGTTAAACGCGAAAATTAATATGGAGGAAAAGTACGTGATAATAAATGTAGAAGGGGAAAACATAAAAATAAATTTCATCGAAGAAGCTAAAAAAGTAACTTCATAAACCAATCTAGTAAATCAATTGGACGTAGAACAACCGTCAGCTAAAATCTGTGAACGGAAATTGCGAAATCAAATTAGCAATATAGGAGGTCCAAATACTATAGTGCGAGCGAATGGGGCATTATATGTTACTACATTACCCGATGTAGAAGTAAAAACAAAGAGAACCGAACCTGACAAAGCCGAACGTGACAAAGTGGGAGAGAATACCAGAACTGACAAAACAGGACGTGTCCAAAACAAACGTGACTGGAGGAAAGAAAAAACCGAAGCCGACAACACCGAACGAGACAATACAGGAAGAAACAGGAGAAGGGGGAGCTTAGAGAGGGGAAGGGAGTTTGTACTAAAAGGAAAGCAGGAGATAAACCTTAGAAACCAAAGCACTGTCGAAAGGGGGATGCAAATTCAAGGAAGGAACTTTAAAATCCAAAAAGAGATTAAAAGTGGAGCAACCTATCCAAGAATAAGCAGGAAGAAGAGCGAAGCGAGCCAAACAAGGGAAGAACTACATCCAAAAAAGCTTCAGAGTCGTGAGTTGTTCGTAAAAGGGCCAAGCGAAATCGTCGTAAATAAAGAAAGAAGACTTGAGCACCAAATACAAAATGGAGACAACGCAAAAATGAAGGGACCACTGGTAAACATTCCTAAGTTCGAATTGAGCTTAATTCCAAAAGAGGAATCTATTAGTCAATCAAACCCAAACCCGAATAGGTTAGGAGCGAACGAAGAGAAAAAGTTCAGGACGAGAGGCGAAACCAAAAGGGTTAAATTCAAAACAAAAATAAAACTAAGGAGAAAAAGGAAAGGGAAAAATAAGTTTAAGTTAAAAAGGAAGAAAAACGTAGACGTAAAACTAATAATAAAAAATAAACCTACGGTAAAATTAAAAAACTAATAATAGAGGTTAAGATAGTAAACTAATAGTAATCATAAAGTAGAATAGGTAAAACTTGTAAATTCATAAGCCTAAACATCGTCCATAATAACAGGTAATAAATCCAAAAAGAATAAAGTTTAAAATAAATCATAACGGTAGATAAAATACCAGCTGTTTTGATAAAAGCGAGGGGAGAAATTGGGACAAGTTGCGTAGGTCAGTCACTATAAACAAACATCCGAAGACATGAGAAATAATGGAAAGTAAATTAAGGTAGAGAGTGGTTCTTTTGTTAGCGAGATAACGGAAAGGCGACAGGAAATGTCAATGTCCAAAGAATCCATTCTGTTACTTGACTCAATCTAACCTAGCGCGAAATCAATTAAACGTAAGGATGGCTTGATTTATGTAACTTACCTTAGTGCAAAAGTGATTAAATTTGTGTCAAAATTTATGTTTTTTAAAAGTTTAAGATAAAGTGTAAAAGTGTATAACCATGTATAATCATGCTAAATAGACTGTTTCAGATGAAAGAAGGACGAAACGAACTATCAAACATGAACCATATATATGTATTTGTATAAAATAAGGATTGTTTTCATATGAATATGTCATGTTTATTACCATGGTTTTTGAAAAATATATATGTCACCAATTAATCATTTATGTTAGAAATAGGATTGTTTTATAGATAGTAAGTTTTCATGTTATATAGATAATTATTTTTTTTTTTAAATAGAAAGGAAGTAATTATGTAAAGAGAATAGAAAAGTTTAAGAAACATAAAATTTTAAAATCTAAAAAAGTTTTTGAGAGGGGAATTTGCAACGGTTTAATTGAACCGCCCGCAAGGAACAATTTTGGAAAACAACAAAATTCCAAAATTTCAATTAAATCCAATAAAAATTGTAGAAATGACAAAAACATTTAAAACACATGTAAAGTTAAAGGCAATATCTAGGTTTGACCAAGCCAAGGTCACGCGCCTGGACAGGAAATATCAAGATTTCCGGTTTGAACATGAATACTCTCATACAATCCAATGTTGTAAATTCAAAAATACGAAAACTAAAAATAAAATAATATCATCGTGTAGAGCTAGGAAAACCTAGTAATAAATAATGAGAAAATAAACTCGTCAGATTAATAATAAAAAAGTTATAGCCATAATAATACGTCATAAAACATAAAAAATTCTTAAAATAAATAAAATCCAAAATCTAATAATAACAGTACATAACCATAAGATAAACTAGTAATAAATAAGACTCGAAATCAAAATTTAATAAAAGACCATAAAGTAATAAAATCATAAATAACCAAACATGCAGAAAGTGCCGTAATTTGTGAAACCCAGAAGCGAGAAAGAAGAGGAAAGCAGTTTTGGGACTTTCAGAATCAGAGGAACAATCTACAAAAAGAAGATTTCAAAAATTTCCAAAATTGAAAAAACTAAATTCAGAAAAACTACGAGGTTTTCAAATCCCCATAAAAGAAGAAATACACGTCGTATTGCTGCTAATGAAGATGGAAAATTATCAGGAAGAGAAGGGCTTCAAAATGAAATCACCCAGAAGAAAATCGAGCGAAGCGAACGGAAGATATGAAGAAAAGAAGAATTCGCAAGTAAAAACTTAAGATTTTCAAGACTCAACGTGTGTCCAAGGTCGCGCGCACGACATGCACTCGACGCATGGAGAGGGAAACATACCAACCCTAACCAAAATCCACCATAAACAATTAAACTAATAACCACTAATAATAATAGAAATAGATAATTCAAAATAGAAAAAATAGCCAAATAATGTAAGAATAAGCCAAGAAGAGTTCATAAGTAGTGCAAATAAATAAAGAAACTTAAATAAATTGTAAAATAAAATAGTAACAAAAATCAATGAAGGTTGGCCACACTGTATGGCCTAAACTTTGGCGAGTTAACTTTCTTCAAGTTAATTCATCAGTCTCGTCTAGTGTCAGCTCCAGGATAGATCACCCACTTTTACTCAAGACTGAAGAGGAAATCGTCGTGAAAATATATTGTCAACGTTCAGTACTTCGCCAGGTTATTAACGGTGCCCACAGAAAGGATCGGCCTTGCAGGAGACAACGTGACATCCTACAACAGCTTAGTATAAGAGATCTTCACTACGGACTCCGGCAAACATTCTTCTAGAAATTGTCGTCATCAGCAGATTCATCGAGGACAGGACTTCATTATATTCTAGACAACTCTAGGAAACAATCTCCAAGATCCACTAACATTCTCAGTATCAGGACGAGCGGACTTGTGCAATTCACAAAAACAAGGTACTGCATAAATCAAGCTTTTTTAATAAATAAATTTTATTTTTTAATAAACTTGAATAACGTCCAAAATTATTAAAATCAACAAAGTTAACTAATAACGTTTAAAGTCAAAGTAGAGTCAGAAATAAAGTCAATTTTAAAGTCATTAAAATAAAGAGATATTAAATAAAATAAATTCGAGTCAAATAATAAATCAATCAAGTAACAGATTGGAAACAGATAAATAAAAGGATTCATAAATACATGTATTAGACTAAGAATATATTTCGTTAGATTTAGTTAATATTAGAGTTGTTTAGTATAGAAAATTTTCAATTTGTTTGAGAAAGAAGCATTTAATATAAATTGAAAGAAAAGGCGACATAAATTGTTGTAAGTGATTTTAAAAGAAATCCATTGTTTCTTAAAGTAAAAATTAAATTGTAGACTTTTCAATAAATTTGTTAAATTTCACTGTCTAATAATTTGATTGAAACTAACCTATTCAAATAAACTCTTAAAATCAGAAAGAAGAAGAAGTAAGTGCTCACCAGTAAAAAGTTAAATTCAAAAAAGAGCTTATTTTGTTTTATGGAAATAATTAGCTCCAAAGGGCACACCCTTTGAGGAAGAGTCTGGAGTTTTAAGAAAGGTAAGATAGTATAAGAAGTGAATATATCAAATATATAAAAAAATTTCATATGTTAGCATAAGTTGATAAAATTAAATTAATCTTGTGTAACATAAGAATTAAGAGCCTTATCGGGATTTTATAAACTGCAAAAGAAACATTCTCTCTACGAGTTTAGTTTTAGTGAAGGTCTCGGTAGGGTCTTGCGACCGTCCCGTCCGTCCTACGAAGAGGACGTCCCCAACTCGAGCGCGAAAGGGGGTGCGTTGCAAGACACACACACACACACACACACACACACACACACACACACACACACACACACACACACACACACACACACACACACACACACACACACACACACACACACACACACACACACACACACACACACACACACACACACACACACACACACACACACACACACACACACACACACACACACACACACACACACACAACACACACACACGAACACACACACACACACACACACACACACTGCCGCGCTGCAGCTCGCTCCGTTAGTGGGTTCGAGTAGGGTTCTTCTTGCCCCACGTTGGAACGCCACTAGCCACGCTGCGCCTCTTTCTGACTTCACGAATTTAAGATTCTTGTTCCCTTTTTTGGAACACTATTATCACGAACTCTTAAACTCGCTGCACGATCACCACCGACTGGGCGAACCACCTTTCTTTTCAGAGCAAGCGCGGGCAAGACCAAGGTGCTCACTTTTACTTTTTTAAATCAAAGATTTTGCAACTCTTGGCTCTAATAAGTATGAGCTTGTCCTCATAAACTTACCAAATTTTAATTAACGCAAAATTCCCTGAATTTTATCTCAATGCTCGATTATTTAGATCTTTTAAGATTAACTCTTTTTCTCTCCAAGGTCGTGCCTTTTGGGAGAAATCGGCTCTTAAGTTCTGATGATAACTTTTTAAATTTTCAAATTATATTACCAGAGCACATATATAAAATTTATGTTAAAACAAGGTTAATAGCATACACAGAATGGATATATATTAAAAACACAACAAAATTTAGAAATGAATTATTTGTATATTATTTTCTCTTTTGCACAGAAAAATTTTATATTCAAAACTTTTTTAATCACACCAAACAATTTAATTGAACAATAACACAACTATTTATTTATTTGACAAAATTAATTAATGTAATATTATCTATATATTAAACAAAATAAAAGCGCTTGACTTTCCAGACAGAACCACAAACAGTTTTTCCTGTACTGAAAAAGTCGTATTTAAATTATTAATAATTTTCAACACCAAAGCAGAGGTTTAAAAATGAATTTAATTTTTAATAATTCCCCTAATGACGTTATATTTGAAAAGAAGTTAATATTTGCGAATTATTCCTTAAGTATAAGATACCTTCACACTTTAATAGAAGTTCTAGTTGGATTTGGAATTTGTTGTATTATTAGGATGATAGTGATGTGATGTTTTCTATCCAGAGTCTGTAAGCTGCTATGTAGTTGAATGCTGGTCTCGAATTCTTCTAAGTCGCCTTGAAGATCGATTAAAGTTGAAATTATTCTAAGTCCAATTAGTAGAGTGACAGTTGAATCTTCCTCTCAGCTCAGAGTCGGTTGCAGAAGAAACGTCCTTTAAGCGTCGATTCCAAATCAAAAGTAATCGTCTTTCGACGGTTAAATCTCGGTCTCCCTGTCAGTGGGAATTAATCCACTTTTCTGGAGCCAATTTTCCTCCCTTTTTGGGAAAAAGGTATTTTCCATATATTATGTGTTTTCAGGCCCTTTTGGTCTGAAATATTTACACTATATGTTTTATTAGTCCTATTTTTTGACTAATGAATAGTTTTCTTCCTTAATTATTAATTAAAACACCTTTTAATTAATAATTTATAGTATTTTTTCTTTAACGTTATCTTTGATCCATGTTGGCAACATGATGATTCTGACTTTAGACTCTGCTTGAAGATGCGCGCGCAACTTTTCATGTTTTTGCATGAAAATCTCTACTTTTGACGTTTTTTCGTTCAACTCGCTATAACTTTCGAACGCTCGAACCGATTTTAAAGTTCCTTTCGGATTCTTCTTCCTTTCCATCTTGTGGGTCTTGTGGAACTTGATTCATCGCTCTACTACGCTTCGTTCGCGAGTTATCGCCCTTTTCCTGAAATTTGATTTTTCCCCTTTTCAAATTTTGAGATAAGTCCTTTCTCAAAATTCTTTTGACGAAATCTTGTTCCTCTTCTACTACGACGAAAAACTATGTTTGTACTTTTCCCATAACTCGTTTGGTTGTCGAGTTATTCGCCTTTGAAGTCCTTAAGTTTGTGTCGTATGAGTTTATGTTCATAAAAACCCCCCCCATTATATATTATTACTTCTGCTTTGGTGTGTTACCATTTTACATACTAAATACATATAATTATCATGTTACTTTACCCCTTTAACGTTTATTTTACCCGCTTTTGGGCTTTGAAGTTTTACGTTTTGTAATTATTATATCTCCCTTATTTTATTTTCAAATTTGATTCTAAGTACCTATTATTGTGCCCTATTGTGGTCTCTACAATAGTACTTATTATTATTTTTTAAATGATCCCCCCTTCAACTCAAAAATTCCAAAAAACTCCCCAAGAATGACTTTCTAAGTCCATTCTCACCTGTTAATTATTATTAATTCATATTTTTTATTTGTGATTATTGTTACTTCCCCACTTGGTTATGACTCTACGATTTTTGAATTTTGAATTTATTCTTTTTCCAAATTTTAGGTTTTTGAGCCCTTCTAAAAACTTGTATAACTTTTTTGTTTTATGTGATTTTAAATTTATTTGTTGATATTATTGGTCGGTTGACTCTACTGAATATTTATTTATATTAATAATTTAGTTTCTTAATAAAATAGTAACTAACGCAGTTTGACTTTTCACGTCCGAACAAGCAAGTTTGCTCTCGAACTGGCGTGACGTCATCGCCCCACCTCGTCCCCACTCTACAAGGTTTAGCGCGGCAATTTAACTTGTTTTAAATGGACTTGAGACGTTTGGCTTTTTCCAAACCGTCGCAACACACACACACACACACACACACTCACACACACGAACACACACACACACACACACACACACACACACACACACACACACACACACACACACACACACACACACACACACACAGCCACGCTTCTCTCGGGGTCGTAGGGTCCTTCTCACCCGACGCTGTAACGCCACTTACCACACTACCCCTTTTACGATATTAAGATTCTTACGTCCCTTTTTTGGAACGCTATTTACCACGAACTCTTAAACTCGCTGTACGATCACCACCGATAGGGCGAACCACCTTTCTGCTCAGAGCAAGCGCGGGCAAGGCCAAGATGTTCACTTTTACCTTTTATACAATCAAAGATATTTCAAAACTTGGCTCTAGTAAGTATGAGCTTGTCCTCATAAACTTACTAACTTTTAATTTACGCAAAATTCCCTGAATTTTATCTCAATGCTCGATTATTAGACTCTTTATTTTAAAGTAACATTCTCTCTCTCTCTGAGGTCTTGCCTTTTGGGAGAAATCGGCTCTTAAGTTCTGATGATAACTTTTAAAATTTTCAAATTAATTATATTACCAGAGCACACATATAATATTTATATTTAAACAAGGTTAATAGCATATACAGAATGGATATATATATATATAGAAAACACAACAAAATTTAGAAATGAATTATTTATATATTCTTTTCTTTTTAGCACGGTTAAAATGTTGAATTCATAAACTTTTTAATAACAACAAAATTGATTAAACAACAACACAACGATTTAAATATTTGACAAAATTTACCAATGGAATATTTTCTATATATTAAACAAAAATAAAAAACGCTAGACTTTTCAGACAGAACCACAAACAGTTTTTCCTGTACTGAAAAAGTCGAATTTAATTATTAATTATTTACAACACCAAAGCAGAAGTATAAAAATGAATTTAATTTTTAATAATTTCCCTAATGACGTTATATTTGAAATGAAGTTAATATTTGCGAATTATTCCTTAAGTATAAGATACCTTCACACTTTATTAGAAGTTCTAGTTGGTTTTGGAATTTGTTGTATAATTAGGCTGATGTTGATATGATGTTTTCGGTCCAGAGTCTGTAAACTGCTATGTAGTTGAATGCTGGTCTCGAATTCTTCTAAGTTGCCTTGAAGTTCGATAGGAGTAGAAATTATTCTAAGTCCAGTTAAGTAGAGTGACAGTTAAATTTTCCTCTCAGCTCGGAGTCTGTTGCTAAAGAAACGTCTACCTCGCGTCGATTCCAAAACAAAAGTATCCGTCTTTCGATGGATAAATTAATTATGGTCTCCCTTTTAGTGGGAATTATTCTACTACCTGGAGCCAATTTTTCTCCCTTTTACAGAGAAAGGTATTTTCTTCTTATTACGTGTTTTCAGGCCCTTTTGGTCTGAAATATTTACACTATATATTTTATTAGTCATATTTTTTGACTAATGAATAGTTTTCTTCCTTTATTCTCAATTAAAACACCTTTTAAATAATAATTTATTGTATTTATTATTTAGTGTTATCTGTGATCCAAGTTGGCACTATGAGGTTTAGACTTTAGATTCCTACTGAGGGTGCGCGCGCCACTTTACAGGATTTTTCATGAAAATCTCAGCTTTTGTCGTTTTTTCGTTCAACTCGCTATAACTTTCGAACGCATGAACCGATTTTAAAGTTCCTTTCGGATTCTTCTTCCTCTCCATCGTGTTGGTCTTGTGGAACTTGATTCATCGTTCTACTGCGCTTCGTTCGTGAGTTATCGCCCTTTTCCCGAAATTCAATTTTTCTTCTTTTCAAATTTTGAGATTAGTCCTTTCTCAAAATTCTTTTGACGAAATCTTGTTCCTCTTCTATTATGACGAAAAACTCTGTACTTTTCACGTAGCTCGCTTGGTTCTCGAGATATACGTCCTTGAAGTCCCAAAGTTTTTGTCGTATAGTTTTTTGTTCATAAAAACCCCCCCATTATATATTATCATTTCTGCTTTGATGTTTTACACTTTTACATAATAGATATCTATAATTACAATGTTATTTCTCCCCTTTAACTTCAAATTTAACCGCTTTTGGGCTTTAAAGTTTTACTTTTTGTAATTATTATATCTCCCTTATTTTATTTTCAAATTTGAATCTAAGTACATATTATTGTGCCCTATTGTGGTCTCTTCAATAGTACTTATTATTATTTTTTAAATGATCCCCCCTTCAACTCAAAAATTCCAAAAAACTCCCCAAGAATGACTTTCTAAGTCCATTCTCACCTGTTAATTATTATTAATTCATATTTTTTATTTGTGATTATTGTTACTTCCCCACTTGGTTATGACTCTACGATTTTTGAATTTTGAATTTATTCTTTTTCCAAATTTTAGGTTTTTGAGCCCTTCTAAAAACTTGTATAACTTTTTTGTTTTATGTGATTTTAAATTTATTTGTTGATATTATTGGTCGGTTGACTCTACTGAATATTTATTTATATTAATAATTTAGTTTCTTAATAAAATAGTAACTAACGCAGTTTGACTTTTCACGTCCGAACAAGCAAGTTTGCTCTCGAACTGGCGTGACGTCATCGCCCCACCTCGTCCCCACTCTACAAGGTTTAGCGCGGCAATTTAACTTGTTTTAAATGGACTTGAGACGTTTGGCTTTTTCCAAACCGTCGCAACACACACACACACACACACACACTCACACACACGAACACACACACACACACACACACACACACACACACACACACACACACACACACACACAGCCACGCTTCTCTCGGGGTCGTAGGGTCCTTCTCACCCGACGCTGTAACGCCACTTACCACACTACCCCTTTTACGATATTAAGATTCTTACGTCCCTTTTTTGGAACGCTATTTACCACGAACTCTTAAACTCGCTGTACGATCACCACCGATAGGGCGAACCACCTTTCTGCTCAGAGCAAGCGCGGGCAAGGCCAAGATGTTCACTTTTACCTTTTATACAATCAAAGATATTTCAAAACTTGGCTCTAGTAAGTATGAGCTTGTCCTCATAAACTTACTAACTTTTAATTTACGCAAAATTCCCTGAATTTTATCTCAATGCTCGATTATTAGACTCTTTATTTTAAAGTAACATTCTCTCTCTCTCTGAGGTCTTGCCTTTTGGGAGAAATCGGCTCTTAAGTTCTGATGATAACTTTTAAAATTTTCAAATTAATTATATTACCAGAGCACACATATAATATTTATATTTAAACAAGGTTAATAGCATATACAGAATGGATATATATATATATAGAAAACACAACAAAATTTAGAAATGAATTATTTATATATTCTTTTCTTTTTAGCACGGTTAAAATGTTGAATTCATAAACTTTTTAATAACAACAAAATTGATTAAACAACAACACAACGATTTAAATATTTGACAAAATTTACCAATGGAATATTTTCTATATATTAAACAAAAATAAAAAACGCTAGACTTTTCAGACAGAACCACAAACAGTTTTTCCTGTACTGAAAAAGTCGAATTTAATTATTAATTATTTACAACACCAAAGCAGAAGTATAAAAATGAATTTAATTTTTAATAATTTCCCTAATGACGTTATATTTGAAATGAAGTTAATATTTGCGAATTATTCCTTAAGTATAAGATACCTTCACACTTTATTAGAAGTTCTAGTTGGTTTTGGAATTTGTTGTATAATTAGGCTGATGTTGATATGATGTTTTCGGTCCAGAGTCTGTAAACTGCTATGTAGTTGAATGCTGGTCTCGAATTCTTCTAAGTTGCCTTGAAGTTCGATAGGAGTAGAAATTATTCTAAGTCCAGTTAAGTAGAGTGACAGTTAAATTTTCCTCTCAGCTCGGAGTCTGTTGCTAAAGAAACGTCTACCTCGCGTCGATTCCAAAACAAAAGTATCCGTCTTTCGATGGATAAATTAATTATGGTCTCCCTTTTAGTGGGAATTATTCTACTACCTGGAGCCAATTTTTCTCCCTTTTACAGAGAAAGGTATTTTCTTCTTATTACGTGTTTTCAGGCCCTTTTGGTCTGAAATATTTACACTATATATTTTATTAGTCATATTTTTTGACTAATGAATAGTTTTCTTCCTTTATTCTCAATTAAAACACCTTTTAAATAATAATTTATTGTATTTATTATTTAGTGTTATCTGTGATCCAAGTTGGCACTATGAGGTTTAGACTTTAGATTCCTACTGAGGGTGCGCGCGCCACTTTACAGGATTTTTCATGAAAATCTCAGCTTTTGTCGTTTTTTCGTTCAACTCGCTATAACTTTCGAACGCATGAACCGATTTTAAAGTTCCTTTCGGATTCTTCTTCCTCTCCATCGTGTTGGTCTTGTGGAACTTGATTCATCGTTCTACTGCGCTTCGTTCGCGAGTTATCGCCCTTTTCCCGAAATTCAATTTTTCTTCTTTTCAAATTTTGAGATTAGTCCTTTCTCAAAATTCTTTTGACGAAATCTTGTTCCTCTTCTATTATGACGAAAAACTCTGTACTTTTCACGTAGCTCGCTTGGTTCTCGAGATATACGTCCTTGAAGTCCCAAAGTTTTTGTCGTATAGTTTTTTGTTCATAAAAACCCCCCCATTATATATTATCATTTCTGCTTTGATGTTTTACACTTTTACATAATAGATATCTATAATTACAATGTTATTTCTCCCCTTTAACTTCAAATTTAACCGCTTTTGGGCTTTAAAGTTTTACTTTTTGTAATTATTATATCTCCCTTATTTTATTTTCAAATTTGAATCTAAGTACATATTATTGTGCCCTATTGTGGTCTCTTCAATAGTACTTATTATTAATTTTTAATTAATCCCCCCTTCAACTCAAAAATTCCAAAAAACTCCCGAAGAATGACTTTCTAAGTCCATTCTCACCTGTTTATTATTAATAATTCATATTTTTTATTTATGATTATTGTTAGTTCCCCTATGAGTTATAACTCTACGTTTTTTGAATTTTGAATTTAAGTTTTTTCCAAATTTTAGGTTTTTGAGCCCCTATAAAAACTTGAATAACTTTTTTGTTTTAAATGATTCTAAATTTATTTTTCGATATTATTTATCGGTTGATTCTACTGAACATTTATTTATTTTAATAATTTAGTATTTTAATAGAATAAGAAACGAGGCAAAGTGACTTTTCACGTACCAACATGCAGTGTCTAGCACCTGTTGGCGTGACGTCATCGTTACTCCTCGCCTCCTATCTATATGGTTTTGTCGCGGGAATTTAAACTGCTTTAAATTGACTTCAAACTTTTGACTCTTGGCAAAACCGTTTCAACACACACACACACATGCACGCACGCACGCACACCACACATCCCACACATACAAAATCAAAAACAAATACAAGCATTCAAACACACGCAAAACCAACGTTAGACGCTTATTTTTATTTCACCATTCTCTACCTCATTTCGATATCCTAAAATAGGGATTTTATTTATTCAGATTTTCTGTATGTTTCTATATTTTTAAATGACCAGAAGAGGAAATAAATCATTTTATATGGTATAAAATTTGTTTAATGAGTTTACAGATAAGGTTTTACTTCACTTTGAAACTTTTAACAACATATTTTTGAAATTTATTATAATTTCGTTTTACTTTTTGATTACTATTTAATACTTTGAGAGTTTATTTGCTCCATAATATTAACAACGCAAGTTTCCACTGACTCTTTGTAATTAAATGACTGATCAGTAGTACTTACTACATCATTATTTAAAAATAGTTATTACCCTACATTAAAACCTACTTAAGTTTAAAAAAATAATATTAATAAAAACTAATCATTACCCTATAATATCTGCATTTAGTAAAGTATAGCAGTCATTTATATTTGTAAATAAAACGACATAGAAATATTTCCACAAATATAATACAGGTTCAATATCATTTGTATTTTGAGCAGGAGTATGTACTCTATCAGTTGTTGAATTACTAATGACGTATTTGAAGTATCAACTATGTTTGTAGGTCGATAAATCCGATATTGAAAAAGAAGTAATTTTCTGTTGGATGTAATCCACGTTATTATATCACTACTTTTCAGCAAGCATCTTATTACTGAATAATTCTATCATCTTGCTTGTACATATTGCTTTATGCGAATTAGATGAATAAATTGTAATTCTTAAATATCCAATATTTATATTATAAGTAGTTTTATTTCTCATATAAGTACGATATATTGTAGTTATTTATTTTAAGAATGCGACTTAGTAGCTACTTTAAGTGCGAGTTTATTGATTGCACAAAGAAATTAGAAACACCACCATAAACACATTAATTATATTAGTTATGTTTAGTTTAGGAAAACGTACGATTACAACGTTTAGGAAAACGTGTCATAGCAAATAGTTACGAAAAAAGGCCAGGAGATTGTGCAACTTTTTCACAAACACCACAAAAACTCAAATTTTACACACGAAAGAAGTTTATTCCATATCTCATCTAAACTTGCAATGCAAAGGTATTTCTGAACATGTCTTAATATACCACAAGTTATCTTTTCTTTTTTTTTTTCAAAATCATCCCTAGTAAAATTGGCTTGGCAAAGACTAATATGATTCTAACATATATACCAATCAAAATTTTAAAGCAAAAGAGTTTTGAAATATAAATTAGAAAATAATTTAATTACAGTATTTTAAATGCCTCTTGATGTTCTGTTGTCCACTAAGAGTGTTTTACGTCTGCGTCTCAATATTTCCATTCAGATGAATAAAGTATATAACCATCTGCCATTGATCCGCTGATATCTTTATTAAAACCGCTGGTGCAACGAAAGTACTCTGTTAGTCCTCAATAAGTCCTGCCTTCATCAGCTGGTCTACCAGTTGATCCATTTTTTTCTACGTTAAACTCATCCAATATGTTGGCACAACTATAGATTGATCGTGCCTCATGAAATGAATGTGCCAGTGTAACGTCCTACTAAATTAATATAAATCTGTACCAAAATTATCAACCTGCCGTAACGTCATTTACAATAATAATAATCTGTACCTGCTTATCTACCTTCCACCCTCCCCTCGATCCTAACATATTGCTTCCGTCAGGTAGAGAGATCTGCCGGCCGGTACCGAAAAACATCGTATGACATCCCCTCTTTCATAGACTCTGAATCAAGGAACAGGCTGACTCATTAGTTCCTGTTCTATCTCTTCAAAATGTAGACACGCTAAAAAAAATTCATGAAACCCTTTGGATATTTTCTTCTTCAGATTTAGTTTTAAATCATACTTGACATCTTGTCACGATGTAATTAGTGCCTTTTCTTAAATGTCAGTGATTTTTGTGAAGTGTAATGATAAAGTTTGTGGAGTTTTTCTGTATAACACAGGGCACATGTTTCTTTTTTTTTGAAATCTTCCAATACGACCCAGGTATGTTCAGATTTCACTATACAAAAGTTTGTTCATATTTTTGAGCTTGGTTTATTGAAATATGTGTTTTGTATTTTCTTTTTGGTATTCAAAGATTTTTATTGAAACTTAATAACTTGTAAAAAGATTTCTTTCATTTAAAAGATACTTTACAAAATCTAAATGTAAATTTAAACAGTCATGTATTAAACTTTAAACAGTCAAACATTAAGTATTAAACAGTCAAAATATTAAGTATTTAATCATATCAAAATACTAACTAGAAAAAAAAATTCCGAACTAGAATCTTTGTCTTTAGAAATTTTCTAACTGTTGTTACAAGTCTTTTATTCCAAAAACAAAGATCAAGATATTTATATACATTTCTTATTAACATCAAAGAAGGACTTAATTAATCTTTCTGATTTCTGTAATTCTGATAATTTTCCTTTTATTCTGATGAAATAACAAAACATTTTAATAAGAGAAACTTGTGCTATAACATGTATAAGATTGTATAAATCTCTATTTCGACGTGTCTTTTTTTTTGCTACAGCGAAAAGCTGGTTCAAGTTTGATGGAGTTTGTTTTGGAGATTGTGCAAGTCTGCACAGCAAAATAGGATATCGTTTTGAGACAACTCTACCTAACCTTTTCAGACATGCTTATAACAAAAACTATTTCTCTAACTTCACTAAGTGCACTATAAAATAACATTTGTGTAAAGAAAGGAACTCAAACTGTGAACCTGTTCTTCAGAAATATTTAAAACTGAACTCTGTACGATAATATGTACTTGATTATTTATAAGTAATAATGTGTAACAATTTATAAAATAATTACTATTGGGTGGAGCTGCATGCAAATTTTTCGGCCTTCACGACCCCAAAGGGGTTACTTTCAAAATTAATAAAATAAAAAATTGACGTCAATAAAAATTTAATTTTCTTTATATTATAAACAAAATTCCTGCTTTATATATATATATATATATATATATATATATATATATATATATATATATATATATTAGTTGGCCAACTTAGAATGTAAGAAATTTAATAAACAAAATTATGATAATTTATAAGTAATTTAGTCATGAAAACTTGTTAGAATTAATATACCTTTTGAACTAAAATTTTAATTTTGATGATAGAATCTTTTATTTTTTTTTATTTTCTTAAATTCTTTTTATAACAGTTTGTATAAAAAGGGGGGATAAATGCTAAGGTTTAATTGTTAATTTTTTTTTATTTATTAAGGGCATGTAAATTTTTTTTTAAGAATATTCAACTTGTAAACTTATTCATTAATAAGCTTTTGTTGTCAAGTAATCTTAAGCTGGTATTTACTTAATTGTGAATGGTCAAATCTGAAACTTAAATTTAATAAATTATTTGGCTTTGTTTATAAAATTTGTCTTTCTTTTTTTTTAAACATTGTTACCAGTTGGTTCCAACTTTTAATAATTTCGTTAGCCTGGTAACACCAGTATGTCCGTTTACTAAATGTCCACTTGCCCTGGAGCAAATAAATGAATATATGTTATAATATATCACGCTCCGCATCATATTCCTTGACAGAAACTCATTAATGAAGTTTATTACTTCATCTTTAGATCGTCAAGTGACTTGTGCTCTTAGTCTTTCGGAGGTAGGCTGTTTGCTGTTCAACATTTCTGTTTAAATCTTTTGGTACACTTGTTACTTTTTTATATATTTTTTTCCTGTTTTTACTTTTTTTATTTTATTTATTTTATGGAATGCTCACTATCCTCTCGAGACTATATTGTTACTTTGCCCATAACTACTGATTTCAATATTTTTTTCGATGTTAATGTAAAGTTGATCACGTTAAACTGCATTCCTATTGCTGTATTTCTGCACATATATGTAACCGTATCACTTTATTTTTGGTTTAAACCGATAATGTAACCCCTCAGGAAGTAAAATGACAATTCAAGTCGCGATGGTATGTGGGGTGTGTGTTCGTAATATGACGCCTGTCACTGTAATCACTTTTTTGTCAGTATGCTTTGCCACAGTACCTTTTCGTTTTAAATCTGATTTAAGACAATTTCTATGATAAACATTGTCTCTCCTATCTTTGCCCTACTTTCCTTGAAATAATAATGAACAGCAAACAATGAAAATGTGTACAATAAAAAACTAAATTATTAGATTTATGATTATAAAATTTTATCTTTTATATATTAAATTATTTAGAATATAGTCCCTTGCAATTAAATAACACTCTAGACATGTCGTAAGAAAGCATCATATAATGTGAAGCAATAAACATACAAATTCTTGTTTTGTATGTAATAATCAAACGTGAAAAATAAATACATAATTAATTATATTGTTTCATGTCATGTTTTATTATTAACCTATAAAACGGTGAATTAGTATTAATAACTGAACGTTAATTTTTACAAAACACTAAACTAATGTATAATCTGATCATTAATTTATACATCATGTTTAATTTCAACATTTATAATGTTGGAGGTAATTTAAAATGTTACATAAGTAGTCTACTTTTACCAAATTTAATTACATATTCATTTACAGGCCTACTGTAAATATATATAGTAAATAAAAATTATATTTATTGCTTGATTGAATTACATTTTCAAAAAGCGTATTTCCAATACAAAGCTAATTCAACCAAATATGATACGTGTTTTGTGATACTAAAATAGACTACGCTTTTTGTGAATAGTCATATAGTTGCAATTCCTTATAATATACATTTTTGTTACAATTCTGTACATTCATAAATATTATAATGAATGTACACTATTATTACACTAATAGTATGTACACTATTATTACACACAGACAAAAATAAGTCACTGTTCTTATTTAAATATTAGGTATTTAATTAAAATACAAAAATATATTGTGTTTAACCTTTGTTCAAAGAATTTATTCAAACTAGTAATAATTCTAAATTAATACGTGTTGGGTTTTGTCGTCTGTACTGCAATATAACAGCCAATAGAGTCAACAGCTTTTAATCAAATTTTGTATATAAATATATTTATTTGGCTACATCTGGGATGAACCCTCCATTTTTTTTCGATAACTCGAGATTTATGGGTAGATGTAAAAATACAAGAGTACCCCTATATTAATAACGACGATTTTGATTTTCAAAAAATTTAGTGTCATGGATCCACTAGAAAAAGTATAAGTCATTATCTCTCCAAATATCCCTATTCGTGATTTATCTTTCAAAATCAAACACATTTGCTATGACGCTGTTATAGGAAACGTAATTTGTCAAATTCGGCTTTGTACATTGTGTTCACATTTTAGTGAAATGTGGTTAGATTTATTACCCATACGCGTATACAATAATAAATAATTATATTATATGGTTTCGGAATAGTTGGCGAAGGGCAAAAACTTCTTTTGTTTTTTTTTACAAAACAATGTATGTTGGTTTCAGGAATAATTACTAGAAAGTTTGTGGAATTCCTTATTTTTAATAAGCTACCCTCAAATCTTGAGTTATCGAAAAACAAATTTGGGATCATCCTAGTTGTAGACAAATAAACTTATTTATATACAAATTTTGATTGAAATCTGTTGACGCTATTGGGTTGCTTTAAGCAACACAGACCACAAAAGCCAAATTGTATTAGAATTATAGCTAGTTTGAATAAATTATTTTAACAAAGTGTAAAGGCAATATAACTTTAAACTTTAATTTTATCTCATCTATTTATTTATATAAAAATTAAGAACTACGACTTATATTGCATGTGTTTGATAATAGACTTAAAAATTCATTATAACAATTATGAATGTAAGAATTGTAACACCATAATATGAAATACAGGAATTGCAACTGTATGAATATTAACTGAAGTGGAGACTAGTTAAGTATCAAAACACACTTATCCATTTTGGTTAAACTAACTTTATAATGGAAATACGCTTTTTAAAACTGTAATTTAGTGAAGCTGCAAATATAAATATTATCTCCATTGTTTATTAATAAATATTCATAAAAAACTAATCTTACAATAAATTCGGTCAACGTACTTATGTAAGATATTTTAATAAATCCTTCATTATAAATGTTGAATTTAAATATATAGTATAAATGAATGACCAGGTTAAACATTAGTTTAGTGTTTTGTTAAAATCAACGTTGAGTTAATAATAAATCTCCGTTTTTATAGAAGCGTTACAAAATACGAAATGGAGAAATATCATGTTGTTTTTACTTTTCACTATAGTTTATTATATACAAAAGTTGAGAATATGCGTGTATTTAGCATAAAATAAAAATGACAATCTTTGAACGACTTCTCGAGAGTTTTAATTACATTTTAAAACACAATATTGTTAATAAACCTGTAAAATATTATTTCCATAATGCTAAAACTATATAAATTTTAAGGGATGGACTTTCAAAATATTGTGTATGATTTTCTTAGGGGTCAGAGTTTCGATAGGCAATACGCCTTTAAGTTGAAAATCGACAGCACGTACACAACCAGTGATTGTCCAATCAGATATGTTTTTATTTGTCATTATTAATAAATAAATGATATATGAAAAATATTTTAATTATTGATAATTTGGGCATTTGTTACTTTAATCTTTTGCAAAGTTATTATTAATAGCAATTATAATTGATTTAATACTTTATATTCAAGATATATTATAAATGAAATATATTTTATATCATATAATATTATATTTAAAGTATGATAATTTAGTTTTTCCCTGTACAATGATTCATTAAATATTTATTTCTAGTGTTAAATATAAGACCTAGACTGTGATTTGAACCCAGGACTTTTGCCTTTACGCCCCAATTCTCAACCAACTGAGATATCCTTTATTGTTATCCAATATACAATAACTATTTGTATATTGGATATTGATATCTATTCCGGTATAGAGCATATAATTCTCAATTGATTGTTGCTAAGGCCATTGGTTCAATTTCCAGTCAAGGTTGTATATTTTTCACTTGAAATTATTTTAATTACCAATATTAGCTTGGTAGAAGAGTGTAGAAGCGTTAAAATCGATAAATCAATATAATTTAATTGTTTTTTGTTCTTTATTAATTTCTACGAAGGTTGGGTAACGCTAGGAGAGACAATGTTTATCATAGAAATTATCTCAAACCAGATATAAAACGAAAAGGTACTGTGGCAAAGCATACTGACAAAAAAAGTGATTACAGTGACATACGTCATATTACGAACACACACCCTACATACCATCGCGACTTGAATTACTGAGGGGTTACATTGTCGGTTTAAAACAAAAAATAAAGTGATGATGGCAATACAGGGGTTGCATTTATGTGGAGAAACACAGCGAACCCAGTGCAGTTGAACATAGTCAACTTTAGATCAACATCTAAACGTTACTTGTATAAATGGTATATATTAATAGGCTATATTATAAAAAAACCGCTTTTACATGACTGACAACACGAGCTTTATAAAGAAAATTAAAAACCGATATATTTATATATACGTGTGTGTGTGTGTGTGTGTGTGTGTGTGTGTGTGTGTGTGTGTGTTGCCACGTACCACGTCCCTCGCCCCTTTACTTTGTTTACGTCAATTACCACTTACCACCGGCTCGACCTTTCTTTAATTTTTGGTCAGCGCTTTATTGTTTGGGAGTTCGGGTCGGTTCGTTCGCGGACAAGACCAAGCTGCTCTCTTTTACAATTTTACCTTAAATCAAAGTAATTGCAAGACTTGGCTTTTGTAAGTATGAGTCTGTTCTCAATAACTTACAAACTGAAATTACTAAAATTCTCTGAATTTTATTTCATTGCTCAATGTATTTACTTTTATAACCTACTCTCTCTCTCTCTCTCTCTCTCTCTCTCTCTCTCTCTCTCTCTCTCTCTCTCTCTCTCTCTCTCTCTCTCTCTCTCTCTCTCTCTCTCTCTCTCTCTCTCTCTCTCTCTCTCTCTCTCTCTCTCTCTCTCTCTCTCTCTCTCTCTCTCTCTCTCTCTCTCTCTCTCTCTCTCTCTCTACACAATATCAATAGGACACAAAATTCTTATTTATTTATACAAAATTAAAAATGCTAGACTATTCCAGTTGGACTACAAATAGTTTCTCCTTGACTGATGAAGTCGTATTTACGTTTGAACATTTATACTAGATCAAAGCAAAGTTTACTTGAATCTACTGAAGTTAATATATTTAAAATTTCCCAAATGAGTTTATCCAAGTTAAATATGTTTACGTTTTACGATTTATTCTATAGATTTAGTGTACCTTCACACTTAACATGTAGGTCTTGAAGTTGTGAAGTTCCTTGCTGTAGATGGTTAAAGGTGTCTTCAAATTATCCCCTTTCCAACTCCTGGTTATGTTACAGTTATTGACTGCTAGTAGTAATTACGATTCCTAGATGATTAGTCTTCCATGTAGATCTATCTTCTTATGTCTTGATTTTCAATATAGTTAATTTTTATAAGTTACTTTACTACATAAACTACTTGGTTTTAAAATTTTATTGAAGTTTTAGAAAAAATTGTAGAGTGACTAAAATAACGTCTTTCCTGCTCGGCGACTGTTGCTAGATTATCGATCATTCGACCAATAATTTTGGCTCTCCCTTCTTGTGTGAGTTTTTCCCGCAAAAGGTAACCACTTTTCTTCTTTTAGCGAAGAAATGTCTCTTCTGATGATTTTTTAGTTTTCGGCTGAATTACTCTGTAATTTTTCTGCTAATAGCTGTCCTAAGAACAATTACACAACTACACCAAAAATCAATCATTGTTAAAAAAATCCATTCAAAATACTCTTTTTTAATAGATTATTATGTATTACGAAGTCATTTTCAAAGATATCTTAATACTGGGATATGCCCCTTATCATTTCAATTTTATCTCGTCCTTATACATATGTGACTCTCCTACATAGTTAAAGGTTCGGTTAAAGAAAATGAGTGAAACCCTTCTCAAAAAAAATAAAATGAAAGAGCGGTGCCATACTGCAGAATAAAATATTAATACAACGAACTAATGAATGGCAAAAAAAAAATTACATGATCTCTGCACCTTCTCTTTTGTTGCAAACTACAGCTGTTTCAAGGAAAATAAGCTATCGACGAAACAGGTTAATACATAAATAGACACACAAGTATTAAATATCAAGACGGATGTATTTTGCGTGCAGTAACTAAAAGTTCCTAAGGTAGTGGCAAAGTCACTAAATACAAAAATAGAAATAGGTATATGCGATTGCCGGAGGACCATGGATGAACAAACAATCCAAATGAATGTGTATTAAGTAACTGGAGGAGTTGTCATGTTTGCTAAAATTAAAAGTACAAAATCAAAAAAGGTACAGTCTCTGTTATTATAAAAGGTACAGTCTCTGGTCCACCACAAGAGATTGAAGCATAAAGACTTCACTTGCGGTTCTGGTATCTGATTCGCACAACAAATCTAATTCAAAATGGTTGAACAAAGTTCATTTATTATTTATATTTATTAATAATAGTAACAAATGATGTTTGGATATATACGCGTACATAACTCAGTAACTTGTGAGATTGCATAATCGACCATAATTTTGAAACACCTTGTAGTGTCGGATCCAGGCTTGGAGTTGAATTATTTACCGAAGAAATTATTTCGGAAATGATATGCCAAAGATTTGATTGAAAACGCGGAATACCCGTTGATGTTGGTGTTAGTAACCCATGAATTACTTAGGAAAAGAAACTGTGATAAAAAACAAAATATTTGACATGTGAGTTTCTAATTATATGCATGTGCATTAGATAGCGGTCTTACTTTAACTGAACTGTTTAGGTAAGAGGTTTGGACTTCGATTAGATAAAGAAGCCCGTTAGAAAGGTTTGGCTTGAAATTAGAAGACAATAGCCGCCAATACAAATGTCCAATCACTAAACAATGTACATCAAACCATTCTACTCCAAAATATTAAATTAGTTGATTTCGAAATATTTTGATTAAAAGTTAGTTAAATCTTAAGTTAAACTTTGATACATACTTTCATTTAAATTTACACGTTAAATGTAATGTTTATAATAAATTACGGATGCCATAAAAAGAATAATATATAGTTTAGTCTCTCTCCCATTAGGGTGCATTAGAAAATGTAACAAATGCAAATATAATATAATAACAGATATGCGTTTCAATATTGTCAAATCCAATAATAAGTCTAACACTTTAAAATTATAGAACATAATAATAACTCTAGATATTGAAGTAGAATTTTTATTTGCTAATAACTTACTAAATCGTATATTTCATTGATATTGCAATCTTGAACAATAATTGTAAAACTAATCAATACATTTGCACCTATACAAGATAAATTTATTCGTATTTTTTTTTTTAGAAACTAATGAAAAAATAAACAAACAATCATTTTTAAGAAGAACACAATAGATTCTTTAAAAAAAATTACACCAATCAGAAAAGGAATTGTTTATTCTTGAAATATGTGTTAATAAATATAAATTTTTAAAAAAATACGTTACCTAACTTTTTTTTTCAAGGAGTAGTATTTTTAGAGTTTAAATAACTTAATCAAAATGTATCATGAAATATTGTGTAGTAACAAACTGGAATACAATTTGTGTTTATGGTTGCAATCGATACCACTAATGCGAAGAACTGCATGAATAGACTAAGCCTTTTACTCAACTGATATTAAATAGCATCAATAAATAGGAACACAGAAGATGAGGAATCTACAAGAAGCAATTTTAGGTTACTCGTAATCCTCTTTAGTAATATCACCGATCTGAATGGGAAGGCATTTTATAGGAAAATACGGTTTCCTGTTATTTGTCCAAGTAAATTGTATTCAGATCATTTAATTGGAAGTATTGTACATTTTCCTTCTTAATTCCTCAATAACATCATATTCTTTATTTTTTCAGGAAATATAACTTTTTTCAATGTCTTTAGAATTGGAATAAATTACATTCCAGTCCATTTTATGAAACTTATTATGACTTATTAAAGAATCTCTTTAAAATAGCATAGTGGGAATAGTAATTAAAATAACTATTTTTCCAAATTATTATAAAATTAATAAATAACATCATTCATTTTAATTAAAGATGTTTATTGGTTTTCATGGTAAATTTTAGTGATATCTTCTTACATATAATCAAGAAAAACAGACATATTAAAAACATTCATATTATTAATGTTTCTTGAAATATTACACTCACTAGAAAATTTTGTTTATTATTATTTTTTACTGAAGACGTGTTTTTACATATTTTAAATTGAGGTGATTTTGCAGCACATTTTACGATGTATATTTCCCTGTAACACGTCGCTCCTACTTTATAAGAAATGGATCACTAGAACATAGTCATCATATTAACCTTAAAATGTTTTACTAACAAATATATTATTATTCATGGGTATAAATTTAGACTATTATTAAATCACAACCTCCGAGATACCACTTATTGCAAGTGTACTTGTCGTATGAAATTCTCTTTTTAGAGGTTAATATATATCTTGAAATTTTTACAAATTTTCTCGGAATTTTCTGTATCCTGTTACAGGATTTTGATCTTAATTGTTTGTCTCTATAGTTATTCGTATTGGATAGACTATTATATTTTCTTTCGCTTTATAAAATATCATTTAAATTAATTTTTTATATTCAATTTTTGCAAGGAGGCAGAAAATGCTTTAAGCGCCATCAGGAATAGTTTGCCATCTTGTTTGTAGGACTTCCAGTTCAACTGGATTACCAAATAAAATGTAATGTCTCCGTTCCCTTCCGTGATTGTTATCGCCAAAACTGGAAACGATATCCGTTTCCAGTATCACATGTTTATCCTGGGAAGCAACATTTCAGTTAATAGCCTTCTCTTCGTAATATATCATACCAATCTTATTTGGTACTCTTTATGTTTCATGATATAAACAACTTACCCTTCCACAAGTTTCCACTTCTAGTCCCTCCTCAACATAATGACAAATATATTATGTTACAAACAAAACTGTTACGACTATACCTACTACAGCAATGTCCTGCTATGGCTTCGGCCAAATTGAATTCTACCTATCAATGTGTTCAATCTACTCATTTATTTATATCCGACATATAATGATTCTTCTCTCCATTTTTACTGTAATCTTTATAGAAGTAGTTTTCTTGCCTTTTGTTTAATATTTCAGTGGTCAATAATTCTTTCACTTTGTGCACGACCTTAGTTTCGTATCAGAAAACTCCATCGTTTCAACCTCCAATATTATGTGAGTCGGTTGTTTTTCGAGTGCTTTTCTGGAGTGCCCACTGATTAATACAAATATCTCTCATAATTTGTTTTCTAACAATTATCTTGCAACTATTCTTGTTGTCGGTCACCTCGAATAAAGTTAATTGTTGTTATTTACAAATATTGTAACTCGATAGTAATTAAATTAAACAAATTATCAACGATATATTAAGCTCTGTGATATGTTATACATATAAATATAAAAATACAAAAATATAAAAATACAACTATTTACATTAAAAGTAATTTAAAATCATTCCATACATTTTCCTAGTACTCTAATGATAACAAGTATATAAATATACGTCAAACTTGTCTTTTATGACAAAAATGGCAAATTGATGTTATTTCCTTTCAAAGCTTTAAGCGTATTTTTAGAAGTCCATGAGCAATTTGATCAGATTACACTTCAATTACATATGTGGGTTTATAATAGACTAGAACTAATCAATTCGTCCTTTGTCTTTACGTCCCACAAAACTAAATTTCCTATCAAATATGTTCCATATGAACAAAACCCCTCGTTTGAAGATAGTTAATTCAACGTTCATTTATTGGTTTCATTTTTCCTTATTCTAATTTGTGTTGTTATTTATATATTTAAGATTCTACTAATGAAATTTACTACCCAATTTTTCATATTTTAAGCATCTGATATTCTACCTTTCTATGCCTTGTGGAAATATAAACAATAATTACTGCTTTAAGGTGCTAAAATATTTATAAAAATCTAAAAATTGAGTATTCAGTTTCTATTTTACTAACCGAGATATAAATAAGTAATCTGGTGAAGACTTGTTAAAACAGTAATTAGTTGGTTCCGTAATTATAACAAACAAATAAAAGACAGCGATTTAGTATTTTACACAAATAGTGACTCCTACTTGGTGTTCTAGTCAATAATTTACCCATGTAATCAGTAATTTTCACTGATAGGATGTTGAGAGTACGATGAAGTTAATTCGAAAATATATCGTGTTAACACTTCTTTTTATCAAATTTAAAGGATTTGAAAGAATGAGTCTTAAAGAAAATTGTAATGAACACATCGTGAAAAAAAATCTACGGCAAAAGATAAGGAAAATGGCAAAAATACCCACTTTTGATGTTGCGCGAAATGTAACTAATGTCACATGAAATGGGTGATGTCTAAAAATAATAGTAAACTGTTAGAGTTTTGTCTCAAAGAGGAAGGAAAACATTATAACAGGGGGGAAATTGCAATAAACCCATAATTTTTTAAATAAAACATTTGTATTGTTTTAAATACACAGTACCTTTACATGCATTTTTTTATTTGACGATAAGAGATTTCAGACATTTAAAATGAAAGCAACCTCAAAATTTCAGTAATAGATAAAATGAACTGTAATGAATTGTTTTTCGACATACATTTTTCAACATTGTTTTCCAAGATAGTTTAAAACCAACCAAGTAAAACGTAAAACAATGAAAATATATGAAAGGTAAGGTTAACCAAACATAATTTTAAGAATAGAGAAAATAATACGTGAGTCAAGAGTCATAACTAATTCTCTTACGATTTTATGTGAATTTTCCCTTTACTAATATGATACGTCATTGGAATAGTATATTCTTACTTTCAACTTAAATTTAACGATTCAACTCTTGTATTTCTCTCCCCGTAAGGACAATTTTATTTACATTGAACACGTTATCCAAAATTGAAATGTCTGATCTTTTATATACATATTCAATAAAACGTATTCTTTGAACTATGTTTTCCAATAAAGAGTTGATACTTTGTTACTTTACATAGAAATATTTATTTTCAAACCATGAAAATAATTATTAGACACTATGTTATTTTCCGTTTGAGCATTGCAATTGAATCGGTCATTTCAGAAACCCCACATTTCCATTATTTATGGATATTGACTTTATCGCGGAAAATTGGTCTTTGAGGTAAGTTACATCATTTTCTTCAAAAACCCCACATGTCCTGCTGCCCGCTATGGCGTTCATAGCAGGTTGAATATTACAGTCTATTTAGAAACACCACATCTATTGGACATGTGGGATTTCTGAAATGAGTGGTCGGCAGTTGGCAGACGTGTGTCAGCTGATAATCTATTTTCTTTGCTGTTCACATGACGTGTGTGGTTTACTTTGCTGGTCGAAAATGAGTTCTAGTGAAAGTATTAATGATAATGATTCTAACAAGAGAAGAAAGAAAGGTAAACAATCTGAATATCAGTTTGAGAAGATTAAGAAAGCCAGAGTGAAGAATGAAGAGTATTTCAATTATAAAGGAAAAGTTGTAAAGCAAAAAGAACATGGGTTTCATTGCAAGTAAGTACTAAACATAACCTATTGTAGAACATTTGTTTAAGATTATATTAGGTTTCTTATTGTAGTACTTTTATAAATAACACTCGTTTAAACTTAGGCTAACAATATTTCTTTTTAGGCATATGCTCATATTTTGTGTTTGATCAAAACTTGTTGTTAAATGAAAACTAGGTTGGAAGTTTAATGTTATCGTTTTTTTCAGTTGCAAGTGGAAATGCATTCCTACCAAAGTAGGTAAGCCTAAAACACAATCATTTAAGTACTCAGTATCAACAACTCATGGAAGAGCTGAAATTTGTAAAACTGCATTCCTCTCTATTCATGGAATAACTCCAGACCGAGTAAGAAGGTTGTGTGGTTTGCTATCAAAAGGCCAAATTCCATTAGACTTTCGTGGTAAAAATCGATCAGGAAATGATAAACCTGGTCATGTAGTTGAAGCTATTCGTAACCATATAGCATCATTTCCACAAAAGGAGGCCCACTATACAACCAGAACCTATCATTATTTAAGTGCAAATTTAAATGGGAAAATTATGTGGCAAAATTTAACCAATAGTTTCCTGATCTTGGCGTAAATTACCAATACTACTTAAGTCATTTGAACGAGTCAGGTCTGTCATTTGGTCGGCCACAGGTGGATACTTGCTGCAAGTGTGAGGAACTTGAAGTGAAAATTAAAAGTCCGTCTTTGAGTGATGCATCAAAGCGAGTGTATGTTGCAGAACTGTTGGTCCACAAGAGACGAGCAGCTAAGTTTTATGCAGCTTTAAAAAGTGTAAAAGAAAAATGCCTAAATGACAATACGGTAGCAGGCATCTGTATGGACTACATGCAGAATCTTCAACTCCCTGAGATACCTGTACAGGAAACATTTTACCTGCGCCAACTAACTCTCAACGTGTTTAATGTTCATAACATTTCTGATGAAAAGGCTATAGCTAAAAAGGGGCCTAACGAGGTTAGTTCCTTCCTCGTGGATTATGTCAATAACGTATTGAGTAAGGATGTTAAGCACCTTTACTTGTTTTCAGATGGGACAGGAGGCCAAAAATAAAAACAACACTGTTGTGAGATTGCTTCTGGCTCTTGTTGAGCATGGCCGCTTTGAGACCATTCACCACTATTTCCCTATACGGGGCCACTCATTTTTACCATGCGATAGGGATTTTAGTGTTGTGAAGAGAAAAATAAAGAAAATAGACAGAATCTATACTGTAAAAGAGTACACAGAGTTACTATTACACTCTTCAAAAATACTTGACAAGTTTTTAGTTAAGTTAGTCAGTAGTTCAGATGTGAACGACTACAAAGCCTGGTGGCCACATCTGTACAAAAGAAATACCATTTCAACTGAATCTTTGAGCAGAAGCATACCTAGAGATGAAAAACAGAAATTTAATATGTCTACTTTCATGGAGTTTATATATTCAAAGGAACATCTGGGCCAGGTTGTAGCCAAATCCTTTATTTGAGTGCTCAACCAACACACCTTCAATTTAAAGAAAAACACAGTCCCTCCCTTGTTGCCTACAACCTTAGCAGTTAAAGAAAAAGTTCCAATTAACAAAAAAAAATTGATGACCTAAAAAAGTTAAGAAACTACATACCACTAGAAATTCTCGACGAGTTCTACTCAGAAATCTATGAATGGCCTACTTGTGACAATGAAGACATGGAAGTTTTGGACTAAAATTGAAAATAATTTGCAGTTTAAAAATTAAAAAAGCTTGTAATTATTAAAATAAAACAAAAAAAAATTATTTAAGTTGTTTTATTTAACCATAGCCATTAAAGAAAAAAAAATAGCCTAAACAAAACACTGTTCGTTTTAGAAACCCCACATCTCCGAACATAAAAACTTTTTTTTTCTTATACCAAAATATGATTAAATTTAGTTTTAATGGTTAATTTTGACAAATCTCATCAAACATAACAATTACAAACCAAAAAAAGATTTCTGAATTAACATAGTTTATTTGCAGGAGGTTTTTTTTTTGGGTTTTCCGAAAGTTTACTTTTTTGGAGATGTGGGGTTTCTTAAATGACTGATTCAATTAGTTATAAATAGAGGCTCAAACAAAATATTAATTTGGTAAAGGTAATTTTCTTCGTACATATATCTGAGTGCATATGTATGCGAATTTATGCAAAACAATTGTACACGGTTTTATTTCAATATTTTATAATGGATATCATCTTGATTTTCCTTACTGCAGTTTTCATTACTGTCTCGATTGACTTCTCCGTCTCGAAACTCGTAATGAAATAGTGATGAAACTTGAGAAAGGGAAAAGAGTAATAATCATATACGAAGAATTTGTATTCATTTCATTCGAATTGCTATATATTTGTTTTTAATTTTAATATTTCAAATAATTTCCATCCACAATTGTTTTCCTCAAAATATTTAGTCTCATAAAACAAATTGTTTTAACATAAATACTAATAAAAGGATAAATATTTGAATATAATCCCATACTGCTCATACTCTATTACTCGTGCAGACTGTAATTATTCAATTCTGTTTATATAATTCTACCATTTGTTGCCAATGATTAAATCCTGCAACTTCAAAGATTCTAATGGAAATTTTATTGATATCATACAATCAAAAGTTTCTACTACCACTTTGGAAAGAACAGGTCCACAGCTTTGCAATGTGTATAGTAATTCTATTGCTGAAGGTTGTCATTAGGCTTATTATTAATTTGAGACCATAAGAGATAAATAAATATACAAGGTTCCGCAAAATTTTGAATACTTTATAAACTAGAGACATTGAAATAGTATAAAGTTCATAATATTATCGTATTCTTTTAGCTATTTAATTATTGTTCAAACTTATTCATTACCTTAAACAAAACAAAATAATTTTCACAAAATATGTTAACTTTTTCGCAATTAATTATATTTTCGTATTGTAACATCATACAAAAGATCTGACATTATATCCACTACACTCTGGGCTAAAATTAAATTATTTCAAATTGGCATGAAACTTAATAATCTTGACGTTAATAAGGATAAAATGTTTATTTCCGACTATCATATTCCTCTTAATTTTATATACCGGTACCGTAAAAACTATTATTTATTTTGTAATGTATATAAATATATTATGTAATTATAGTACGTATTTATTTATTAGTTATGAATGTTAGGGATATGCCAATGTTTAATTACTTTTTTTTTTTTTTTTTTAATGTCATTTAACGACAAAATTTATATATCGCCAATTTACCAATGAATAATTTAATCCTTTAGTGGCGCAATTCATTGTAATGTGTACAAGAAAGCTATAAGATCTTAATATCTCGCCATTTAGTGGTTGTTCATAACAAACCTTCTTTGGTTTTATATTATGAAGTTAAAGATGAAATATTTGTATGTGTTATAATCTTACCAGACTGAAAGAGTTGTATTAAATATTTCAAACAAAGTTAAAACCATTCGAATCTTTAAATAAACATTGTTAAATACTTTTAACAGTATCATATTGAGTTTGTTAAATGGTAAAAAGTAACAACAAATCCTCACATTTCATGAAAAGGCGTAATAATAATTATGAAAAATGACAATTGTAATCATATGAAAATCTATAAAACCAAAGCAACGTGGAAAGAATTTACTTTAAAAATCAAATTGCCCAACGTTGTGAGACAATTATAGTGATTTACTAAAAAAGGAAAAGCTAGTAATAATAGAAAAATAGTAAAAAGTTGGGCGCCATGGCAAGTGCATATTTGCCAGTTAAAATTTTGAAAATTGAATTTATGGGTCGTGAATTCTTTTGAAACAGTGTACTTAATGGAATAAAGGAAATGAAATGTAGAAATGGCTTTAAGCCTTTTAAAATTTTTTTTTTACATAGGAAATTTGATATATTTTTTTTAATGTTCAGTACCTTTATTTAGGAGGGTTTTGGGGGTTAAAAAAATATATATCCCCTTCATGTATTTTCTACGTGTAAATTTTAAATGTTTTTGGCGATTTTTTTATACTATTTAAAATTTTGAATAACCTTTTTATTTGACTACCAATTTTAATGATTTTTGCATTATTCTGTTCCTTACAAGGTATAGAAACTTTTTGGGTATAGAATACTAGATGGCTCTGCTCGAAAATAAGTTATGAGATAATATATAACACAAAAAATTTTAATTCCTAAAACCTAAAGAAACTATTTTTTTTTTAGTTACTTTTTAAGCTAGAGTATTTTCCAAAACCAAAAGCCTTGGTAACATAATAAAGAATAACTGGTAAAGATTTCAAAAGCCTATGTCTAATTTCTTAGATTTTATTCAAACATATGTTACAATAAATATGTAAAATCCGAACTTGCAGGAAACTGAGTTCAAAGTAATGGCTTGTAATACTTACTATCAAAAGTCTTGTATATACATAAAGGCTATGTATATTTACTTCTACATATAATGTATATTATTCAAAGGGATATATATTCCACTATTGGCCATATAGTTTAGAAATACTTGTAAATAAATAAAAATACTTTTTTTTGAAGAAAAAGTCAGTTTTAGTAAAAAAGCGCTTTATTTATAAATCGCAACAACATTGTATTTTATTTATTTATATATGAAAAAATGATCGGAAAGTCTTGAAATTTTTCACTCATATACAGAAACGTTTGGAGAATAAAAAAATAACATTTTTGAAAAATGTGAAAAAAAATTAAAATTACCCTCTTTAAAGGTGGCGGACCCCTTTGTAGCATTTAAATTCAAAAAAGCACGTCCGCAAAATAACTTCATTAACTCATTTCCACATCCAACTTCCGTCGCTTGACAGATGCTGCCACCCGGCGAGATTATCCAAAACTAATGATCATATGATATCGGAGGCTAAAGTACAACGGCAAGACAGCCTGTCTGCTCTAGACCCGTTATCTAGTCTACCGGTAGTCACTCACAATGCCTGACCTTTCTTTACATCGTTATGTTAGATATAATAATCTCTCTTGATTCTCAAAATCCTGCTTCAGTCTTCAACGATGCTTAATCAACAGTTTCTGTGCGTTTTAGTCCATAATGTTAATTAAATTATTATTTTCACGGCACAAGCTTACGTGATCTGCGACAGGATTTTTCCAGGTACTAAGCTTTACAGATTTTATCATATATTAAATTTTTGTTAATGGTTTAAAACAATTTATTAATTATCATGTATTTTTAAAATATGTATTTCATGTTTTATTTAATATTCAATGTTCTTTTGAAACTGAATGATTATAAAAATTTACTTTTCTTAAAACATACTTTACAAAATCTTGTAAAGGCACATTTTGAGTTTGGAACAATTATGTGAAATAAGTGCAAACTAGTGTTGAACTTTAACGATCGAAATATCTTATAGAACATGTCAAATATAAAACAATTGGAGAAATCTGTTCTAAATCAGAAAATTTCGTTTTACAGACTTGTGCAGATCCTTGCAAGTCTTATACAAGCTTTGTTTCAAACAAATTAAATATATATATATTGATTTATAATCATCTAAGAAGCTTTTAAGTTCAATCTTAACGAATTTCTGTCATACAATCAATTTTCTTTAATTTTGGCAAATAACCAGATATTTTCTTTAATAATGAACATTAATGCTAAAACATGTCTGATTTTGTACAGACACTAAAAAACATGTTTTTTGCTATAGCTAATATGCTGGTAGAAGAAACACAGCGAAAGATCTAGACATGTTTCGTCCTGTTAACAAAACACGTTTTATCCAACATAGCTTCAGTTTCATGTGCACAAAAGTGATGTAAAACAAGAAAAAAACTAACTTTGTAGAACTTTAATTAGACTCATATTGTATATGTGCCTAAAATTTATTTCAGCGAATATGTTTTCTTAAAAACATTCTTTTAGATGTAGACTTGTGTAATTAATTATAAAATATATAAAATATTTATTGGGTGGAGCCTGCATGCAAACTTTCGGTCCTAACAGCCTCCCAGAGGTTATTGTCTAAATTAAAATAATTGACGTCAATTAATAAAACTTAATATTCAAAATTTTCTTTTTTTAAATAAACTTCTCTTTTTTTTTTATAATAAATTCTTTATCTAAAATATATATATATTTATTGGCCAATATAGCATTTAAGTAATTTATAAAATAAGTAATATTATGTAACCTTTTTTTTTTTTTTTTTGAACTTATCATTTCATAAATTAAAAAAAGGGGGGGGATAAATATCAGTATCTTTTCATCTTTTTTTTGTAAATTTTACATTTAAGGGCGTATAATCTTTTTTTTTGGATTAATTATAATCCTGATAATTGTTAAGATGTGCTCATTGTTTTTGTTAAATTTTGTAACTATAAAATATATAAACTAAAAGGGGGGATAAATCTTCAGAATTTATTGATTAATTTTTTTTTTATTTTTAATTATAATATTTTACATTAAGGGCGTATTACTATTATTAACTATAATCTTGTTAATCATAAGCTGTTTATGATAATTTTGTCTCAGGATGTCTTTCTCAATTGTAAATGATAAAATCTGAAACGTTGAAATTTTTTGTTTCAATAAACTTGAGCCTTGTTAATCACTAAATTTGTTTTTGTCTTTTTAATTTTTTTTAATTTCTAAACATTGTTACCATTTTGGTTCCGCCTTTCTTAAATTTAAGTCCCCTGGTAACATGTTTCTGGTAGCAGAGCGTGGTTATCTTTAAATTCTAGTGTGGTTAATTTTAAATTTTGGAACCGTAGTTAATTTTTCAAAATTTTGCATTGGAACTATCTAAATTTAAATTCAAAATTATCTTTGTTAAACAAGGCTCATTTTTATGTTTTGCAGCTTTTTCAAATACTGCACAACTGTTGCTGATGAAATTTTTTTTTTATTTAGTTTAAATATTTAAATCTCTATAAATCTATAGTCTCTTTTTTTATTATTTATTTATTATTTATTTATTTTTATAAACACTTACACAAAAACTTCTAAACCAATTTCGATAAATTTTTTTTTTTTATTATTTTGTCTGCTTAAATATTTTTTTGTTAATATATATATATATATATATATATATATATATATACATGTATAAGACCTTTTGAGTGCCTGGCGATTCCTGACCTTGGAGCGGTTATACGATCAGACATAACGGCCACCCTTTGGGTGCCTGAGTATAAAAGTTATACCGTGTATACAATTACCACCTTTCCAGTGCCTGGCTTATATTTTAAATGCATTTGCGTCATTTTGGGGGCTTGATATAAAGATACCACTATTGCGACCTTTCCAGTGCCTGGCTTATACTTTAAACGCATTCGCGGCATTTTGGGTGCTTGATATAAAGATACCACTATTGCGACCTTACAAATGCCTGGTTTATACATTAGACATATTACGACTTTTTGAGAGATCGATGTTTTTTTTTTTTTTTTGAGGTGTTTGTTATTTTGACTGACCTCCCCCCCCCCGTCACTTCTGTCTTTCGCGTGTAAACTCCGGGCTGCACTATACATTTTTCATGTATTTCACACTAACAATTAACAATACCGCATCATATTGAACAGAATGACTATAAAAAAATAAGGAAGTAATATTCTTATTGTAGAGGTGTTCAGTTTACATATTGATCTACACTCTTCTAATGACCTATTATTATGAACTAGATCTCATCGTAGTCTAAAAATTCTCATCGTAATCGTAAAACATCATAATTGAGGGCGGCAATAGCCGCCAGATGTAAGTATGGCCGGCGAACCACCGCCCTTATATACATTGAATTTTACGCGAGTTTTCTAGTTTATTACTGTTTTTAAATTCAAAAAGCCCCTTGAACTTATAAGATGTAAGAAAAACGTTTAAGTTTATCATTAAAAGAATAATATTTCACTTATAATTGCTAGTTATTAAGTTATATTAAGTTAAAGTTCTGATTCGACGGTTTACCGACAAAAAGTTTTTTTTTTCTTCAGCCAAAAAATTCAGGCGACGCTTCCCGTATTAACGCTGGATGCGAGTATGTGTGCGCACGCATCTTCGATTCTCACCATATGGCTAACATATATATAAAAATACATAATATTGTCTTCAATTTTGGGATTTCAGTCTTGGGACTGTGAGTCCCGAGGTTCCCCTAATTTCCCGTTACATATTAAGGGTGGGCCCTCCGGGATAGGTCTCCCACCGTAAAATTGACATGCTGGTCAAATCAAAATGAAAGAAGGAAATCATAATCTGACCTCGAGCGACACAGTCTAGGTCAGTAATTAAGTGGGATACCCTAAGTAGAAATAAAAGAGATGCGTAACGTTATAATTTAATTTGGAATTACTATTATAATTTTTGGGGAAAAACAAATTAATTTTGTTCAAAATTTAGTAAACGTATTTTGGATTCAGCGTTAATTCGGGTAAGTCGCCGAAGAAAGAAGGTATGCTAATAAAAAAAGTGTCGGTTGTAATTAGTCGCGGTATAATTTCTTAATAATGAAAAATAAAAATAATTTCATCAAAATAGTAAGCTTGGTTTCCTGACCACTCAGGTATTGATGGTAATGAGAGAGCAGATGAATTAGCCAGGTCAGGTTCAGAATCCCCTTTCCTGGGCCCGGAACCGGTGTTTGGGATCTCCTATGGACATGCCAGAGCAGCGGTTGATACGTGTATACGGGAGGGGATGAATAGGGCCTGGACGAATTCAACCACTAGTAGACTTGCAAAAAGGTTATTTAGACCAAGCAAGAAACATGCTGAACAACTCATCTCTCTCAGATGGGATAACATGAGGTGGGTGGTTGGGCTCTTTTAACGAGCCACTATCACCTCAGAAAACATCTACACAGGATAGGGATTGCTGCAGACAATACTTGCAGGAAATGTGGTTTGGCTGAAGAGTCTGCAGAACACATTCTTTTAGAGTGTGAGGCGTTAGGACGAGCCAGGCTATACTCTCTAGGCCTGCCGGGGAAAGAGATGGAAACCATCCTAGATAACCCTATTGGTAGTATCTGTTCCTTCATAAGGATGACGGGTATCACTAGTTGGGTGTAGGAAGGAAATTGGGGCGGCAAAAGATCTTTAGGTCGACGCCGGTGAGGCCTCTGAAGGTGACTTTCACAGCCCAGAACGGAATAAAAAAAAAGCTCGGTTTGGTTAAAAAGTCGTTTGGTTAAATATTACAAGTTTTTGTCGTAAAGTTATGCCGAAATACCTGTGAATACATATATAGACATACATAATTCAAATATTATACATACATGGCTATAAATATAAAAAATAAATGCAAGTGATTTTAGTTGAATAATCAGAACGTAATCATTACTTTAAATTAGGCAGCAGAAAGATTAGAATTATTTTCTTTGGCTTAGAGCCAAGAGATATTTATGTCTGTTAGCATCCTGCCATACATCTTATCTGCTGATAAGCGATTGATTGACAATCTAAAACATGGGCGTCATCGCCGGGGGGTGGTGGGGACGCGTCCCCCCAATATTTGAGATGTAAAATTATGTTTGCTAAAAACGAATGATTTACTTAAAACCTTAAAAGGTAAACATCGGGCGTTGTCTTTACTAGGGTTTTTAACATTACATTTCTGTTACAAACGCATAAATAAATGCATAAAAACGATGTTTTGAGAAGTTTAATTTAAAAATATTTCATACCCCCAGACCCCCGGCATATGTCCCCCCCCCCAATAATGAACTGGTGATGACGCCCATGATCTAAAACACTATTCTTATCGAAGGTCAAATCTTTACAAAAATATATTGAAATACTAAACTGACTTTAAATAACTTTACATTTATACAACTTCCAAAATAATAAATAGTTATTAAATAAATAATAGTCCATCCGTTTCGTCGGGGCTATCTGCGCGCGCATCACCCATTGTCGGTGTAATCACCACACAATGGACCCCACAATTCTACAAATTACTTTTTCTAGCATGTATATACTTCTACAAGAAAACCAGTAGTTTACCTTACTTATCCCCACCCGAGAATTTACGTATTTTATCGACAATTTTTATTTTATCTTCACAGGTACCTTTTTATATGGGCGACAGGAAGAAATAATTAACATCTTGGTAGTTTTTGAAATTTTCGGTATTCTATTTAGACTTAACGTAAGTATCAAATTGTATAAAAGTATAAAATTATGAAATTTTATATAATTATCATTAAAAAGAAAAAATATATATTGCACAAAAAGAAATAAGAATTTATTCGAAACTTACTTATTATACTATACTTACGAAAAGAAATATTATTTTTGTGAAAGAAAAAAAAAGTAAACAAGACTACAGAAATTTTTAGCATGGCTTTTGATTTTGGTGACGAAGATTTTGAACGTAATTATTAACAAAGATGCATATTTAGGTGTAGAACATATACAGCGCTTCAGCGATTTAATAAAAGAATGTTTAATATTGATTTCTTAGGAATGGAAGAATAACAAATTTATGATATGATTACTCCCGCTTCTCCTGATAGATTTAGAATTCAAATTTTATTTCGGCCTTTAACAGATGATGACATGCTCAGAGGTCACTTTGTGTGCAGTTTTTTTGACACTGAAACTATTTATATTTATGACTCATTAAATGAAAAGAAAGATCATAGTCACTTATAGATTAGTTTTGCTAAAATTATACCCATTTTATTTTCAATCTGGAAAGACTATAAAGTGGCCTGAAGTTCAACTTCAGAGTGAGTGTGATTGTGGTATATTCGCAATTGCTTTTGCGACATCTCTTGTACAAGGTATTAGACCAGATTATGTGCGATATAACTGTGATAATAATTATTTGCGACAATTTCTCTTACGTATATTTAGAGAGCGTTCTATAAAAAACTTTCCTTTTCATTTTATTCAAATTACTTCTTGGAATCTTCAATATTCAATGATCAATTGTGATTATGATATCATAAAAAATGGTGGGCGTCTAAATGATTATCATATTGAAAGATTTCATAACCTACTTTTACGGTTTACTATTTACAAGCCTCAACATACCGGAAGACTTCAAGTTCTTTCAAAAATCAAACCAATGGCTGAGGGTGAAAAAAATATTCAAATTTTGTTTTCTAATTCTGAACATTGGTTATGTAGCTATTACGATGGTAAGTTATTATATATTTATGATTCTTCAAAATCTGATACATTAGATGCAGATTTTAAAAAATTTTTTGAAAAAGCTTTATCCATTTTATTTTAACAAAAATGAAAAAGATTATATTTCCTTCTGTAGCCCAGCAACTTAATGGAGTTGATTGTGGCGTTTTCGCGATAGCATTTGCCACTTCATTAGTATTTGGTCATGATCCGCAAAATATTACTTATACATATTCCTTAATGCGTAATCATGTATTTAAACTTTTAAGTGGAAATATCTTAACTTTGTAACTTTCTAAATACTTTGCCATCAAATACTGTTTGCTTATTACCTACCAATCAAATGTGCGATACCTTAAAGATGCTATGTTAAAAAAAAATAATGCCGAGGAAATTGAGCTTGTTGCCGATGATACAATTCGAGCGAAGAATATGCACAAAAAAATAATAAAGTCTTTAATGAATGATGAAGCGGGTAGTTCACGAACTGCAGGATTAGCTAGAGTAATTAAAATAAAAGCTGGATCAAAAATGATGATAAGACGAAACATTGATGTTTTTATCGGCTTGGCTATTGGTACAATAGGTACTATTATTTCTGTAACAAGAGATAATAATAATGTTGTCGACATTATTAAAATTGAACTTACCAATAAAAGACAATATTCTATAGAACGTATAGAATATAAATTTCAATTAATGAGGAATGCTTTTATAATAAGAAAACAATTTCCAATTTGCAATAGTTATGGAATAACTGTTCATAAAAGTCAAGGTCTAAACTTAGAAAATGCAGTAGTTGAAGCTGGAAAAAACTTTAACTTGTAAATAAAATATAAAATAATAATGCTCATGTTATCTTCTTTAGAAATATTTTAAGTTTTAAATTGAATTTTCGATTTTTAACTGCTCATAGCCAGCTGACTGAAAAAGTGTTGCTCTTCATCTTATGTGCAGTTGTTTGTTGTTTGGTTTCAGTTGTAAATTACAATAACATTTCAAAGTTACTGACGTTACAAGATGGCAGATTTTATTGACAACAATTGGTTGTAAGTATTATAATTCTTTTCAAATATGACATAATTATTTCTGAAATATGCCTAATGCTACATTATAAACTTCTAATAGGTTATGTTTCAAATAAAGAGCTATACCATTTTTAGGTTTTGTCCTAGGCTACCTCAAACTTAACCGTGACCATATGGTCACAGTAGGACTTTGTATGAACAAAAAAATTAATATTACAAATGTTTTACTAGGAATTATTATATTGCCTTTCAAGAGTTTTTGAGTAAATATAAATAGGCCTATACTATATTTTATCTGTTGTTTTAGGCAACAACTGAAACTACAGGAAGGCTTTACTGTCGCCGAAGCTGCCGATGTAATTGAAAACTTTATTGATGATGGGGAACTTGATGCCATGGACGACGTTTGCATCTTTATTGCTCCTCCAGAAAACGAAGGTGGTACAATAAATAATTTAAACAGTGGACAACTATCAGCTCCTGCAGAAATCATGGTAAGAAGACTTGATATTGTCCAATCTAGTTGTGCGGCACTACAAGATAAAAAACACCGTACCTGGATTGATGGTGATATGGAGGCTCAAAGATGTCTTGTGTTTCAAAAATACAATTACAAGAAGTTCGATTCTTTAGGTCCAGTTGAACGTTTTGAGCTATTTATCAACAAAAGTGTCATTGAGTTGTTAGTCAAAAATACAAGCAAGTACGCTTTGTTCAAAAACTGCCCAGACCCAAAAGTGACGGAGGAAGAAATGAAATGCTTTTTAGCTATTTTGTTACTTTCAGGGTACAATGAACTGCCTGGTAAAAAGTGCTACTGGGATTCTGGACTAGACATGAAAAATGAAATGGTCTGTCAAGCAGTGAGGCGTGATAGATTTATCCAAATTATGCGTTTTTTGCATTGTTCAGACAACTCTGAGCCGATTCCAAATGACAAAATGTGGAAAATAAGGCCACTTATGGACTTAGTCAAATCTAAATGTCTTGAACATTTTGTGCCGTCTGAGTTTTTGTGTTTTGATGAGTCCATGGTGAAATATTATGGCAAGCATGGATGTAAACAATTTTTAAAAGGAAAGCCAATCCGTTTTGGTTACAAGATTTGGAGCCTAAACACTGATACTGGGTACTTGATAAATTTTGAAATTTTTCAAGGGAAAAATACAACAAAGAATGAAACATATGCAAAACTCTTTGGGAAATCAGCTGCTCCTCTTTTAACAATGCTGGATGAAATACCTGACAGTGAGTTACCCAATCAGTTATTTTTTGACAATTTGTTTACTAGTCCAGCATTGATGAAACATCTGAAAGATAGAGGTTATGGTTCTACAGGAACTGTCCGAGACAACAGATTGCCAAAAAACTGTCCCCTTGCATCAAAACAAGATATGAAAAGTGAACATAGAGGAAGTTTTGAGTGTAAAATCGAAAAAGAAGATGGCATATTTGTTGTTCGCTGGAAAGACAATAGTGTCGTAACAGCTGCATCAACATCATATGGTATTGAGCCTATTACTAGTGTGAAGCGCTTCTCTCAATCTGAAAAAAAATACCTCCAAATTCAACAGCCTTTTGTGATTAAACAGTATAATCACCACATGGGAGGAACGGATCTTATGGATGAGGATATAAGCACCCACAGAATTGGAATCAGAGGAAAGAAGTGGTGGTGGCCTTTGTTTACATGGCTTATAGATCTTGCTACCACTAACGCTTGGCGACTACACAGATTGTCAGGGAATAAAATGACAAAACTGGCATTTAGAAGAGAAGTTGTTCAATCCTACTTGACAAGATACAAGACTCTTCCAGCTCTTCCCGGCCCAAGTATGGCAAGAAAGGTTTTTGTCGCCAAAAATAAAAATAGTTTACGCTATGATGGTCTACATCACTATGTAGCACCAACAGAAAAGCGCAGACGGTGTGCAGGTAGATTGTGCAGTTCAGTAAGAAGAACAGCTTGCAAGAAATGTGACGTCGGTTTGTGCGTAAAGTGTTTTGAGAACTATCACAAACTGTAGTAGGCTATTGTGTAAGGTACGACATTCCATATTATGTTAGTTTGAACTCTGCAGACCTTACAATGATCTGATCTTAATATAGTTAATTTCTTAAAGTGAATGATAAAGACAAATTTTAATCTAATGTGAATAGTTGTTATTTTTCCTGAATAGTCACTTAAAAGCCTACTGTGACCATATGGTCACACACAAATTTTCAATATAAGCGTACTTCTAGAAAAAAATCAATAATTTTCCAATAATCAAGGAGGTTCATAGAAAATATTAAGATGAAAAAAAGAATTTATTAATAAATCAAATGTGGGGTGATATGTCGCCCACTGGAATAGTGTTCAGAGACAACCCCCACCCCAGTATGATTTCTCATGCTTTCGCTGCCTTATTTATTAAATTACTTCAGATACAAGGAAAAGGAAAATGTAACAATGTGTTGAGTAAGTTAAAGGGAATAAAACGCAAGGTCATACTTACAAAAGTTTTACTTTTTTGAAAGGTTTTTTTGTTGAGTACTATCTAAATTTATTCTAAATTCTGGACAAGCAGGGTGATTATCACCAGATCAATTATCATGGTTGATGAAATGAATGTTAAGCTTACATATGTCTTGAGTTGCCTAAATCATTTATTTATTGAACTACTGGACGGTGAAGTGCAATTTTCTCTCCATGTAATACTTAGGAAACAACAGTTTATATAAAACAATACAATTTATCCAGGGTGTTCTTCCCGACTGATTTGTTGAATTAATTCCGTTAAGAAAGGTAAATTAAATGGATATCACTTGTTTTTTTTTTCTTAAGGGATCCTCGGCATCTAAGGGTTCTTGTCTCTGAAAAACAACATAACTTATCAAAGGCGTACTTACACCTCTATTCATTTCTAGAAATAAAAATGTCTGACTTTTACGTGGCATAGTATGACTTTATAATTTGAGTGACCCTCAAAAATAAGGTAAACAATAAATAAACGTTTCTCCTTCATATTCCAGACCTAATAATAGTATTTTTTTAATCAATTTAAAACATTATTAAATATTTAAAATATAGTTGTATAGTTCCTGAATACAAATGTAGTCAAATTTGCGACCGGGCAAATATTAATATTGTGTCCAACTGTAAAATAAACAGTGTATTGGCGCAGGTAGAAAAAACACACCATGTGGCAACGTTGCATTACTCCCTCCTTACTGAGCGTAAGTGAGTCATAACTAGATATCCACAGCCTATTTCTACTATATTTTTTTTTAATTTGCTACTACCTAATATTGTTTGTTCGAATTTCTATAACTAACTATAAAATGTTTATCTAGACAATCTCAAAACCAACCCCTCACTTCTCCAACCATCAAATGTCAACCGATTCTTGCTTCATAGAGCACAAGTTTATTTGTTGTTAAAATTATATAATATTTGTGATGCAATTTTCCCTTTTCTGTTCAAATATTTTTTCTTTTACAGCTACAGTAAAAATATAAATACCATATTGTTCGTCATTAACAAATAAAAGTATTTACTCTATTGTAATTGTTTTATAAGGTTAACAAGTTTTCAATATATACGACTTTAACATTTTAAAATGGAAATCATTTTCAAATCTTGTGTAAAACGTTACATGAAAAATGCGTTTATCAAATCTGAACTCAATATCATATATATTTCTAAAGTTTTATTGTTATTTTATTTTTAAAAAATGGCGGATATTCGAAAACTAAGCACGAGAGGACTATCCTACATGTTATATAGCATTTAATGTATATATTGTCGTACTTAATCAGATTCTGAAGTTTGATTGAGTAATTTCAACTTATTTGTCACAAACATTTCTTTTGGATGAGTTCGATACAGTTGTCAAAGAATTCTGATGATATTTAACCGTTTTTTTAATTCAATGTTTAATATAAATTACTAAATCCATATTAAATCGAGAAATCGGAAAAGCTTTGAACCGATTTTTGGGATTTCAAAACTCTGGCGAATTGAGTAGCTCGCGTAATTTTTGTTCAGTTTTCTTCAAATTGTTTAACATATCTTAAAACGAAGTTAGATAAAGTATATTTTGTTTTTGACTGTTGGTCTCTTTAACTTCGATAAATAAAGAAATTTGTCAAAAAAAATCAACTATTTTAAGGCAAATTGTTTTTACGTGTTTCACAAATTGCAGAACAATATTTTTTGTAAAGATAAAATGTGTAAATATTTGATTAAACAATTCCTTGTAACACTCCTTTTTTCAGTAACACTCCTAACAAGCTCAGTGTGTTTCAATGAAGGAAGAACTACTTCCTGGCACAATTCTTCAAATGTCGATGAGTAACCTATAGGCCTACATGTGAACAAACCAACTGTGAAAACGGAAATAAAGTTTATTCTCTGATGAGATGATAATTGTGAATAACATGCGTCCGTGATTGTGTTTTTGATGTGGGCTGGGGGGATGCTTTTCTGTTCTTGTAAAACTGCAACCTCTATTATTTTCACGGTGTCTCATTATTGTATTTTCCACATTGTTCTATTTAACACGAATCTTAAAAACAACAAACGTACTTTCTTTGTAGAATCGTAATTAATTTAGTATTATAAATAGCCTTTCCTAAATAAATTGAAATCTTTAGGCTTATTAAAAAAACTACCTAAGATCAAGAAAAACAAAGAATAATATAGTTCCTCTATATAATAAAAATAAAGTCCTCTTTAGACTTCACTCTGGCTGTCTATCTTTCCGTTTTCAGGATAATGTTGTGAACTAGGGAAATTACCAAATTTGTGCTTTAACTAATAACTACAGTACTGTAATTCATTTATTGCTAAAATTAAATATAAATATAAGATAACACAATTAATTAAAGATCCTTTACGAAAGTGCTATCCTTCTGCGCCAAAGAAGCCTATAACTTTGACCATACATAGGTTATTGAAATAAGTTATTGGAATTTTTGAGTTCTCCAATACTCTGCTTGAGTTGTTGAATAGCTCTAGTACGATTTATTGTTTAAAAACTTTGAAATATTTTCCAGGACTTCTTCAACTTTAACGTCAGGTAATTTGTTGTGCCTCCCACCTCTGACTCATCCATTTTAAATTTTGTACTTTTAAAAAAAAATCCTTACCTATATAACACTCTGAAAGTGTGTTTCAATATATACATACACACAAACTTTCTTATTTAACAAGAAAGAGTTTTTAGACAAAGTTCGTTATTGTTTTGATCCATTCACTTGTTTACAATTAATATGTAACAGTAGTAATATTAATTATCTTAATTAAAAAATGGCATCGTTATTACTAAGAAAATCAAGATTCCTAAAATGTAAAAGGCATACGCTATTTTTAATTGTTGGCAATATGAATTGGGATAGTGTTCGCTTTCTTTATGTCTAAAGGAATTTTAAAAACAATGATTATCCCGAAAAGATAAAACGTCAGGCACATTTATAATATATTTAAAAAAGTCTCTTAGTGTCATAAAACTAAGAGAGGCTAGGTTAGTCTTAACGCCCTGGCTACCTGAACCTCAACATAGCAGGTAAGACAAAATAATTCCTGATAATGAGAGAGCTGTAATGGTCGGTCACAATATTTTTAGAAAACATAAATTACAGAATACCGTAGAAACCTTTCTATCAAACTTTCCTAAAATAAATTTTAGTTTTATTTATGTTACAAATTCACACACATATAAAAGAAAACAAAGATATACATTTTCGGTTTAAAAGACAAATTTTTACGTGAGTCGTGAATTCTTTCCTAGCTATTTATAATTTTTAACAGTTTAAGAAGTCAGTTTATTTCGATTGAGTACATCAATAACAGTTATTAAAATCCACCTCAATGTAAAAACGGTAAACGGTAATATTTTGGCAAATTTTTGGCAATCTATAATTACAAATCAATAATATTTTTTGTAAAAGGATATAGGTTTTAAATTCGATCCTGACCATTCGGTTCCGGTTAAACCAAAGTTCTGTGGAAAGAAGTATTTATTCAATAACAATAACAATTATAACCTTAAACGGTCCTAATGTGCGATTACTTTTAGTTGAAACTTAAGTGTTTTAGATATTGTGTTGAAATTTGATAATGTCTCAAATTCTTTGATAATAATATGTGTTTAAAATAATAATGAAATATAAATGTCCAAAATTTAAAAGATTATAATTAAAATTGGATTTAATTTTTATTATTGAAATATTTTCATACTGATTGTATTGAATTTTTGTATAAATGTAATTGCACTGCATTAAAGAAACAGATACTAGGCATTGGAGACATTAGTCTAAAACCGTTAACAAAACTTTTAGTTTCTTTTATAGATCAACACACTGTAGCCCCTTTGTTTTATTAGGGGCAGAGGCTACCTGAACGACTACTAGACTGCTAATTTTGCAGCTTGGTCAATTTTTATGTCTACAATCAATGAAACATGAAGTAATACAACAAAATATAATGTTAGGTAAACTCTAAACATATACTCAATAATAAACATAAACTCTTGATATTAGATCAATTTGGACGATGATCATAGATCATATCTGATTGACGTTTATGCAACCGGCCACTACATACCGGCCACCAAGTCAATGCTAAATATTACAAGGAAAGAAGATTTGTAGCATTATTTCGTAAAAATTTGGTATCTAGCCCTCATAATTAGTTATAGATTTGGTTGTTAATACATTTTCCTAAGTAGGCCTTTGTCGTTTAAAATAGCAATTTCAATCTATTTATTAATTAATTTTATATTATATAAATGTTATACTAATCAATGTTAATTGTCATTTTAATCGCTCATACGGTGTCTTAGTAATGTTAGACTGGGTAAATAACATGGTGGCGTTTATAATAATTAGATAAAACCCTTCTCCATGAAATAATACATGTGTGTGTCAAATTTCATTGTAATCGTCCAAACGGTGTCTTAGTATTAATGTTAGACTGGGTAAGTAACATGATGGCGTTTATAATAATTAGATAAAAACATTCTCCATTAATGAGTTAAATGAGTTTGAAAATTTTCTTCGTAATCGGTCAAACGGTGTCTTAGTATTATTGTTGGGCTGGGGTAAGTAACATGATGGCTTTTATAATAATTAGGGAAAATGAAAAAAAAAAAAAAAAAAAAAAAAAAAAAAAAAAAAAAAAAAAAAAAAAAAACATGTATTGGCCAATTTTCATGGTGATCGGTCAAACGTTGTCTTAATATTAATGTTGCGCTGGGTAAGTTGCGTAATAGCGTTTATTAGTTCGATAAATTATCTAATTCAATAAATATGGTATTAAATAATCTAGATTGTTTTTTATCTATAGAAAAAAGTCTAGTTAAAATATTATCGTGTGTTTCCACCCACAAGTCTATAGAAAAAATCGTCATACAAAATTTGATGTTAATTGTTTATTTTCCATCGATTTAAACTAAAATAAACTAAATGTTTCATGCCTATTGCAGAGAGAGAGTTAGGGAGATAACAAAAATGAGAGTATAGAAGAAGGGAAAATGTTGGGGACAAGACAATGTTGGCAGCATTTGTTGCAAAAATCCGTGTTATGTTAACTCATGTTAAGGGGACAGTAAGTTATAAATATATACTCTTGATGAGAATACACTGTCCTCCTAATATTCAGAGGACAGTAACTGTGCTCTGAACAAGAGTATATATGCGACAAATGTCCTCTGACAAGAGCGAGAATGTCTTAAACACTAAATGTCTGAAACAAATAGTGAGGCAAAATATCATGATTTTGAAAAAAACACAAAATACGCGACTACAGCCAAACGGTTGAGATCGGACATGGGTCCATATGAACTTTTTTATTCCATTTAGTGAGTAGAACATACTGGCGAAGTTAATGGTGTCAGTAGAAACTCATCCTGTATATATAGGGTCTATCATTGTTAGGTTAAACTTTGTGCCAAGTTTAAACTCAATCGGTCAAACTGTTCTCTAGGTATAAATCATTTTGGAAAAGAAACAAAATGGCGGATGTCTGGAAAACGAAGCTTTTCTGGCCCTAGGTACAAATGAACAATTTTGATTTTTTTAGGTGGACCCCTATCATCTTCTGAAGTTGTGCCAAACTCTCGCAAAACACCCTGTATGCTAAACAATTAAAGCGTTTAATACAACCTAATCTACTGTATTTGAATAAGTAAGTAAATTCATATGAAACTGAAAACGAGTAAAACTGAATGGTATTAACCTAATATGAACATAATATAGGGTTACTGTAACTCGACTTATATCCGGCGGGATGTGATAGGGGGCTAATGAACATCAAATGTAACGGCTTTGTAGCTTAAACTACAACTCCAGCGACAGAGTTAACGAGTGGTTGTGAACAAGTGCGCAAAATAAGCACTAAGCGCACTAGAATGGTTAATTTCAAGACAAAAAGTTGTAAGCACTGTTCAACGGGAAATACAATATGCGGTATTTTAGTAATAAATATAGTTACACAAACACAAATACTGATTTGGAACGAATATTTTGACAATGTTCTCACTTTCCATTACGTACATCGAAAAGTACAAAAATCAACAATATTTCAGTATCCACTCTGGATATTGAAGGTCAACAATACATTTGGCATAGTAATTGACAAACATATAGTGCAGGTATTTTAGTTTACTTCACCACGTATTTAAGATGAAGTATTACGAATAATACTTGAGGCAGTGAAGAACATTTTATTCAGAAACTGCATTTTATCGCAGTGTTTTTGCAACATGTTTTGAATTATTGCCTCATTGGCCTCAAGAAAAGTAAATTAATTTTACACGCATCGTATAAGATTTCTAACAATTTTAATAGAAAAATGTTATCTTGTTTTGAAGCTATAAATGTTTTCGAGCTTGACTCGTGAGAAACAATTTTTTTTAATAAATAAAAATTCAGAACACGATTCTGAAGCATTTGTCAGGAATATTTTATTAGAAAAAAGTCGGCTAAATAATAAATCACATTTTTTCAGATTAATAATTAGGACAATCACTAAAAATTTAAAGTAAAGTGTATTTTTTTGGTATGAATTGGTTTTACAATTGGTTTGTATTGTAAATTGGTTTGTGTGTGTCTGTTGTTTTATCTGTAACTTGTCACATAAATCATAATCAGTGAAAACAAAAAAATGAAAAGTAACTGGCAGAACTGTTGGTGCCTAGTGTTACTCTGAACAAAGTCACCTGCTTTAAAAACTTTTGAAACCATGAAATTAGTCTTGAGTCATAGGCTGTGTCTTACTTGGGTCATGTTGGCTACCGGGCTGCTATTGTTTCATTGTGTTAAGTTGTAAAACACCCAGGCGAGGATGGCTACCTGCACTTACAAACTACTGTAACTGATTGGCTGTCGTAAAAAGAGCACATTTACTTGCAGTTGAAGTAATTCTTATTTTTGAAGAAGCATTAACAACAATTGATTCTTCAGCTGTATTTTCTCATAGTTTCTGACGATATAATGTAATCTTTTGAACATGTTATAAGCAAAGATAACAATTATGAACATACAATCATTGAATTTTATATATCAAAATGTTATGATAAACCCCCCTCCAAAAACACCTTTTTTAAGACGTAATAAACGCAACATACCTTACACATAATAGTTCCTAAGTAAAGATCACAATTATGAACATAAAATCATTTTATATTATATATAAAAATGTTATGATAAAAAAAAAAAAAAAAAAAAAAAAAAAAACCTTTGTTAAGACATAATAAACGCATCAGCTTACACATAAACATAATAGTTCATAAGTAAAGTAACAATTATGAACATAAAATCATTGAATATTATATATAAAAATGTTATGATAAGAAATTTAAAAAGAAAAAAAAAACACCATTGTTAAGACGTAATAAACGCAACATAGCTTACATATAAACATAATAGTTCCGAAGTAAAGATAACAAATTATGAACATAAAATCATTGATTATTATATATAAAAATGTTACGAAAAAAACAAAAACAAAAACCAACACCTTTGTTAAGACGTAATAAACGCAACATAGCTTACATATAAACATAATAGGTCCGAAGTAAAGATAACAATACATTATGAACATAAAATCATTGAATATTATAGGCCTATATAAAAAGTTATGATAAAAAAAAACACCTTTGTTAGTTCGTAACATATAAGCAACATAACTTACTCATAACAAAAACTATATAAAACGATACAATAAATACTATTCAACTAATAACTAGATTACGCTGTTTCAGATTCTGATGACCTATAATCAATAAAAAAAAAAACTTACAATCATTGAGGTAGCCTACTTCGCGCCTATAGTTGTTAGAAATATCACGTATATAAACAGCTATTTCTTTTTCATGTACTGATTTTGAATGAAAACTTTAATTTTTAACCAAGATTTATTTTCTAATAACTCCTTGTGCATGTTTTTCAGTTCTTCACATTCGCTCTTTTTTGGTGGGATCCTACGTTTTATATGCATTTTGAAGAAAGATGTAACAACCACCTTCTGCTCGTTTGTCCATAGTACTAATTTTCGTTTCGTCTTTTGGGGTTTTTGGGTAACATCTGGTTCATGTGACGTACTATCTACGCTAATGTCACGTGTATACTCTAAAAAAATTTACAGCGAAATGTTGCTAACAATATGCTTATCATTTTGAGAACAGAGAGAGAGCAATGCTTTTATCTGTACAAAATATGACACATTTTTTTCACTTTATTTAGCCTATGTATTTCTTTATCTTAGTACTGTAACTAATTTAGGTAAACCTAGTTATGGGACATAGTTATTTATTGTTAATTTGATTTATCTTTTGATTGCAGAGTGAATAGTAAATGTTTGCGGGTATAATAACTTAATTTTCATATAAAGTAGAATATATAGGCCTACCCTGGAAAAAATTGAAATATAGTTGTTTCTCATCCGTGACATTTATATTTTATAGACTGCCATAAATTGTACATTGTTATGTTTTAAAGTTTCTACCGTGGACTATACCTGGCCTGAAAATGTGACACCTGTTTTAAAAACAAGCGGCGGAAACGTCTTTCAAGAAACTAATAAAAGGGTGGGAATTTTTGTTCATCTTAATAACAAAAAGGGTCAAGATCATTCCCTAAAATGCATACTTTTAGAAAATCACACAATGCAAAACAATTAGAAATATCTGGGGTGTTCCCCAAAGTTTTACAGACGATTAACCCAAGTTAAAAGGATCGTTTGACCTTTGGACCCTCGCGAACTACAAGCCACCTGCCGACAATGGTTGTAAAAGCCAAACTACTGAAGCAAAACATTTTTTAAAAATATTATGGATTTAATTTAACTTATCAGCTACAACTTTGCCGCTTTCATCAACTCTACCCGAAAAATAAAAAAAAAACCTCACTGAACAACTTTTTCATGACACAATTCACAATTTTAAAAATATTCGAACTTTGATATATTATAAATACCCTTTAAAAAAAAAATTCTATGGTTACTACTACCATGATCACACAATAACAAACTGTATGATGTGATGGCTAGGCTGGGCTGGGCAAGTAATACAATGTCGTTATTAAATAATTTAAATATTTCTTAATGTACTTATACTGTACACAGTATATTAAAAATATCCTATCAAAAACATTCAAAAGTTAACGCTGTAATATGATGTAATGGTTACGCTGGGCTGGGCAAGTAATACAATGGCGTTAGTAAATAATTTAAATATTTCTTAATGTACTTATAATGTATACACTATATTAAAACATATCCTGTCAAAAACATTCAAAAGTTTACGCTGTAATATGATGTAATGGTTACCCTGGGCTGGGCAAGTAATACAATGGCGTTAGTAAATAATTTAAATATTTATTTATACACTTATACTGTATACCCTGCCTATATTAAAACATATCCTGTTAAATACATTCAAAAGTTAACATTGTAAAATGATGTGATGGCTAGGCTGGGCTGGGCAAGTAATACAATGTAGTTATTAAATAATCTAAATATTTAATAATATACTTATAGTGTATACACTATATTAAAAAAATATCTTGTCAAATGCATTTAAAAGTTAACAAAGTAAAATGATGTGATGGTAAAACCAGCAACACTGTATAAGTTTACTCGACGGTCCGCCAAGAGCGCTATAGTAGTCTTTCATAACGTTTCCATAGCTGTGTTATATAATTATATCGTTTTAACACAACACGCCAAAAACCTAATTATGGAAACTCATTTTCATATGACTTATTTTTGCAATGATTAAAGAATATAGGATCAGAAAATTATTTAACACATTTGCTGAAAATCTAGTTATGGAACCTCATGTTCATATGACTTCTTTTTGCATTTTGTTAAAGAATATACGATCAGAAAATTGTGGAAACGTGTGTATGTTTCCACAATTTGAAAATGTATCCACAGTGTGGGCGTGTGCATGTCGATGTATCCACAATTGAGTAAAAACATGAACACACACACACACACACACACACACACACACACACACACACAAACTAAACAGTACACTTAACATATATTTACAGTATAACATACATTTTTGGGCTGGGAAAAGTACTATGACATGTGTTTTCTTGTTAAACACTATCCAAAGTAACTGTTTAGGCTGCTGAATTAATTTAAGACACTTTTCTGCTTAATCGCATAACTACAATTAGGACTGTACAGTATAACATACATTTTAGGGCTGGGAAAAGTACTATGACGTGTGTTTTGTTGTTAAACAAATTTAACAATTTAACAAATTTAAACAAAAATAATGCATGCCTAATTGACATGCTTGGTGAAAATTTGTTTGAAATCGATCGAATATTTTTCTCTCTAGCTTTTTATACATACAGACATACAGACAGACATTTTGTAAAAACCACTTTTTTGGACTCAGGGGGTCCCAAAACGGGTATATCCACAAAAATCTCATCATCGATTTTTTTGCGATCACTATACTTTCTCTAGTATAGTGTGAAAGTAAAATGGTAACTAGTTAAAATATAGTTTTATTTATAAACTTGAAAAAATAAATACCGTAGCATACTTGTTTGGAGAAATAAATGTAACTATTTTCGTCTTCTGATTAATAATGTGTAACATATTTTAACATTCTGTTAACTATATTATGAAAACGAGGACAACGAATGGCTGAACGGGAGTTGTACCGCGAACAGAGGATTATGTACCCTCTAGTTATATTTAAAATAAATAGTTACTTCCTTAGTATTTGACAAACAATAGTATTAATGAAAGAAAGTAAGTGATATGAGAAAATTTTTAAATCAATTTTTTTTTGTATTAAAACTATACAATATTGTTATGTGACGCAAAATTTTACTCAAATAATGTTTCAGACAAAGTAATGCCAAAATTAAGTTTATTGGAGAGCATAAGGTCTTCAAAACATTCTATTTAAATAATAACAGGTCTTCAAAAGGTCTCTAAAACACGATGACTTATACCATGGTGATAACAGGCGTCAGAAAATAGAAATTAACAGGAACAGGCGTCAACTAAACCCTTTAAAAGGTGACTTTTGTAACTGATCGTATAAGACTTCAATAGGTGGCATTTGTAACTGATCGTATATAAGCCTTCAAAATATCGTCTCCCGTACATTTCACACCAGGCACTCTAGGCATCCAAAAGGTTCGTCGACGTTTTCGCTTTATACAGAGGGCACAAAAGGTCGTTTTAGTGTATGAAAACAGACCTTTTGAATGCCTGAGTTCAAGCACTCCAGGCCTCCAATAGGTCGTCGCCCGTACCATTAGGCACTCGAAAGGTCTTATACATAAATCTATATATATATATATATATATATATATATATATATATATATTCACATACACTTCACTCTAGTCATTCACTGAATTTCATCCAGACAGCGGGGTCATTCGGGAATTCCAAAAAAAATTTAAATAAATAATAAAACCCAAAAATAGTTAGAAACAAAAAAAAAAACAAAAAAAAAACATTCAAAATTTCCTTCAAAAATTTTCTCGAGTTTTCTTTCGCTTGTCTGTATTAATTCATACTTACACACACACATATACACAACAACTACACTACATATAATTCTTGAGTCTTTCTCTGGCTCTTTCACTTCATTTTTATTTTTGCATCGTCTTAAAAGAAATTTTTTTTAAATTACTTGGTTTATTTTTTTTTATCTATTATTATCAGCAACAGTTAAAATGGCAGTGGATTTGCTGCGATTAGTGGACTCGCTAAAGAATACTGAGCTTGCTTTTGAGGTAGTAGCTAGAGGTGGTGAGAAAGACATTGTAGCTAAAATGCGAACCTCTCTTAGGTCCCTTCTGCAGAACAGCGTCGAGCCCGAAATGGGAAACTTCACCGAAGATATTCTCTTGCAACAGATAGCGTTAGCCCGGAACTCCTTGTTTGTCCTACAAGACGACCTGGAGAACCTCGATTCCGAAAGAGGAATCAAAATGATTCGTGTTCGTGCGCGCATAAACGTTTTCGGAAGACGTCTAGAGTTCCTAACTAGGGTGCAAACTGAGCAACTAAAAGTTGCAGATAACACCGTGCCACGCGATCTGGCCGACCTACAGAATAATTTCGCTACGCTCAAGGAAAAATTTAAAGCCTTTGAGCAAACCATTGCTCCCCTAAAATTAAACGTTAGCATTCCGTTAACGCCCTCTGGGGGAACCACTAAAGCTAGCTCTGCAGAGCCATCTCGGTCTAATGGGCCAAATCTCCTTGCGGACACGCCGCAGGCTGAGGCTCAGCAAACCACTCCTAGCAGTTCGAAAGGCTGTCCATACATTTCCTTATACGGAAAATTAAGTCATCCTGCCGAACAGATCATTAAAACAATTCCTCAGACAGATGGGTTCGACCTTGACAAATTATTAAATTTTTTTTAAATCTCTTTAAAAATAGTCAAAACTTACCCGGACGTAGCTTTAAACATTAATAATGTTCTGATGCCCTATGCTCAGGGCCCTTTAAATTCATGTCTGATTAGACATCAGACATTTAAAACCTTTCACAAAGAGGCCTTAAGTCTCTTTATACCTTCGAAAAGGTTGGCTTCTCTGGTGCAGGAGTTATTTTATAGGCCCCAGAAGACTAACGAGGCGGTGCACATTTTTGTTAATCAAATTAAAGAGGCTGCAGAAACTTTAAATTTAGATAAGTCCGAATTGGAGGTCACGGACGTCATTCAGGAGGGACTGTCTCCGGAAGTCCGCAACTGCTTAGTTTTTGTTGCCAAACCTAAAAACTTTGCAGACTTAGATAGACTCTGCGCACATGTCAACAATGTAATGTATACTGACAGGCAAAGGGCTCCATTAGTGAGACCCGAAGCTAGAAGTACTGATTTTAGACCTACAAGACCAGTGGTCTGTTACAGTTGCGGTCAGCCGGGGCATAGAAGCCCAGAATGTCGAAACCGGCCTCCAACAAGGCAATACCCTCCCAAAAACAGGCGCAGGCCAGTCTCCCATTTTAAAACCAACCACATCGGATTTAAACATAACCTGAAACCACATTTCTTTAATAAACCATCTTTTCAAAATTTAAATTCAATTTCCTATCTAAGAAGAAACAATTTCGGCAATAAAATTCAAAATTACGTTACTCCCATCTGTTATCATTGTGGCATACCCGGTCATTATATCTGGGGTTGTAAATTCTTCTCTCTACGGAATAGGTCCAGGCAAACCTATTCCAGCTCTAAGCTTTCCAACTACAAACTTCAAAAAAAAAAATATTTCTCTCAAATCTAGGAGTCTGAACGATCAGTTTTTGCCTTTGGTGGAAGTAGCTTTTGGGCAAATTAAAGTTAAGGCTCTGCTGGACTCCGGTTCAGTAAGATGCGTCATTTCTAAAGCCCTTTTTAAAAAATTAAAGAACACCAAGGCTTTTAAATCCATAACCAGGGTGAAGGCTGATTGTGTCACGGCTTCTGGAAAAAGGTTGCCCATTTCCTACTCTTGTCGTCTTCATCTTAAAATGGAACATTGTAGTTGGAATGTGGATTTTCTGGTGGCGCATAAGTTGTCGTGTCCTCTGATCCTCGGATCAGATTTCATATCTAAAACGGGACTGGTACTTGATCTTTCAGCAAAAAACTTCTATTTCAAATTTTCAAGGTCTATTGTTTTTCCTCTATGTAATTTTAGTAATTCTGCGTATAAACCTATAGTGTCCACAACATCTGAATCTACTGCTCCTGATCCTTTAGGTCATCTTCAAAAGAACGATAAAAACACCATTCAAAAAATAATTAATGATTTTCCTCAGGTACTCACAAAAAGGTTAGGTCTAACACATCTAGTTGAATACGATATTCAACTGAAGGACAACACTCCGGTCAAGTGTTCTCCATACCAATTGGCACCTCCCAAAATGGAATACCTCCGCGAACACATCAACGAATTGTTAGATTCAGGAGTAGTAGAACCCAGCCGGTCGGCATATGCATCCCCTGTTTTTCTGGTTCAACATCCCGAAAAGAAAACAAGGATGGTGATTGATTATCGGAGGCTCAATCAAAACATCGTCGTCGAAGCGGTGCCGCTACCTAATTTACATCAAAGTTTTAACTGGTTTGTCGGTGCCAAATATTTCACAGTATTCGATCTAAATTCAGCTTATCATCAAATCCCTTTGTCTCAAAAGTCCAAACAAATTACCAGCTTTTGTACTCCTTGGATGCTTTATCAGTTTACTCGAGTCCCTTTTGGACTCTGTACTGGTGCCCAAGTGCTTACCAGACTCTTGGATCAGGTCTTCCATGACATCAAATTCAAATTCATTTTTAATTATCTGGATGACCTAGTCATCTACTCCAAAACTTGGGAAGAGCATCAAAAACATCTTCGCGAAGTCCTTACTCGTTTGCGGCGGGCTGGCTTGACTGTTAACCCAGATAAGGTCCGTTTCGCTGTGAATGAGATAAGCTTTTTAGGACACCTAGTTTCTTCTCGTGGCGTGCAAATCGACCCATCTAGAACAAAGGCAATTAGAAATTTTCCGCAACCCAAGAACCCTAAGGCCGTTTCCAGATTCATTGGAATGGTCAATTTCTTTGCTAAATTCATTCCAAATTTCGCGGAGCACGCTGCGCCTTTAAATCTGCTTCGGAGAAAGGGCCAAAAATTCTCTTGGCAAGCTGAACAAGAGAAAGCTTTCAAACATCTTCGAGAGGCAATAACACAGCCTCCGGTTCTCCGGATGGCCGATTTCGCCAAACCATTCATCCTGCAAACGGATGCGAGCTCGGTGGCCCTTGGAGCAGTTCTACTCCAAGAAATTGACGGCTCACGACAGCCCATAGCGTACGCTTCACGTACTTTAACACCTGCAGAAAGAAAAGCCTCATCTGCATATGAAGCCGAATGCCTAGCAGTAGTTTTTGGAGTGGAGAAATTTAGGCAATATCTAGAACATCGGGAATTCCTATTAGAAACCGACAACCAAGCCCTTTCTTGGCTTTTAGCACGTCCTCGTCAACTTGGTAAATTAGGCCGATGGATCGCCAAGTTGACTTCATTGAAATTTAAGGTAGCGCACATAAGAGGAACTCAGAACATCATAGCAGACTCCCTCTCGCGCATGTTTGAACCGGAAAATTTCAACGAAGAAAATGTCACCTTTTCGTGTACCAGTCTCCTCACAAATTTTCCTCTAGCTTTTCATGACATCCAGACTCATCAGAAGGCCGACCCTATTTTGAAAAATATCATTGCTGACCTTGAACAGAACATCTCTTCAGAGAAGTACTGTTTAAGTAAAGGTGTACTTTGCCTGAAAAACCATTTGGAAAAGCCCACCAGAATTTATTTACCTCAGTCCTTAGTCGACCTGGTGATTAATTACCATCACGACTCCGTTGTGGGTGGTCATCTTGGAATACTTAAAACTTTGTTTAAGGTAAAGGAGAATTTTTATTGGCCAACTTTAAAACAGGATGTCACCTCTAAAGTGCGAGCTTGTTCGGTGTGCGCTGTAAGCAAACCTGCTCACAACTCCAAATTAGGATACCTTGCCTCAACGGTTCCCAATCGTCCCATGGAAAAATTACATATTGACTACGTCGGACAGCTTCCTAGGACAAAACAGGGCTATAACATGATACTGGTCGCAGTTGACCAGTTCTCAAAATTCACCTGGCTCATGCCTGTCAGAGATGCAACTTCCCACAGTACAATTAAGGCCTTAAGCCAAAACATTTTTCAAAATTTCGGTTTTCCAAAGATAATAATCTCTGACAATGCGCAATGTTTTGTATCACATGTCTTCCGCAACTTTTGTTTTTCTCGCGGTATTAAACATGCAACTTTATCTCCTTATCACCCCCAACCTAATAATGCGGAAAGACTTAACAGAAACCTTAAGGCAGCCCTCATCGCCTATCACTCCAAAAATCAATCCTCTTGGGACGACTCCCTTTGCTGGCTTCAGCTGGCTTTCAATTTCGCACATCATGAGACTCTTAAAGCAACACCTTTTAGCATTCTTTTTAATTTTCTCCCCAATACACCACTGAGTCTCAGCTGGAACATACACGATCTCCTTCCAAAACCTAATACTAATCCCTCACAAGTTTGGCGCCAGGCCAAAGACAATATAATGAAAGCGCACCAAAAGGCCGAAAAGACCTATAACAAATTCAGGAAGCCTCATCTGTATAAAATCAACGATCTTGTTTGGTGTAAAACACACCCCCTGAGCTCCGCCATAGACAAGCGAGCTGCTAAATTAATGCCTCGATGGTCAGGTCCTTTCCGGATCATTGATTTTCTTACTCCAGTTACCGTTGCGCTTTCTTTCGCCAATTCACCTCGTTTTATTAAAAAAGCACACGTCGAGCAACTCAAACCTCATCATATAAATTAAACATTAACAAAATTTCTAGAACCTTCTCCTTTACGATTTAATTTTCTTTCTGATCTTTCTTGGCCCGCACAAATTGTCATCTGGTAGTCCTCTTTCTGTGCACTGCAGAACATAATAAAATACGGAACCAAGCCGTATTTCCTCTAAGCCAAATGCACATCTGTATGTTTGGGCATCGGTGGGCTGAGCTCTCCTAGAGCCCCTCCGTGCCGTAATCTGTATAGATGTTTGCAGGCGAAGAGATATTGATTTTCCTTGTCCAGTGATATATCTCACTGTTCCCCGGACTTGACGCTTTTCAACCCATAGTCTGATCAACTATGAGGTTCCACTTTACGGCAATGGCCGCTACATGTACCTGACATGTTTCCCTATCTAGACATATCTTAACATCGAGCACTTCGCGGGTGTAATCGATGCGACGAGAATATAGAGAGCGTCATGAACTCTTCTATTTCTTCGTCACCATAACGTCTTCGGACGAGGACATAGTGAGTCCATTTCCTTAATAGTTAAGTTTGGTGTATTTGTTCTTTGTTGTTTATCTTGGTGAAGGTATACTGACCGGTTCTGTCGAACTACATATAGTTAATGTGGCACTCGCTATGCATGTTAGTCTTAGTTTGTTTTTTTTGTTTATCTCGAGGTCTAAAACACCTGTCTGAGAGGAAATTTTTTTTTTACCCCTTCAAGCACACTCTCTCTCTCCTTTTTCTAAATTTTGCGGGAGGCCCTTCTGGCCCCTTTTCTTTTCTACTCTAACTCCGTCTTTCGGGGGGGGGGGAGAGCTGTAGCATTTAAATTCAAAAAAGCACGTCCGCAAAATAACTTCATTAACTCATTTCCACATCCAACTTCCGTCGCTTGACAGATGCTGCCACCCGGCGAGATTATCCAAAACTAATGATCATATGATATCGGAGGCTAAAGTACAACGGCAAGACAGCCTGTCTGCTCTAGACCCGTTATCTAGTCTACCGGTAGTCACTCACAATGCCTGACCTTTCTTTACATCGTTATGTTAGATATAATAATCTCTCTTGATTCTCAAAATCCTGCTTCAGTCTTCAACGATGCTTAATCAACAGTTTCTGTGCGTTTTAGTCCATAATGTTAATTAAATTATTATTTTCACGGCACAAGCTTACGTGATCTGCGACAGGATTTTTCCAGGTACTAAGCTTTACAGATTTTATCATATATTAAATTTTTGTTAATGCTTTAAAACAATTTATTAATTATCATGTATTTTTAAAATATGTATTTCATGTTTTATTTAATATTCAATGTTCTTTTGAAACTGAATGATTATAAAAATTTACTTTTCTTAAAACATACTTTACAAAATCTTGTAAAGGCACATTTTGAGTTTGGAACAATTATGTGAAATAAGTGCAAACTAGTGTTGAACTTTAACGATCGAAATATCTTATAGAACATGTCAAATATAAAACAATTGGAGAAATCTGTTCTAAATCAGAAAATTTCGTTTTACAGACTTGTGCAGATCCTTGCAAGTCTTATACAAGCTTTGTTTCAAACAAATTAAATATATATATATAGATTTATAATCATCTAAGAAGCTTTTAAGTTCAATCTTAACGAATTTCTGTCATACAATCAATTTTCTTTAATTTTGGCAAATAACCAGATATTTTCTTTAATAATGAACATTAATGCTAAAACATGTCTGATTTTGTACAGACACTAAAAAACATGTTTTTTGCTATAGCTAATATGCTGGTAGAAGAAACACAGCGAAAGATCTAGACATGTTTCGTCCTGTTAACAAAACACGTTTTATCCAACATAGCTTCAGTTTCATGTGCACAAAAGTGATGTAAAACAAGAAAAAAACTAACTTTGTAGAACTTTAATTAGACTCATAATGTATATGTGCCTAAAATTTATTTCAGCGAATATGTTTTCTTAAAAACATTCTTTTAGATGTAGACTTGTGTAATTAATTATAAAATATATAAAATATTTATTGGGTGGAGCCTGCATGCAAACTTTCGGTCCTAACAGCCTCCCAGAGGTTATTGTCTAAATTAAAATAATTGACGTCAATTAATAAAACTTAATATTCAAAATTTTCTTTTTTTAAATAAACTTCTCTTTTTTTTTATAATAAATTCTTTATCTAAAATATATATATATTTATTGGCCAATATAGCATTTAAGTAATTTATAAAATAAGTAATATTATGTAACCTTTTTTTTTTTTTGAACTTATCATTTCATAAATTAAAAAAAGGGGGGGATAAATATCAGTATCTTTTCATCTTTTTTTTGTAAATTTTACATTTAAGGGCGTATAATCTTTTTTTTTGGATTAATTATAATCCTGATAATTGTTAAGATGTGCTCATTGTTTTTGTTAAATTTTGTAACTATAAAATATATAAACTAAAAGGGGGGATAAATCTTCAGAATTTATTGATTAATTTTTTTTTTATTTTTAATTATAATATTTTACATTAAGGGCGTATTACTATTATTAACTATAATCTTGTTAATCATAAGCTGTTTATGATAATTTTGTCTCAGGATGTCTTTCTCAATTGTAAATGATAAAATCTGAAACGTTGAAATTTTTTGTTTCAATAAACTTGAGCCTTGTTAATCACTAAATTTGTTTTTGTCTTTTTAATTTTTTTTAATTTCTAAACATTGTTACCATTTTGGTTCCGCCTTTCTTAAATTTAAGTCCCCTGGTAACACCTTAAACAAACATCATTTTTTATTTTAACATAAGCCAAAAGAACACATACACAAGTAAGAGAAATTTCTACAATCAATCAACTTAAATTTCTTAGGTTAAATTATTACATAATTATGAAATATGAAAAAATATATGTCAATTTAGTATAAAATTGTATTTTAGTACTTAAATATTTTATTTTAAATTGTTTAAAGGACTATGAATCTGGGCCTTGCTGAACTAAACTAATCCAAACTCATATCCTGCTCATATTGAACTTGCTGAAATTGCAAAGATAAAAAATAACAAAAGTATAAATGCTAGGCCTAGTTGTGCCTTTATTATTAAGTTTCTCATCCAATTACAATTGTTTTCAACTCAAAAAAAAAAAAACTACAGACATTGTTTTTAGTAACATACCACAAATGCAAGTATATGGAATGAACATAAAAAGTACAAAAAATAAATCTTATAACTAACAAACGTTTTGTAAAGCTAGATACATACTCATTGTGTCCAGAATACATTATTGTAAATTTGAAAGTCCGAGCCCTATTCTACACTTCATTTTTAAAGTTTTTTTTTCTTATTTTTAGTTTAACAATTACAGTTTCAAATAAGTACAGTTCAATCTGTAACATTGCTTCACTTCCATACACCATAGTATAAAGGGAACACTTAGTATTCAATCATAGTTCAATATTGAAAATATTTTCTACTCCCCCTACCATGTGCTTGCCTCTTATAAGAAACTTTCCCACACACTATAGTCACTTTTATACAGAACCAACCATCGTTGATCTTTTACATGTCCTCCTTCAACACAATTACGCATTTCACACACTATCAGTTTTACATAATTATACTTTTTTTAGTTTCAAATCGTGATTAACAAATACAGGAGACTCACATCCCTTGAGTTCAACTGAAGACTGCCTACTGGCGCTATGTCGCGTTACCGCTCAAAAACTATCTGGCACAAGTCACATATCTCGCTTCTATTTCACTTACAATAGTTCTTCTCGTTTTACCTATTTCCAGACAACACACGTGTTTCCTAGATTGTCATTGATTAATCATATTCTTTAATATTTTGTCCTTTTTATGTTATTGAAAATTAAAGTTCGAACTACTTCCTCGCGTATTAATAACATCGGGCCTATTTCCCTATCTGTTAATGTTAATTTTCTATTTCTAATTACAACAGTTCTTATTTTTCACTTATCTCTAATTACAATTTACAATCCTCTAATTACTTTTCATTATTTATATCTCTACGAATTATGGTTTTTTGTTAAATTATAAAAGTTCATCCTCACAAACTATTTGGCTGTTCACAACTGCTTGCTGTTACTTCTGTCGTGCATACCCCCATGCTTATTCAAACATCTGTTCTCAATTTTACAAAACAATGGTTCAAAAATTCACAATGTTACAAAGGATATATTTTCAATAGCAAGTTAAGATTCTTTCCCATCATTTTCTGATAAACTGGCTATTCAGGAGTTATGAATTACGTCGAATTTCTCTAGGTGTCCAATGTTTGGATTAATTTTCAAAGTAGGCTAAATATAAGTAGAATTTATTGAAAAGTATACATTTGAAAAAGTAATCTTTGTACTAAAATTTACCTACTAACTTAATCACGGCAGTCCTCAATAACCTATTTAGAGTTTGCTTATTTAATGGTGGGGGGGACTCCCAGGTCGAGACCTAACTGTAATCACCATGATAGGGTGGCAGAAATATGATTCTCAGAATACCAGTTTTAGTTTAAGTTTTCATCATAAAGCAATGCTGTTAAGGAGGAAATGGGTTTTTTCTTCCACGTTTATCACTAGATATTGAGACATAATTCACTACATGATGGGAAATGTGGGTTTAAATTATATCTATAATTTGACAAATTCATCATTACCCATGATGTATCTTATAACATGAACAAGATACGCAATTTGTGCAAAACTTTTGCAATACTATTACTAAACGTTTGGGAAAAGCCCATTTTTGAGACAATTATATCCTAACGTCAAGGTATTGCCTCAAGAGGAAAAATTCTCCTTTTACGGAGACCATAAATGTTTATAACCTTCAAATAATAGTCTTGTAGATAGTAAATGTTCAATAAAAAGGGAAAAAAAATCTTATTACGATTTTCTTCTTGCCTAAATTGAATAAGACCCGGCAATGATATTAAGATACCTGACTGGCATCGTTAGGTATGTTTTACCTTCTGGCCTGTCCGTTAAAAGCCTTATGGTTGATTGATTGGTTAGTGAAAAGGAACTGGAGTCGAGTTAGTTCGTCCGTATTCCTGAGTGAAATTCACTAGCATAGACAGAACACTCGATAAACCTTGAACGAACTGCAAGGAGTCAAACGTAAGAACACTAACAAAATCATAAAAAAAAAACAAGAAATAGTTTGGAGACACAAATTTTGCAATGGAGTAGTGGCCATTGGGTTAATATATTATAACGATCTCAAACGTTCACAATGGATAAATAATTAATTAGGCCTAGTATCAAATATTAAAATAATAATAATAATCAATCAAAAAGTTAATATTAATAAATAATTGTATGAATGTGTAAAAAGAGACAAAAACACATGTGAACAAGCAACCTTACCGAAAGAGCAGCTGCAAGGTTAAGTTTGGAAGATAACTGTACAAATTGACAAACGTGACAAGGAAAAGAGAAAGAAGACATTCTGTTTTCCTTAAGAGAAAAAAGTTCGCCGACAAAAAAAAATAAAATAAGTAGAAAACATAACGGAGTTTTGCTATTCAACGCAGATGCGTGTCATAAAACTGGGAACCAAGAAAAAAATGAGAAAGCGAATACCTAACGGTATCTCCGAGGGCGAAGTCAGCGCGCGTAAGAAAAAATTAACGATTTTAGAAAGTTAGAGGTCCAATCAGAAGAGGCCTGAGTTTTAAAAAATGAGATTTTGACCAATAAGCGAAGAGGACGCTACACTTGAAATTCGAGAGAGGTTAAATCCAACGGAGAGGAGAGTCAGTATAGAACTGGGGTTGAGAGCGTGTAGGCTTGGCTTACAGCTAGGAATCAGAGTAGGAGGTGTTAAGAATTAAACTGAGGGTTTAATTCGAAGTCATCGAGTAATTTAAAGGCAGAGTCGCCACAAAATTTAGTAGTTTTTCTTTTGAAGTTGTTAGTAATCATAATTAAAATAGAGTCAAAGAGTATAAAATTTATAAAAGAAGAGGAGAGAATCATCGCGTCGAAATCAATAGTTAGTCGAGAACGAGTAAGGAGACCAAACAGAGTTTAGCGGACGTAACACCAGAGATTCACCATCCGTAAATGAACCAGTGATTGCAGCATCAGACCTCCCAGGATAAGGATACGTCTTGTGTTAGTGCATCGTTAGTGATTGTGTTGAGTACAAGTGCCAAAATATAACGGACGAGGAGAATTGTTTGATAAGTACAAAATTTCATAATTAATAATCATTAGAGTTAGTATTTCACTTTGATGAGTCATAAAAGTTCCCATGCCCGAGATAAGAGTCAAGTTTTTTTTTATAATTTAAATTAAAAGTAAAGTAATTGAGCTAGCCGGCAAAATAAAAGTAAATTTGGAAAAATAAGTTAATTAAAGAAAATTGTTTTGTTTTTTGTTATAAAATTGATATAAATTTAATAAGAACATTAGACAAGATCTGTAGAAACATTGGTAGAGTTTTGTTTTTTATGTAAATTGAATAATTAATTTAGATTTTAAAATTGTCATCCATAATATTGTGTATTAGAGTAAATTAGTTTAAAGGAATGCAAGTGTGAGAGAATGAAGTAGTCTTAAGATATTCAATAAATAGTTAATTGAATTGATACTTGTTTGTTATAAAATAATTGTCTGATAATAAATACAGAAGATGGTTAAAGGGTAAAAACTTGTTTTGTGGAAATAATTTAACTAAACCATCCTAGTTTTCAAAATAATTAAAATAAATTAACTTTTAGAGTAAAGCAAAAGATTAATATATTTATATAACAAGCTTAAATGTTATATTTGGTCGCACAACGTGTGACAAGATAAAAACATATAACAAATAGTTTATGTTATATTTGGCGCTCCACCGCGTGGCTCATTAAAGTGAATTTTAAATTGCTAGTTATAGAATTGTTAGAGGATAAGAATATTAACATTGTTACAGGAAATATTGTGTGGTAGATAATAGGTTAGAGTAGTATTGTTTATGTTAACCAGAAGTAAAAAGAGGGAATTAGAACTTAAAATGGCAGATGAAAGTGAAATATATAATCAATTGGGATTAAATAGTGGGAGTTTAAATTTTAGTCAAGAAGGGGAACAATTAGAGTCAGTTAATCAAAATGGGGAATTAGAAATAGAGAATAAGGTAAATTCACGGGCGGGGACAGAAGTAGACAATCCAACAACATCGGCGACAGTGCAAGTAGGAAACGCGGGTATGGCAATGTTACAGGAAATGTTAGAGCGGATGGCGGAAGAAAACCGAAAAGCGGCAGACGAGAACCGGAGAATCGCGGAGAAAACAGCGGAGGAAAATCGGAGAATCGCGGAAAAGATGGCAGAAGAGAACCGGAAGGGTTTTGAAGAAAATCGAAAAACTGCGGAAGAGAACCGGAAGGGTTTTGAAAAATTTGAAAAAACTATGGAAGAGAAATTTGGGGAAGTTAAGGGTAGTCTAACCGCATTAGAAGAAAAATTTAACAGGATCATAAATGAGCGTTTTGACGGAGTCAGCAGTCGAGTAGAGATGGTCGAAACACAAGTCGCGGAAATTCGTACGAGCGTCGAAGAGAGGTTAAAAGAGACGGAAGAAGAATTCGGCAATCGAGTCAAGGGATATCGCGCGGAAACGGAGGTTCGCGTGCAAGAACTCGAAAACCGTGGCGTAGTCGTCAACAATCGGTTGGAAGAACTCGCGGCGAAAGACGAAGAAATCGAGGAAATATGCACGAAAAATAATGAAAGTAACATCGCGAAAATTAAGGAGAATGCGAAGAAGACGGACGAGGTCGCTAAAAAATTAATCGAATTAGATAGGAGATTAAAAACGGTCAGAAATTCAGGGGAAGGATATTGTCACGAGCCAGAAGTAAGAAATATTAGTTTCTCGGGAAAAGAGAGGTTTCCAATACAATTTCTAAATGTAATGGAAGAGATAAGAGAGCAGGTAGTTGGAAACGGCATGCATTGGATTGACCGATATTTAAAAGACGAGGCTTATATATGGTGGCAGCTACATAGGAGAAGTGTAAAAATTTTTAAAGAATTTGAGGAATTGTTTAGGGAGAAATATTTCAATGAAATAATACAAGCAAAAATTAGGGACCATTTAGAGTTTGGGAAATTTAGAGGCAGAATGAACGACGAGCCAATTGCATATGTAGAAATGTTGATGTTACAATGTTCCGAGTTAAGTCCACCGTTAGCAGAGGAACAATTAGTTTATAAGGCGGGAAAGCATTTCCATCCTAATATCTTAATTGCAATAATTACACGGGGAATTAAAAAGAAAACAGAATTTATAAAACTGCTCATGGAATTCGAACATGCTAAAATAGAAGAAGTCAATGAAAGGGAAAGGGTAAACAATAATAGAGGAAATTTTAGGGAACATGTAAACAATAACAAACCGAATAATTGGGGTAGACGACCGAGTGACCATGTGACTCCATGGCGAGAACAAGGTCATAAACCAGTTGAGTGGAGAAGACAGGGAAACAATTAAGGAACGAGCAATGACACGAGAGTTCCGGACAGGCGGTTTGTTAGAGAACCAACCCCTAATAGAAAGGAAAAGTGAAGGTTAGCCGAGGGCGTAAGCAACCGACAAGGGGCAATACAAAACAATAGCGTTATGAACACCCTATTTACTGATTTAAAAGATTATTTAGAAGCACAGGATAACTCAGATTTAATATGTAAAAATTTAACAAAATGTCCAGAAATAACAATAGGTTTTAATAGAATAAATGTACAGGCTTTAGTGGATACAGGGTGTGAATTCAATTCCTTGTCGGAACGGTTTTATTTAGAGAATAAGGAAATAATAGGACCATACGAAGAATTACCAGTAGCAGGAGTTAAGGTAATAGGAGCAACCGGCTTACGCTCGAAGAATATTAAAAAACAAATAATAATTGGAGCAAATGTGGGAGATATTGTAATGAATATTCATTTTATCATTGTACCAGACTTAATAAGAAACTGCATTTTAGGGTTAGATTTTTTGGTTAAAAATAAGGCTGTCGTAGATTTTATCAGCAATAAATTAGAATTAGGTATAAATAATGAAGATAATTGTGAAGTAAGGAGGGAGATCATGTTTGAAGACCCGGAAGAACATTATAAACATAAATTAATACAACATATGGAAATAGAAAGTTACGAAACTGATCAGAAAGAAATTATGCAAAAAATAAATGAATTAGGACACATTTCGGAAATTCAAAAAGAACAATTAAGTGAAATTTTAATAAAATATAAAGGGGTATTTAGTAAAAAGCCAGGGTTAATTAGCACATACCAGCATAAATTAAAAATAACGGATAAAAGTCCATACTGTCAGAGAAGTTGGCCGATTGCGATGAAGTATAGGGAAAGCGTGGATCTGGAAATCAAAAAGATGCTAGATTACGGAATCATTGAAAGATGCAACAGCCCATATATTAATCCTATCGTTCCAGTGTGTAAAAAAGATGGAAGTGTCAGAATATGCCTGGACGCTAGAATAATAAATGCGCGAACAGTTCCAGATTATGAGGGGTCGCAACCGATTCAAGAATTATTAACAATAGAACAAAAGATTAATTGGATGAGTAGCTTTGACTTAACAAGTAGTTTTTGGCAGATACCACTTCATGTAGAAAGCAGAGACTACACCGCGTTTCTACATAAAGGCCTGTGTTATCGATACAAAACAGTACCTTTTGGACTAAGCACCAGTTTAGCCAGTCTCACAAGGGGATTAAATTCCATATTAAATGAACAGGTGAAGAAATTTTTAACATTATACGTCGATGATTGTTTATGCTTAGCAGGGAGCTGGGAGGAACATTTAATACAAATAGAACAAATTTTAGAATTATTTAAAAATGCAAATTTAACCGTTAACCTTAATAAATCAAACTTCTGCAGACAACAAATAGAATACTTAGGTTTTTTATTAAAGACAGAGGGGATCAAACCACAAGAAAACAAAATGGCTGCAATTAGGAATTTTCCAAGACCGAAAACAGCAAGGCAACTGAAGGGATTTTTGGGTCTTACCAATTTTTACCATAAGTTTTCAAAGAATTACGCTTTAGTTACTGCACCGTTACAAGAACTACTAAAAAAGGGGGTAAAATTTAAATGGACCACAGAGGTTGAAGAAAGTTTCAGTAGGGTTAAAAGGGAATTTGTAGAAGTTGTCACATTACGGCACCCAGATAAGGATAAAATGTTTTATTTGCAAACAGATGCTTCGGAAATCGCAGCTGGTGGACAATTGTACCAAATTGGGGATAACCAGGAGATAAGCGTAATAGGGTACACCAGTCGTACATTTAAAGGAGCCGAGAAATTCTACAGTACAGCCGAAAAAGAGTTATATAGCGTCGTAATATGTTTAAGGAAATTTAGAAAATATGTTTTAGGGAAAAAGTTAACAGTAATAACCGACAACAAAGCCATTACTTTTATGAATAATTGTAGATTACTGAATGCACGCATGACCAGGTGGATTTTATTAATACAGGAATACAACATCCAAATTCAACATTGTAAAGGAAAGGAGAACGTAGTAGCAGACACCTTGAGTCGATATCCTGAGGATAACGCCGAAGTCAAAGAAACAAGTGACGAAAGACTGGTCGAAATATTATTATTAGCAAAAGGGTTTAGTGTAGAAATAGGTAAAATGTTAACAAATTTTGAAGTAATACAAGGAAGAGATCAAAATTGTAAAAATATAATTGAAAATTTAAATAATAATAACCAAAAATTTAAGGAACATTACCAGGTCTGTAAAAATAAGTTATTTAGGAAAGAAAAAGAAATATGGAAATTAATGATACCACCGGATTATGTCAAAATATTAGCAAATGAAATACACGTAATGTATGGACACATTGGTATAAATAAATGTTATAAAATATTTAAAGAAGATTTTACGGGAAACAAAATTGCTAGGTATATAAGGGAAGAATTAATAAAATGTCAAAAATGCCAGAAATGTAAATTTGATCTGAAACATCGAAATGGGGAGCTAATACCGATCATACCATAAGGAGTGGGAGAGTTAATCTGCGTGGATTATTACAGATGTTACCAAAGTCAACAGGAGGATTCAAATACATCTTTGTGATGATCGACGCATTTACAAAATATACGAAATAGTATAAAGTCAGGAACACTACTACAAACACCACACTTAAACAAATAGAAAAATATATACAGGAAATACAAGTACCTCAATACATATTATCAGATAACGGAACACAGTTTACTTCACCAAAATGGGAAACAGGATTAACAAAATTAGGGATACAGAAAAGAACAGTAGCGATCAGGAATCCACAAGGGAACATGGCCGAGCGGATTATGAGACAAATTGGACAATTTTGCAGGATATTAATAAAGGACAGGCATCAAGATTGGGGAAAGATAGTAGAAGTAATAGAATCATGCATCAATGAGTCGTATCATGACACCATTGAAACCACACCCGTAGAGGCGCAGTTTAAAAGGAGACCGACACGTAGTTGGGCCAGATATCTCATCAAACCAGATGACCAACGAGAGCCAATTATCAGCGACGCGGAAATTTACTTACGTATAAAGAACAAACGAGAAAATTATGCAAGAAAATTTAATGAGCAGCACCCACCCACCGAGTATAAAATAGGAGAGCAAGTATTGGTCAGAGCATGCATACCTTCAAAACTAATCATAAAAAGATATCACAAGTTTTGCGAGCTGTATGAAGGACCCTATAAAATAGTAAATAAATTAGGAAATAGTACATATAGGTTAGGACACATAAATAAAAATAAAATTAGGGGAATATTTAATTGTAGGTTATTAAAGAAATATTATAATTAAGGACATTCGGATAAACTTAGGCAGTAAACAAAACATAAACAATAAAGGAGAAAGAGTGAAAGGAAAACCATAAAAGGGACTAGGGTTGACCACAAGAGGAACAATAGAAGAAAGGTCTATTGTAAGACAGTGGATAACCCCAACACATAAAGGGCATTGTAAGAAAAAGGTTCTTTACAATCTATTGTTAAAGAAACGGGCGTAAGAAAAATTTATCTTGAAGCATTTCAAAGACAAATTTTATCTGGGGACAGTATAACGATCTCAAACGTTCACAATGGATAAATAATTAATTAGGCCTAGTATCAAATATTAAAATAATAATAATAATCAATCAAAAAGTTAATATTAATAAATATTTGTATGAATGTGTAAAAAGAGACAAAAACACATGTGAACAAGCAACCTTACCGAGAGAGCAGCTGCAAGGTTAAGTTTGGAAGATAACTGTACAAATTGACAAACGTGACAAGGACAAGAGAAAGAAGACATTCTGTTTTCCTTAAGAGAAGAAAGTTCGCCGACAAAAAAAAAAAATAAGTAGAAAACATAACGGAGTTTTGCTATTCAACGCAGCTGCGTGTCATAAAACTGGGAACCAAGAAAAAAATGAGAAAGCGAATACCTAACGGTATCTCCGAGGGCGAAGTCAGCGCGCGTAAGAAAAAATTAACGATTTTAGAAAGTTAGAGGTCCAATCAGAAGAGGCCTGAGTTTTAAAAAATGAGATTTTGACCAATAAGCGAAGAGGACGCTACACTTGAAATTCGAGAGAGGTTAAATCCAACGGAGAGGAGAGTCAGTCTAGAACTGGGGTTGAGAGCGTGTAGGCTTGGCTTACAGCTAGGAATCAGAGTAGGAGGTGTTAAGAATTAAACTGAGGGTTTAATTCGAAGTCATCGAGTAATTTAAAGGCAGAGTCGCCACAAAATTTAGTAGTTTTTCTTTTGAAGTTGTTAGTAATCATAATTAAAATAGAGTCAAAGAGTATAAAATTTATAAAAGAAGAGGAGAGAATCATCGCGTCGAAATCAATAGTTAGTCGAGAACGAGTAAGGAGACCAAACAGAGTTTAGCGGACGTAACACCAGAGATTCACCATCCGTAAATGAACCAGTGATTGCAGCATCCGACCTCCCAGGATAAGGATACGTCTTGTGTTAGTGCATCGTTAGTGATTGTGTTGTGTACAAGTGCCAAAATATAGCGGACGAGGAGAATTGTTTGATAAGTACAAAATTTCATAATTAATAATCATTAGAGTTAGTATTTCACTGTGATGAGTCATAAAAGTTCCCATGCCCGAGATAAGAGTCAAGTTTTTTTTTATAATTTAAATTAAAAGTAAAGTAATTGAGCTAGCCGGCAAAATAAAAGTAAATTTGGAAAAATAAGTTAATTAAAGAAAATTGTTTTGTTTTTTGTTATAAAATTGATATAAATTTAATAAGAACGTTAGACAAGATCTCTAGAAACATTGGTAGAGTTTTGTTTTTTATGTAAATTGAATAATTAATTTAGATTTTAAAATTGTCATCCATAATATTGTGTATTAGAGTAAATTAGTTTTAAAGAATGCAAGTGTGAGAGAATGAAGTAGTCTTAAGATATTCAATGAATAGTTAATTGAATTGATACTTGTTTGTTATAAAATAATTGTCTGATAATAAATACAGAAGATGGTTAAAGGGTAAAAACTTGTTTTTGTGGAAATAATTTAACTAAACCATCCTAGTTTTCAAAATAATTTAAATAAATTAACTTTTAGAGTTAATAAAAATTAAAAATAAATATATACCAAAAAAATCCTTTTTGTTATAATATTCTCGTTTATTTTTATTTGACTAACATTACTAGACATTTTAGCTAATATCATTCAAAATTTAACCAAAACATAACCGACGTTCTTTGGGGGCTTTTCAAAGAAATGCTAGGTTTTAACAACATTTTCACTGATACTAAATCCCTCCATTTTTTACGCCAATCAATATCGGAAATCCCTTTAGGAACAGGTTTATAATTTGTCCTCATGCCATACAGTCTAAAGCGTTTAATATATGACTCATATGTATTTACTGCATGTACTATTTACTACTCATATTTCAATTGCTCATATTAGAAAAAAATATTATTAACTAAAAACGTTTGGCTAATTTTCTATAAAATTTACCTTCAATATAACCCAGAATGTTGACGTCATGGGGGGGGGGGGTTTCCAAATAATCCCGTGTTATCAACAGCAATAACAACACATTTTCAATGTCAAGAAATAATTTATATTAAATTAATATTTCACCACAAAAAGGAAGCTTTCACAGATTGTGATACACTACCTAAAGTCAAATCAGTGTTATCAGAGAATATCACTGGAAGGCAAGTAAATCACTGTTAGTTATCACACCAGAGTTCCACATTCGTATCCTAGTAGCTGTTAGGAAATATAGTGATAATAAATATTAGGATTTCTATCCTAAATCCCACGACAATGGACTGAAAGTTGCAAATTACTCAAAAGGGGATGCAAACGCTAACAATCTGGCCAACACACAGAACAGGAAACTATAAAACCTAAACAGATATAGGTCAATGGACATTCAAGAATTTGATGGAGTTTAACCACTCTGATGGAGACCGACGACGACCGCGACAGGATAACGATATTCCATTCACTACAGATTAGTTTACTTCCAGAGTTTCCATAGATTGGCCATTGAGGGTTTTCTCCACTATTAGTAATAAATGATATTGTTTTGGGGATAAATAAATAAGTTTATTAACAGGTTACATATATTAAGTTAAAATAATAATATATTAAATAATATTTGATGAAATATTAGAACATAATGTAGAAGTATGTATGTAAATATTGGATAGAAGATTAAAATACTTTAACATTATGCCATCAGATTGTATTAGACAAATTGAATAAATCAATTGTATAAAAATTTAATTTGTAACTTTTTAATATTTGTACATAATTATCAATCGATTATGTTGCATATCTATTGAAAACTATAACTGGATACGACACCTGTATCATAGCCTAGGCCTTGTTGGAAAGTAAAATAAAAATATGACATAAGAAAAGAACTAGTATAAACGAGGCCTGAGCAGTCAGAGCTACGACTAATACAAACTTCATCAGATAAAATCGCTATCCATAGGCCTGCACTACACAGATAACGGCAAGAAACTGATTGTGTAAATAATGGAGACAAGAGAAAGTTCCCCTAACTGTTTATAGTGTACAATCCTTTGTCCCCCCACTTTCAAGAGTTTAGTCCTCGATCGCGACATGAATTCCATTTGTGGAATAAGAGGAAAATATTCATCGTTGTTTAGAGTAGTAGCATTTTTATCTTAATTTTAATTCAATACTTTATTATTAGACGACATAATGATCCTTTTTCTAACCTGGCTTGGTAGTTAGGATTGACTAGTAACTTTATTATACGACGCTTATTATATTTCATTTATATAGGTTCTTCTATATGTAATATATTTGCTTATTCCCAATTTAATTTGTGATAGTTGGACTAAATATTTTCATCTGTTTTCGATTTTGCCGTTAGGTATAATATTTCTATCATTTAGAAATTTTTCCGAATATTTCATTTCATGTTCACTAATTGTTATATTTAGAGGTATTTTTGTCTCGCACCATATACTGCCTATCATTCACATTTAAAATTGTAAACACAGTTTTTAGTGACCGGAATACCATTGATACTCTATATTTTTACTGTATGTTGCCTAGTAGTCTTTTGTTTACTAAAAGCATTACGTATTTCATATTAACTAGCAACAATCATAACTTTTTCCGTATAGCCAGGCAAGTGTGTGATCGTTATGTACGATGAGAGTTTATCATTGTCTTTAAACTATTTTTTACTTCCTTCGTTTTTTATTCATTTATTAATTTTTTTACATTGGTAAATTATAAATTGAGGATATTAATCCGTAACTAAATCATACCTAAACGATTTCGTGCTTGGTTTAAACGCTTTTTCATCAAACAATAATAATATGAAAGGAATGAATCAGGATTATGATAGTTAGAGAAATAACTTACGTATCGACCAATGTTACAATTTATGCTGTGAAGTCTTAAAGACATTCCTACATCTCTCAACAACGCATCTAAAAATATAAATTTGTTATTGGCTTCGTCAAAACAATAAAAAAAAAAACTTTCTGTGATGAATTTAAATGGATTTAGTTTTGAAAATTAATGCATAAAAATTGTACTAACACCATGTGTTAGAGGGATATGTGCAGAAATTAGTTCCAAAAGATTCTTATTTTATTGGAAATACAAGAGAGAAATCGGCCAAAGGAATTTGAAATAACACAAGGATTATTGCCACCTTTAACAACAACTTTGTTTATTACATTAAATTTAGTAGATCATTATAACTGGTTGTACTCAAGCTCTCTTCTCAAATAAAAATAAAAATATTTTTTAAGACAAGGAAAGAGTCAACAGTTTGAGAAACTTTAGTAATTAAAAACGCTGAAGATTAAGTATTTTTTGTTTGAGTAACATGTTAATGTGAACTTAAAATTTAGGTCTATTCTTTCCTCTGACGTTGTATAGGTTATCTCTCAAATTAATATCTTAAAACACATTTAAATTTTCTAATAATCCAAAAGGACCTTATACTACCATAAATTGCAAATTATATGATACTATAATATTGTAACGCCCGTTATTTAAAGAAAAATTTATGTCAAACCTTACTTGCCAACAAGGCAGATTAAATTAAAATGCTTTGTAAACCTTCCCTGCATAATGCTACCATCTGGTGAGCGGTTCTGGAAACGATGTCGCCCGATCTGCCAATTAGACGTTGACCCCAGTCATGTTGATTAAGATGAGTCAGTTCTTACCTCAAACGCAGTCTAGTCGATTCTCAATGTAGATATAATGTAAAACTTCAAGTTAATTCTTCTTATTTAATTTACTTCGGCTTTTCTTCTAAATTCATTTCCAAAAAATAGACAAATCATGTACAAAATTTAAAGGCTCGTAAGTGTATATTGCGTAACTCGCCGAGTGGTCTTCCTGGATGATTTCCTTTCACGCAAAAAGCTCGTAAGCTTTGGAAACACAACTCCAGGTAACAGGATTAAATTGACCATCTTAATTTAATTATGTCTATATCTTTTAACTTTAATTGCAGTTATGTATTGTCTAGAAATAGTTTAATCATGATTAGTTTTCTTTGAATTGTCAGTAATTTCTTTTGAAAAACATAATTTCTTATAAAAGTAAAGTAACCATTTTTCATTTAAAAATTAACAAAATCAAATTATAATCTTTAAAATAGTCATAAAATCGAAAAATTAATTAGTCAATCTTTCTTCTTTATTAAAATCTTTTATTTTCTATTTTCTTGCAATTTGTACCAGTTTTGGATCTCAGACAAAGACTGAGCTATATTGGTTTCTTTATTAATAAAAAACTTATTTTCTAATTTTCTTGTCAAGACATTTTGTAATTGTGAAAATATTTTTTTCTTTTAATTAATTTCAACCTAACTTCATTACATATAAAAAAATCTTGTTAAACAACCTGTATAAGTTTGCCTAAACCTCTTTTAACAAGTCACTTTTTGTGCAGCAAAATGCTGGTTCAAGGTCAGGACTAAAGGCAAGTTGAAACACAACTCAGGACTTCCTAGTTCATAAGAGCTCAACTTTACAAAAAGAAAAATATTTTTTTGAAATGTGCCTCATGTTATCAAAAAGAACTTTAGTTCTGTTTCTTAAACAAAAACTTAATAAAAAAAATAAGGTGTAATAAAGTGACTTCATCTTGGTGACTATTCCTTGTGAAACAATAAGTACAAATTTTAAATTAATTATTGGATGGGACTGCATGCAAATTTTCGGCCTCCACGACCCCAAAGGGGTTATTTTTCAAAATTAAAATAAATATATTGACGTCAATAAAATAAAATTTAATTTACCTTTTATATTATAAACTAATTTTTTTTATTATTAGTTAATCAACTTATTTTTAAGAAATTTAATAAAATAAGTTGTAATAGTTTATAAGCAATTTGATAATGAAAACTTGTTACATTTAATATACACTTTGAACTTAAATTTATTCTCAATAATAAAAAAAAAAATTTTAACAAATTTATTTTACTTTTAAAAATTTCATTTGTAACAGTTGTATGGGGGGGGGGAACGATCAAAGTAATTGTAACTTTTATTAAGGGCATGTAATTTTTTTTTTTAAAGAAACTTGTTTATTAATAAGTATTTGTTAATTGGTTAATTGTTGGCTGATATTTACTTTTGTGAATGGTCAATTTTTTTTACGGGTTAATAAATTTCCGCACTGTTTAGAAATTGTTACCTTTTATTTTAAACATGTTACCAATCTGGTTCCAATAATTCTTAATTCCTTATAAAAACAAATCGCCTGGTAACAATATATATATATATATATATATATATATATATATATATATATATATATATGACTTTTAATTTATTAGATACAACATAACAATAAGACAAATATTGTCACAGATTTGTAATCCTTTTAATAATATATCATGTTAATTTAATGGATTCAGTATGATAACATGTTTTCCTTTGTTATTTTAATGGTAATGTAAAAAAAGAGTACTTTTCATTAACGGTAATTCACTTCCTGTGTACCACTATAAACTAAATTAGCTTTACTAAGAAATAAAGAAAATAACAATTGTTAACAAAAGCTTTTTATTTTCATTATAAATCGTGCTTCTAGAATCTCATTGAATATTATTATTATTATTATTATTATTATTGTTAGTATTAATATTTAATTAATTAATGTTAATAATAAACTATTATTACTTTGATTACCACTAATATTGTTAATATAAAACAATGAAACCACTCCCACAAGTTTGGTACACACACACACACACACACACGCACACAAATAAATTAAAATATTTATTTACCTTGTGTTATTATAGTTCCCTGATGTACATTTCGGTAACCAAATTACCATTATTGGAGGGATCTGAAATATATATAGTAATGGTATACTGTAGTTAAAGTAATAAACGACATGAAATCAATGTTATCACTAAAAAAATATTAATTACAATATGTAGAGAGAGAGAAGAACGTTGGAGTAATAAAATCAAAGAGTATTCAAATTGTACATTTATGCCTTTGCAATTTCAGACAATAAAAATATCGACATATTAAAATAAAATTGTTTCAAAATGATAAGTTAAATTAAGTAAATAAATATGAACAAATTTAAATAGATATCAATAATAATTATTTTATCAACAAAACACATGAATTATTTTTATAAGTAAATGCATTCAATATATATATATATATATATATATATATATATATATATTATAGTGTTAACTTGAAAAGAGCAACTTAAAAATAAAGTAAAAATAAAACATAAGGAGTGTCAGATAAAAAAAATATTCTATTTAGTACAAAACAAAAATTTGAAATCTAATAGTTCATAATATTATAATTATAGTTCATTAATATAATATATAGTTATAGTTATAGTTCATACATATATATAGATAGTTAGTTTATTATAACTATAATTAAAGTTCATTAATATTAATTAATACATAAAAACAAAAGCAAAACCATTAAATGACATAATTTCTCATACAATAATGATAATACGTTGATTCAAGATTGACAATAAATTGCAAGAATTAAAGGAAACCATTAGATATTCCACATCAAAATGTCATTGACTGTCAGAAATTCTATTATTATTGCTTATTGCTAATAAAATTAAACTTTGTGTATAGGCTGACCGGATTCCAGAGAAGAAAGATGTAGCACTTGAACAAATTTGTTTCTAGAATATACCAAAGACATGAGTTTAATGTATTAACACAATAATAATTAAATAAAATTATGATTAATGTAGGTATATAAAAATGTAAGTTTGAATGAGACAAGATGGATCTACCTAGATATCTCCGAAAAATGTAAATAATGTTACAAAATTATATATTAAATAAATGAATTTAACAGCAGCTGGTCGGTTGTCCAAAATCAAAGGAGACGTTTGTAGTAATCACTTCTTCATTTTACTGACTCGTAGTCTCATAATTGAAATTCTAGTATGAGATTCATGTAGAAAAGTAATTATTAACAAAAATAAGCAAATTCAAATTAAACCTTTTTAAGGAACTCGTAATATGTTCCATACATCATTATAACTTTTATTTGAACATAAACAAAAGATGCAAGTAATTGTATTCACTTAAAACCACAAAAATTCTAACTCAATTAAACATTTATAATATATTGATCCTACCTTACAAAACTTAGATTTAATTTGTTGTTGTTTTTTTTTTTTTTTTTTAACACTTTGGTGACATTTTTTCCACATTATCTGCACTGCGAGCATTTTGTCATATATTTTGTAATTGACACTTTATTTACTAATTCATTTTGAATAACGCCTTATGTTATTAACGTAATCACTTATTATGGATATTATAGAAATACATATGTACATTTACAACTATGGGAATATTTTATAGACTCATATGCAGAAATATATAAATACGAAGATGGCAAGTGCTAACTCCTTGACAGGTGTAGTAAGTAAAGACTCTATTTGTAGACGAGGCTAAGTTTAAACCACTAAAATGTGTTTTAAACATTAATATTGCAAAGGATATATCTGATACATTTTTGCTAACGATTGATGCGAAATAACTTGTAGTAATTATAATATTAACCATAATTTAAAGTTTGGTATCGCCACCAATTGCACATTAATATGTGTGTTTCAATTCAAGAATAAAAATATTCACTCTTTAGCTTTTCAATTTATTTTTGTAGATAAGGTGGTTACGTGTTGTCAAATATACACTGATGTATATTATTTTATACACATCTCTACCATATGTTATTAAAAAAAAATAAAATAAATAACGAGAAAATTTCAAAATAATAGCAATGTTTAAAATGTGTTCGTCACAGCATTTACTTTACATCTCAATAAAGTATAGTTGTAGACTTTGAAAGCATAAATAAAAAACGACACCGTATTTAATGTTTCACTAGTAAAAGTAACCAAACACTGTACATTTGCCTCTAAGGAAACTCAGTGATACTAACGTAAATTTTTCTTTTAACCATGAGTAATGTATGAAGTTCCTCTTTTATTTAAAGTTTATTGTTTTCTTGGAAAGTAGTTTTACTCCGTAGTAGTACTAGTGCAATATTTCTAAAATAAATGGGAAATAAGAAGTTTGATTGTAAGATCATATTTGATAGTATAAAATTATATTTAGCAGTTTATAGAACAGTACAATAGAAAATATATGTAATTTACTGTATACAATAATGACATGTTATAATATATACATTACAATAGAATATTCACAAATCATAAATATTAAAAAAATATAAATTTTGCTATATAAATTATAATGTTCATAAAATGCAATACAGAGACTACAGAAGTTCTGTATATATACAACAACTCTGGATAATTTAATTATTTGTATGAAAGAGGGACTTTGCATATTATATTTGGAGGTTGTAAGAGGGCATAAAACCAACAAACACGTCTTAGTAAAAATGTGAAAGGTAAATACTTAGTTTTCTCTCAATTGTCTATGCGTGAGCGTGTTTTTTTATCTAAAAAATAAATAAATATACAATCAAAAAAAAAAAATTATTAAAATATTTGTTTTTATTATTGACACATTTTGTTCAATTTTAAACTTTTGTTTTGCATTTCATTACATAACCTTTAAATGATCCTATTATTATTTTAAAGTATATTTTTTTAAATTGTGTAAGCCAAATAAACAGAAAAATCTTATTTTATACACATTTTTGATCTATTTAATGTGCTCAAGATCATATCGTTGTTTAATAATAACTCTAACCATAAATGGATTATTATTCAGCGTTCATAATAAAATCAAACAATGAACACTCGGTGAAAAATCACGAATTATATAAAAATTTATTATTATTTTGATGTCTCAATCATTTAAAAAAATTCCTAATTAAACAAGTCACAAAGTATACTTATTATATTATTATTTCTACTAATAACTATCCTCATCGTAATCCAGATCATACAACAAGGGACCAACACCCTTCCCGAAAAAGTGAAATAACCAAAGGTAAAGAGAAGCTCAAACTTTTGGACAATTTTTATAATTTTAACAATTTTTGAACGCTCACTATTTACGTTCAGAGATGTCAAAATACATCGCTCTATTACTTATTAAACCTTTGTTATCCTCATTGTTTTCGTTGAGTAAATGTTTTGCTCATTGTTCAAATATAGGGAAGCTCTAAAATTTAAGAAGAGCTCCAGAGATACATTCTAAACCAGGAGAGCTATTCAACTAAATATTATCGTAAAAGAAAAGGATATTATTATGAATAAAGACAGGCCTATTATGATCAGACGATATATTTAATACAGAACTAATGACATTTAAAATTAGATACAAGAATGTATTGAGATGACGTCAGTGGTCGTGACTTAGCGCTGACGTCACATTGTCCATCTAGCGTATTCGTTTTTTGTACGCACATCGATAGCTTTGCGAAACTGATATGAATTGTATGAATGTTTATGTATAAGGTTGGATTAGTTTTCTGAAAGGAAATTTAATGAGGAATCTACAGGTGTTGGTTGAATTTTGATTTTTTTTATAAACATAAAGTGAACATTTGTTTAATAACAATTTCTGATAACTAGTTCAAATTAAAAATTTAACGTTATAAACTTGAGCATTGAACAAACAATAATTGATATTTCATGTCCATGTACCATAATTTTAGGATGTATAAATACTATTATATCTATATAAAATTCTAAATCTTTAAATTAACTCTTGAAAAAATAAAACATGTTTATAAAATCACAAGAACATGTTATTTTATTGACTAAATAAACTGATCAATAATTTAAGGATATTCTAACTAAACAATTTTATTTCTTTTATAAAGGTTTGGCAACATGCTATTATGCACTCCTCCCAAGGGGACTTATTTATCGTACTCTCCGAATGGCCTACCGACTATAACCTTCTCTTTACCAGGCATTATTCCACTCCGGTACCACTCTCGCATTTCATCAGATTGGTGCCTGCTTTTGTCCTGTTTAGGTCACCTCTTCAGCTATTGTTATGGCTCTAGCGAACCTTCCTCCTTTTTACATCGCAATACAGCCTCGATATACCTTGATATTGCTTCCCATTTCTCTATAGATGTTAACATCATTTGCATAATGGACTCGGTTGTTAGGTCTCCTACCTTGTTCTTGATATCTCTCCTCTATTGAGAAAAACATAATCAAAACACGTATGTTCCACGTCATCGCTGGCGTCTCTACACCTTATGATGTTAGCTGATGTAACCTTCCCCATCTTTTCCAGGTATGAGTGTAAGTATCCGTGACCTGTCAGAAAATGAGTGATGAAAAAATTTACCATTAAAAAACATCAAGTGGTTCCTTTTTATTTAGTAGAAGCAGCTGAGCATGCACCTTCCAACCTTTTATATTTATTGTAGTGGTTTCTCAGATTGTTCCCCCTTTTTTTATGGAATCTCTTGAAACAATTCAATAGTGGATGAATTTTATAAATAAAATTATAAAAATAATACATTTTGAATATTTTAATTTTTCGTCATAATTGTAAAGTTATTAAAAATTATTTATTTAAAAAATACAGAAGAAAATTTATTTCACTTGTAATATAGACATTTTATATTGTTTTAGTTATTTGGCTACTGGCAATTCCAATAAAACTAAAGCATTTTCCTTCCGAGTTGGATGTTAAAAAAATTACAAAGGAAGTTTTCAAAGAAATTTAGGATGTTTGTAGGTTTTTACCTACCTACGCTAATCGACAAAACGTGAAAACTAGCTGAGATTGGATTTCGTGAAATAATAAACTTCCAAAATTTTAGGGATCATCTACGGGAATCGAGAAAATATAAAATGTCCACTCAGCAGTGGAAACTTGAAATGACTTCTGCTATAAAGAATATTTTCCTGTAGTTTTTTGGCTGTGGTTGACCCCTTTTACAAATTTCTAGTAGTGGATATTGACAATTATGGGAGGCTATTATTTCACAAACACTACCACAGTATTTTTGAAAACTCAACTATTACTCTTAATTTCTTGTTGGAAAAATAATTCTCCATGCAAATCATCTACCAAGGGCTAATACCAGTCCCTCACATATTAGTTGGTGATGAAGATTTTGGATTACACATATTTTTTAATTTCCCATATCCCAACTAACAACGACCAACATAAAAAGGAATTCAACTAACGACTCTCAAGTGCACGACTAGATCAAAAATTTGTTTTTTCATTGACCTATAGTGTTGCATTGTCCACTTATGTTGCTATGTATATAATTAGATAGTTATAAACAACATTTGCGACGTGGCAAAGAAGTAGATGAGCAAACGGAAAATTAAAAGCCTTAGATCACATACTTCCTCAACCACTAAGCTAGGAGCTAACAACGCTGTAGTAGAAGTTTGCGAAGACTTTGTTAATTATTACATCTATAATTGAAATACATTTGAACTATGATCGATATAAGTCCTATCTCACTCCATGTCTCTGTTTTCTTATAATTAAAAAAAAATAAAAATTTTGTTTGCTGTCCACGGTCAGAGTAAATTGGGTAGTTTCTAAACTTTCATTGAGTTTTTCAGTGCCCTTTTCAACAAAGAATGCTACACCATAGACGGCCAACAGACTCGAAACTCATAGGATCGCCTACGTTATGTCCTGGTTATGTATGCTATCGCCAAGCTGTGAAAGAGATGGTTATATATTAAGAAACACTGATTGCTGTTCAACCCGATGCGGGCGGAGTTTGCAGAACGTAATTGCAGCCCGCTTTCTGTGTGCCTGGGTCTTAAAAAATTACAGAAAGAACGGGAGAGAAAGTACTGTTTGTTGGTGGTTGTCAGTGGAAGGGGAGTAGAGCAGACGTTAGTAACCTGGTGAGTCACTCACTGTCAGGAACAACACAACACTATTTCACAGTTGCTAATACTCCGAACATTTATTTATCTCTTTGTTATAAGTGTTGTCCTCAATAGTTTTAAATAAGGGAGCTATGAATAATATGTATGAAGCTCTAGCGTTCATACGTAAAAGGTGATTATTTCATGGATATTTTTCTGTTTCAAAATAGTACTTAAACCTCCCTGATGCGGCGTACGGGTCAGCTTGATCCACTACCATTAACGGCCATGTTCTTCATTAATTCACATGACCAATTTTAATTGCGACGAGGACGTTAAGGATTTTTTTCATTAGCAGCAAGGAATCGTAAAAGCCATTAGATACTAAGTTGTATTTACATGAAAAATTGTTCACACATTGAGATTAATTGAACTTGCAAAATAATCATATGGGTCTCTCTATCAAATCATATATACTAATATTTTTGATAATATAATAATGACAATGTAACTGAAGGTTGGAAATGACAGAATGATTATTAATAATCTGTGTTGCAGAGGAGAAAACAGGCACATTATTACTGTCATTCAATCACTAAAGGAAATGTGTTTTCATCAAATTCAATTTTAACTTCTTCAAAATTCCCAAAAACCAAAATTGTATATTTAGGTGAGGAATATAACACTTTATTATGAGGCATAAAACACCTAAAAACTCTGTGTTTGTCGTATGTGCAAAACTCATGGAGCTATTTTAATAAAATTGGGTATGTAGTCATTATATTCAGACTCATTTCTCGTTTATTTGATATGTCAAAATTGGAGTATTATTGCAAGGAAAAAAATAATAAATATTATCTCAAATTTTAACAAACAATAGCCTCTAAGGACCCTCATAAATAGCATTGGTCACCATATCTCTACAATTGTTGATTAGTGATTTAAGGGTAAAAAAATAAAATCTCGACAATGGTTTAGTTGTGAGGACGGGTGATTGACGAAGTTTGTTTCATGTTTTTATTTCCTTTATTTTAACTGAAAGTGATATAAGAGAATCTACGAGTATAAATAATTATTTAAATCAGTGCATATATATGTAAAGAGTAATTTAATGTAGCAGTTATATTTAAGCAATGGAGATTTAAATTTAGAATATTATCAGATACACACAATATTAGTGTATTATGGAGTTCATTTTGTACCCTTGGCGTATGTAGTTTTGCTTGTTCTTTTTGTGTGTATTGTTTTGCCAAATTCAATAATCATGTTTAGTTTTAAATAGAAATTTCGTTTTTGAATTTTAGTCCTAGAAGTATTGTGTGTGTGTGTGTGTGTGTGTGTGTGTGTGTGTGTGTGTGTGTGTGTGTGTGTGTGTGTGTATGTGTATGTGTGTGTGTGTATATATATATATATATATATATATATATATATATATATATATATATATATATATATATATATATATATATACATAACTGCTATCCAAATAAATCCGCAAAAAAGACATAGTTTTTTGTCACAACACATTCCTCTCTGTTTCAATCGATTTTATTTTAAAAATAAACATATTATAAGAACAGAATTATCAATAATTTACATTTATGCTATAGGTAAAAGTTAATAGTCACACTATGGTTATTTGGTAACGATTATGTGTTATACACTACATAATAAACGTATTATGAATACAACCCTACAAGAAATTACAAAGGTATCTGCTTTGATTACAATCAATTATTAGGTTAATATTAGTAAATAATACTATTTTAAGTTGTTACTCCTTAAACGAAGTCATTAAAGTAAAAATTAAGTTTAAATTTAAACGATATTTATTTATTTTAAAGATTTATTATTTTCTTATAAATATATAGGTTATAAATGTTAGCTTTGTGAATGTTGGTAACGATTCTGCATTGCATTGTAAAATACGGTTATTTTAGCGGACCTTCCAATAGCTGAAATTTATTGTTGCTTTCCACTTTTATTCCCAGAGGTAAAATTCATTAATGTTTTACAGTTTGTTTTCCAGTTTGTGGTAGTATTTCCAACTACGGCAAAATGTAATTGTGTGTAAATTGGTATTTTATTAACTCTAACAAACAAAAATAGGACAAATTTATGAAAATGAATGTGTCTACATTTGACAAATGAAAGAGTATTTTAGTAATTAATGAACATATATTTAACATACAACATAAGTATCCGCAAAGCATTTTAACAAAATATATAGTATAGTATATGGATTGAAATAGACTATATGATTACTTTAATAACATTCAAATAATTTTACATATTATTACTTTTGTTTTTTGACACAAGTATTCGCTATTGCTTCAATTTTCCTATATTTATACATATACTAAAGTAAAGGTAGATAGGGATAGTATTATGATTTTTATATAAAAAAGAATACAAATTCATTTTAATGTTTTTTTAAAGTTTTTATAAGAAATCCAATAACGTTGTTACGTACAATTTTTCACCCTGTTAAAAACTAGAAATTATATATCACTATCCATTGAATGTTGTTTAGTTCATTATTTTGAACTCTAATGGTATTAGTTTGTCTGAAAATGAATACAAAATGTGTCAAAAATGATTAATGTAAAGAAATATACGACTGTGTTTAGTATGTTAGAGCCGTGATGTCTTATCGCACCTTTATTTATAGTGTTTATTTCCCTGAACAACCCTTTTTACTGTATCAACTCCATTCTTATACTTACAGTTTGTACAATGTCATACATTTTCAAAGCTTTCACATTTTATATTTAAGGAATTAAATTGACCAATAGTTATTTCTATTTTAAACACATATCTAATAATAATAAATTATTGAGCTTGGAACTAGAAATTATTGGACTATCTGAGGATGATATATAAAGAAGAACGCATTATAGGCTACTTGGTATACCAAGAATTATTTTTATCAAATTTCTCTAGTAAATTTGGGTTATTCCAATATACTTACAAATCATTTTTCCTTAAGAAGCAAATATGTTACTTAACCTTAATGTATTGGACTTTGACAAGCTATTTTTAAAATATAATGTATATCTTACTAATAAATCTGTAAAAACATAGTAAATAAGTAATGTGTTATATAACACATTTAAACTAAAATTAAAGAGTTCATAGCTGCAATCAATATTACCTTTTTATACATAGTATTTAATTCAATTAACATTCATATATTTTCTTCTTTTATAAAAATGTTAATTAGTACAGTTGAAACACTGTTGCTTTCCACTTTCATCCCCATAAGTAAAATTCATCAATGGTTTTAAGTTTCTAGAACTCTTTCCAACTAGGTTAAAATGTAATTGTGTGTAAATTTGCAGTGTTATTAACTCTACTAAATATACAAGGATCATTTAGGAATTGTTCTTTTTATCATGACTGTTTCATCTACACAGAAATATTCAAATTAATGAATTAAAGGTTAGTAATCACACGCAAAATTAAATACATACTTTTTTTTTTATACTGGGCTGTGATAACCTCCATCAGAGGCCTCACCGGCGTCGACCTAAAGGTCTTTTGCCTCAAATACATACTTAGATTGTGTTATAGAGAATCACAAAGCAAAAGAATAACCTGATGCAAAAGTTCAAACAACTTATATTGACGTGTTTAATTGTGAATCTACCCTTTAATAAATAAAACATCTGTGAAATAGTATATTGTTTTGATTGAAATTAAATAAGTAACTCTGATATTTGAATCTACACAAATAACTTTGAAATCGAACACTTTGTTGTCTGTTGTTGAAGTTAATGTACACAAGTACCCTTTTCAGTAAGATATATGATTTGAAATATCAATTCAAATAATGAGTTGATACTCATTTATCTCTGATATAAATATTTAGAATAATATTGAACAATCTATGGATTGCACTATTAGTTCTCTCTTTATTGAAGTAATAAATATGCTAATTGATAATTTACATTTGTTCACCTATATAAATAAGTTATTACCTCCCATACGTTTACCTAAAAGATCAAAACACTTATAATGAATCACAATTTGTTCATCCATATATATATAAGGATGAACAAATTGTGATGACAAACTTTCTTTTGTATTACCATTAATTTATATCTTCATATAATTTTATAATCATTGAAATACGAATATTTTTGTAAAGATTGGCTTAAGACGAGATTCAATAAGTAATTACTGCAACAAATAATAAATTACTGCTTAAATATATTGCGACATATAGCATGATACAGTATGTATATATCGATTATTATAGATTTTTCAAGGGTATGAATCAAAAATTTTGATTAATTTACAACAACCTAAATGATCCGTTATAAAATTTGTAATACAGAATTCAAGAAAATATTTAATATTTTGTTCATATTATTATTATTTTGTTCAAGATATTTAATTCATTGTTTCTTCCTAGCTTAAATCGAAAGTATGTTTTAAGTATGTGCATGACACTTTCATCTTACACAACCATTGGCTACATGGACTTCGGTTTATAAAACACACACTTACATACACGCGCGCGAACTCATTATTAACTTAACTAAGCTACTTTTAATACCCATCCTAATTTTGTAAAATAAGGAATAGTTAGTTCTGGGCAGAGTTTAGTAATGTTTGTTCTTATAATTATAGGCCAAAAATGACTAATTGGCTTTAGAAATGCTATGTATAAGCTTATCCTAAATCCCTGATATCAAAATGCAATAAGACATTTAGTAACAAAAAAGAGACTAAATAAATTGTTATTAGTTATTGGTTTTCGCACTTCCTTATCAGATGGAAATTATTGGCTGAAATTATTGACTGTATGAATTGGAAATTTCAAAATACAACCCTTTCCATAATAAAATACTATTAGAAAACTTAACTACAAAATCTAATTAAAAATATCACCCTGGGTTTATACACTGCTCTAACGCGGTATTAAGTGTGAAGTTATTACAATGTAAATAATTGTTGTAAAAAAAAAAAAAAAAAAAAAAAAAAAAAAAAAAAAAAAAAAAAAAAAAAAAAAAAACCTACAAATATATCAATAATCAATTTAAAATGTTACACTTCATTTAGCGCTGTAGTAAAACAATTTTTTGGTACATATTTGGTCTAAAATTTATATTTTATTTTAGAAGAGCTGAACATAACAAAAAAGGACAAAATCTATTACAACCGCTAAATTGATTTATTAAAAACCATGTTATTTTGTTTAATCTCCAAAAATGTATTATTAATTTTTAAAGATGGTTTATGTGTAATAAATTTCTGGTTACGATTCTCTTTGTTTTACATTCCTAATGATTTATTATTATTATTATTATTTTTTTTTTTATTTTAAACAGAAATTAATTCCCGATATGGACTTGAAAAATATGCAAAAATATAAGTTCCATTTAAGGAATACATCGTTTTAATTTACTTTTGAAATATAATCATTAACTTTTTGAACAGAAAATTTCATTATTATGCAGTTTGAAATGTTTCAAGTTGTATGTTCTTCTAATTAATCTTTAGTAATTATTGTTTAGATTAAACTGTGGAATCAAAATATTATATGAAATAATGGTAACTGTGTGTTTTTCCTCCTGTGTGTTGAAATAATGTAGTAAATATCTCCATTTATTTTTTAGTTTTATTTAGTTTTGTTTTAGATAGTGGTACAAAATATCCTTGGGATCAATGTGAGTTTATAAACATACACAATCGTATGCGTATTAGTGTGTAGTGTAGTATATTGTCTGTTTTTTAGTATATTGTGTTGTTTATTGTGTGATGGGTTGTTTAGATACCTATTACATAAGTATGATTTTGTATATACTTGATTTGTTCTTCATATTGTACTACAATCTTGAGTTTATGCTAAATATTATAATTAAATATGTCGTCATATTGTAATGTTGTGAATATTTTTAAATATCGATTCAAACTCAATATTAGGCCTACAATCAGATATAGAAGATCTCTCATTATTAGAATATATTGAAACAATATTCAAGATATTTCATCATGGCTATATAGTTGTCCATTACCAAAATAACTGGTTCTTAATGTTTACCTAAAATGCCATAATTGTTTCCAATAAATATATTGGAATTAGCCCAATTAAACCAATAATGGAAATAGCAGAATTAACCAATTATTGAAATAGCACAATTAAACCAATGATAGGAATAGCAAAAATGATCCAATTATAGAAGCACAATTAAACCAATGATAGAAATAACACAATTAAACCAATGATAGAAGCACAATTAAACCAATGACAGAAATAGCACAATTAAGCGATTTATATAAATAGCATAATTAAACCAATGCTAGAAATACCACAATTAAACCAATAACAGAATTATCTCAATTAAACCAATGATATAAATAGCACAATCAAAACAATGTTAAAAATATCCCAACTAAACCGATGATATAAATAGCACAATTAAACAAATGATAGAAAAAGCACGAATAAACCAATGATAGAAATAGCACAATTAAACCAAATATAGACATAGCATAATCACATACTTACAACTAAATGAACTTTACGTATCAAGTTGATTACCTTTATATCAATATTATTTTAAGATGCAATAACCAAAACATTAATATTAATGAAACTAATTCAATATTAAGAATAAAATCAACAAACTATGAAACTCTAATGCCACAGAACTTACAACTAAATTATGAATAGATAGTCTTTCTTTGTCCAGACTGATTCTCTGTTTACGTTTCTCATTGTTTCAACTGCTTTAAAATTTATTGAATCATTGTAATTTGTTTTACCGTTAGTGGTGATGTTTCAGTTTCAACTTCGCAATGGTTTTGAATCTCTTTTAACATTCTCAGTCTTTCAATACAGTTCAAACCCACTTGCTTTGGTAGAAACGTAACTGAACTTCAGTCATGTTTATTGTAGAATTTATAACATAAACGACAACAATATGTTACATCAATGAAAAACAGATACATTCATAAATAAGCTGATTTGCTATCAACATTTACATCTATGTTCGTTTCCTAGCAACAACTATTAAAATTATAATCACTCTGTCTAATATATGGATTATTTATGAAATAGTACTGAAATAATAATACTTGAAATCAAAAATGCATCTTATATATTATATGGTAACAGGCGTACATTGAGATAAAAAATTCGGTGGAGTCATCCAACATAAAAACGAATTATAAAGTAATTTTTGCGACAATCTTTTTTTCATAAATGCTCTTACCAGTAAATTAATCCCGTACTACAAATTATAACATTATATTTTTAAAAATAGTTAAAACAGTAAACTAATATGGCAATACATATAGTAGAGTGTTAGATACTTTAAAAACTAATTGGAGTGGTAGATGGTGGGGAGTGAAGTGGGGTATGGTGGGGCGGGTGGGAGTTGTGGTTGGGCGTGGTTGTGGGTGGTGGGGTTTTGTGGGGCGTGGTTTTGTATGGTATGAGAAGGTGGGGGTATGGTGGGAGTTGGTGGGAGGTGGTGGTTTGGTGTGGTTTTGCATGGTGGGAGGTATGGTGGGGGATAGTGGGGGCGTGGGCGTGGTGGGAAATGGTAGGAGGTGTTGTGGGAGTGGCTGGGCTGTTGGGGGTATGGTGGGAGGTGTGGTGGGAGATGGTGGTGGGAGATTGTTGAAGGTGTAGTGGGAGTCGTTGGGTCTTGTCGTCACATTTACACTTTGACGTCTGTGTCGTCAGATCCTTTGGTGTGTTACCTGAAGGCGAACACACTACCCACTGAGCATTCGTGTACTAGCCGAGTAGTCCCCTCAGAGGACCTCCCACCCCCTGAACAGTAACCAGAGCCCCACCATAGGTTTTACCCATATCGTAGAACTTTGTACACATACCCCTTACCGTAAGACGTACCGAGTTTTTCGCCGTCGCGAAAAACTCGCGTACGTCTTACGGTACGGGTCTGAGTCGTATCTCAAAGTTCAGGACGGTGGTATGGGTTTAAGGTGCTAGGAAATAAGAATTAGTGTACCCATAACATAGTTTATATTAAATAATGTATTACATCAACGACAACAGCAACTGTTTTATATTCATATAGGTAAGAAAGGGGGGTCGCGTCGCTTTCGGCTACCTCGTTTCGGCTACCATTCCAAGGTCACATCATATAACTTCATCTCTACTAAAAAAGAGTTTTACTGGAATTACAAATTACTGGTACAGAAAACAACTCTTTTTTGTGCTGAATTGCAGTGGTTTTTATTTTGTCCAATTTAACATTAAATTTATAGTTTAAATTTACATTTAGATCTTTCATTTCTCTTTCTAACCAATAATTCGAAACATACAATTCATCTAGATTTTGGAACTGCAAAATATAACGAATCTTATCTCTGTAATCAATTTGTTTCATTCCACACACTACTAATTCTGTCCCTTATTCCAGCACTTCCAGCCGACGACACTTTCTTGGAATAACTTTGCCTCTTTTATTTCTTGCATGCCAAGGGCGGATATTTGCTTCACCTCGTCCTGGTTGTAGAGGAAATCTTCTGGTTTTTTCCAAGCACCTGTTTAGTAGCTTAAGATGCTCTATCTTCGCAAAAGAATGATTACTAAAATTGGTAAGTCCATTCGTCGTAAAAGTAAAAATTGTTTCTTCTGTCGCTAAATGCACAATGTCCAGGTCATTGTTGCATTGTTGGAGGTTAAAACAAACCCCTCTTTCGTTAAATTTTGTTTGTCGTCGTAGACCTCAATTAGCCACAATTTGCACTTTCCTTTAAAAAAGTAAACACTTTTATTCCCATCTCTTTCTGCAAGTATTCCAAAAGTGGCATATTTCGCTTTAGTGTTAACGGTAAATGCGGAAACCTGGTAGTCTGCATGTATATCTAAATTCTTCCAAGTCTTGTAAAAATATGAGCCCATCCTCTCTCTTGTCTCTCTAATAATTTTCTCTCTCTCCTGCATTTCTTTGTATTCCTATTTAAGGAAGCAGCTTGTTCCATGTATTCAAATTTCTCCGTTTTAAGTCAATTTCTTCCAGTTCCAGTTTTCGTTTCTTCGCAGACAGTAGGTAAACGGTGGAGAATGGTTCTGTCTCCTTTATACTGTAGGGTTGTAGCTTGTTTGTAACATTCGTTCTCTTCCTTAAAATCTGTGGAAGAATATTGCTCGTTGGAACTATCCCACAGTTCTCGAGGCTTACATCTTTACAAATCACAGAGAAAGCAGTACTAGATTTCGATAAGAATGTCTCGCCACTCTTAATGTAGCATTTTTGCACCACACTAACATGCTCTCTATTAGCGACATCGTCCACCATCTCTAAGTAATTTACAGTCAAATAGTTAAAACTATATGCAGAGAGTACGTAATTAATTATTTTTTCCCTATGGTCTTGGTCGCTTGGTAAAGTAAGTTGCACTCCGGTTAACTTCCTCTTGTTACTGTTTCCCTAGTAGGCATATTGTAAAAGATTATTGTACACTACAAAGCAACTGTTCTGGAGACTGCCAGCTAATCTCGTCCACATTTTAGGGATGGCAACAGAGTAAAACGGGGCTTCCTGGAAATAAATTTTGTTGTCTTCCAGGAGTATTACTCAGTTGTTCAGAGAATGGTCGCCGCTACCGTTGTAGATCGTAGCCTCCAATCTTGTAATGCCATGCTCCTTACCCAGTAGGGACAGAAACGTCTGCCTTAATCTTGAGTTTGGACAGTTGACAAAATCCACAATGTGGTTATCAATTTGTTTTTTAACGCCAGGACTCGTAATTTGGCAGACGAACTTGTAGATTTTTACTCTTGCACCAGTAGGAGTAATCCAGGTTAGGCAATCTATCCCAACAGAGTTGTCATTGTTAACAAAATTGTATTGTAGTGTTCTTTGTACTGGTCGTCTTGGTAACGAAAGTCATGGTCCTGTGCTAAATGCTCACATATCTCTCGCTTGTTAAAAATCCCTACAAAATCTTTGGTAATGTCCAAATCCATAAGGTCGAAGTCGTGGGCTTGCAAATCCACGACTTCTGCAAAATAATATTTCGGGAATTTTTTCCTGTAGAGTAGTGAACTCTACATCCGCCAACTCTACCTTGTAGGGGATTGCAATGGGATTTTAAAATTTCTTTGCAATTGATTGCATCCCATCTGCTCCAATAATATTGCATACACGTTTCGCTATTATAATAGGTCTCTTTCCAATCAAAGGGAATGGTAATTTTACCTTTACGCCATGTCTTGCGGAAACAAAATCTGTAAATTTCCCACGAAGATAACTGTTAAATGCTCCACAGATATCCTTCTTTACGAGGCTCTTGCCTTGTTCGCAATCCGAACTGTCGGTTATTTTAACAAGCATTATATTGTAGAATGGTTGTAAGCGGAGTTAGTGGTTGTGTATTAACTCCAGACAGCAACTCTTCTCCTTGCGAATAATTAATATTTCCAATATCTGTTACCAGGTTGTTGTTGTGCAGATTTTCTTCCTGAAGCCAAAGTCCAAATCGTTCGTTGGTTGGTTTAATCCTTCTAGCCAAGAGCTCGGACACCTTATACATCTTGGAAGGGGCCATGTTCACTATTTAAGCTACTAACGTCACCTGATCTACCTCCATCTAATCTCCTTTTTTAAACATTTAATAGCGAGATATACGCATGCGCAGTATACATTGTTACCCACTGTTGTGCAGTCCGGTTGACCCAGACCAGTCAGAACCTGTCTGTATAATCTAAACACACCTTCATGTGACCTTGGAACGGTAGCCGAAAGCGACGTGACCCCCCTTTTCTTACCTAAATGACAAGTTTCACAAAAATAACCGCAAGCGAAAGGGGCTGTGAGATTTGTGATTACGTTAAAATGACCTTCGTGGAATAGCAGATCAATTGTATATTGAGGATTGGTTACGTCACCTTCAAAATACACGACACGCCCTTTATTTCCATAACTGTACACAGTTATTTTTTAATTGGGTAAAAAGTCATGGAATTTTTGCAATTCCTGCACCCCTGCATCCTCGACACCGATTTGGAAACCTGCGTCAGTCGTTAGTTGGTTCACTATGATTGTCTGTCTCTTAGCTCTGTCAATACGCATGAGCGCATAGTCTTTGTCTTTCTCTTCGTGGACTTTAGCGACTACAATAGAGCAAATCAAACAAAGAGAGTCTGTATTCTTAATTACCACAATACCCTTTCTAGCTTTACATTCTTCGTCAAAGTTATTGTAAAATCTTGGTCTAACACAGTCTCGCCCTACAGGGACTTTTACTTTAGTACATTCTACTTTAAACGTATCGCTAGACTTGAAACCTTCAGTATTGTACTGTATAATAACCGCCCAATATTTTCCAGACCCGATTGTAAGTTACATCTGTAGCGGGTCTGAAAGCTACGTACCCAGGTTCACGATTTTTTACGTTCAAATTAGTCAGTGTAAACCCTAATTGATCTTCGTCAGTCGTATTTTCAGTCATTTGATCGATTAACTCCTCTAAACCATGTTTGAACAATTCAATTTCCTCCACGTCCGACGGTGGTGAATTAAATTTAAAAACGACTTTCGTTCCGTACAAACGAAAATTTTTCACGTACGAATCACAAGTCGAAACAACGTACACGGACATTATTTAAGTTTCAATGTTAACGAGTACTACAGCTATCAAGTTTACTCAGCAAGCGTTCTAAGAATAATGAAAATGGTGAGTGCGGGGCGAGTCCCTTATATAATTTTGGTACTCCCAATCCCCACTCTCAGGCGGATAGGTAGAGGTGACCGTTATGTTTGTGGAGGTGGTAATGGTCGGAGTGGGATCGGTTACCGAACAGTATATAATCGCTCTACTGTGAGCTCAGTGATCATTCTGTACTTCGTTTGTCTACCGTTGTACAGGGTAAGTTTGACATGGCGTCAACGGCTGTTGATAAGTTCAATACGGTCGGTTATGCTGCGGTAGAGGTTTAGCGATTATGTGTTTGAAAATAGGAGTCGAATATCTTATTATCGACGAAAATATTGTTGAGTCGAAGTTTGGTGCGTGTGTTTTAACGTCTGCTTAACAATCCTGAAGACAATCCGATTGGACATTTCTACCGAAGCCCTACGCCGTCATTCTAAGCGAGTCAGACATTGCGGAAATTGTTGGGTCGAAACTTGTTGTACAGGTCATAGTAGAAAGACCGTAATTGTATAGTTACGACAATAGTTTTTACCATTAGCCAGGGACGCGACATTCGATAATTGGTATGGTCGTCACCGGAAGTCGCGTAGTTGGGGCGACTTCGCAGAGGATGATACGTTGATCCTCTCACAATGCGTAGGACTTACAAAAAGATTTAATAAAACTGCAGAGCGAAATTGAACCGCGGTTCACTCTCGATCTCAGACGACGTGTCTCACGCTATTTTATTTGCAGGGTTGCAAATTTAATACGATGTCACGTCAACGACTATCGCAATGTCTTCGCCGATTGATTGAGCAACAGCAAGAGCAACTGCAAGAGCAGCCGAAAGAGCAACCACAGGAACAACAGATACAGGTAACTTCTATCTCTTATACGATTTACTCAGAAGGAGAAAAAAGTTACGGTGCAGGGAGTAGGATCCCCAGTACCGGCACGGGGAGCGAGCAAGCAGGCTTTACCCGGGTCGTCAGCAAGCTACTGCAAGGACAAAACTGTATCAGTAGAGATAGAGAAAGAAGACCCTTTTAAAAGAAGTTCGATATTAACTCGATCGCCATCAGAAAACAAAAGTTTGAAGACAAATGTCAAAAGTTCACTTCTTGAGATCTCCAGAGAGAATGAGAATCTTCAAAAGGAACACAATGAAGTTGCAGAAAATGAGTTATTTAAACTAAAAGAGTTAACCATAACTGATAAAGAATTGGTAACCCAGAAGGAACTCGCTCTATGGAACCATCTTCAAGTAGCTCAACAGGATGTTCAGGCATTGAAGCAGGAAAATTTTGAACTAAAACAAGAACTAGCCCAGGTAATGCAGAGAATTAAACTTTTAGAGCGTAGGGAAGTAAGTCAACGTGTGAACATAGTCTATGAAACCGATGAGGAAGAGCTCACAAAAGAAACGGAATGGATACTTAATAAAAGGAAAAGGAATAAGAAAAGGAAAGCTAGCGATTCTCCTGAAATCTCATTGACTCCATCTACTTCAGGTATAAATCGAGCGGGAGGCTGTAGTGAGAAAACGGAGCGGTCAATACAAGTGAAAGACAAAGGAAAACAATCTCCACCACCAATAACTCTGGAAGGTTGCGTGGACTACGGAATAGTTCATAGTCTTTTGTCAAGCAATTGTCAGCAGGGTTTCAAGGTCACCTATCTCAGCAGTGGCGAACTTAAAGTTAATGTTGTTGGAGAGAGTTGCTATAGAAACTTGGTGAAAATTCTAAATGAGAATAACTTTAAATGGTTTACGTATGAAGATAAAAACAACAGACAAATGAAAGTCATGGCTAGGCACTTACATCCTTCATGTAAACCAGAGGATATTAAGCAAGAGCTAACAGAAAAGGGATTTAAAATATTAAATGTTGTGCATATCCTGGAAAGGAAAACAAAATTGCCTTTGCCTTTGCCTTTGTTTATGTTATGTTTTAGCAAAGAGGAAAGTGTGCAAAAAATATATACGATTGTTAATATAATGGGTATGAAAGTTAAGATTGAAGCGTTGAGGAAACCAAAAATGGTGCCTCAGTGCAAACGATGCCAGAGACATGGCCATACTCAAAGGATCTGTGGAAGAGATGCAAAATGTGTAAAGTGTGCCGGGAATCATATTTCTAGCGACTGTCTAAAAAGCAAAGATACTCCACCAAGATGTATTAATTGTGGTGAGGCTCACCAAGCAAGCTACAGAGGTTGTGAAGTAGCAAAGCATATACAGAACATGAGGGAAAAGACTATTAGCAAAAGAAATACTAAATCAACAGAGAGTACTCAGCTAAGCCATTTTCAAGAATAAATTCTATTAAAAACAAACATTGAGGAAAGCAAATTAAGGCAAACAAAACAATTCGACTCTTATGCGAACAAGGTAGGAACTGCTATCACTAATAAATAAGATGAACTTGAGGAGACAACTACTAATCAGCTGCTTCAAAAATTAATTAAAAAAATTGACCAACAAGAAAAGCTAAACGAAAGGGTACTCGACAGACTCACTAAATTAGAAAGTGGTTTTAGAAAATCAAATAATAACATGCCTTTAGTAGGGAAACAAAAATGATGGTGATGGAGACTTTGAGAATAGCAGCCTGGAACTCTAACGGCCTCTTGAAACACAAACATGAGTTGGAAATATTTCTTGAAAGCCACAAAATTGATATATGCCTTATCTCGGAGACCCATTTCACTAAAGAATCTTATATTAAAATAAAAGGCTACCAGATATATAATACTATTCATCCTAGCAATAAATCGCGTGGTGGAACTGCTGTCATTATTAAGGAAAACATTAGTCATTATGAAGATATTAAATATGAGACAAATGAAATTCAAGCTACCTTAGTTAGAGTCAAAACTGAGTCTAAGGATGTGACAGTAGTAGCGATATACTGCCCACCTAGACATATAATAAAGAATACTCAATTTGAAGCATTTTTTCAAGGGATGGGTAACCACTTTATTGTGGGCGGAGATTTAAATGCCAAGCACACATATTGGGGTTCCAGGTTAATATCACCCAGAGGAAAGGAACTGTATGAGGCTGCGATAAGTTATCGGTGTGAATTTCAGTCAACAAGCACACCTACATACTGGCCGACTGATAATAGGAAAATTCCAGACCTAATAGATTTCTTCATTTTGAAGGGAATTAATAGCAACTACACAGACATTGAGGCGACTGAGGAGCTTTCATCTGACCATACGCCCATTATTCTTACTGTCAGCCAAACAGTTATAAGGAAACGAAAACCTTCCACTCTGGTAAACATTCATACCGACTGGGATGGATTTAAAAATGATTTGGATCGCAGAATAAACCTTAAATCGCCTCTTAAAACAATAGAACAACTGGAGACTGAGCTTCAAAACCTAATTGCTAACATCCAATTATCGGCTTGGGAAAATACTCCAAAAGTCGAAGGAAAAACCAGAGGAATTAACTATCCTATCGAAATTCGGGAAAAAATAAAAGAAAAAAGAAAAGCAAGACGAAGGTGGCAAGAATCACGAACACCACTGTCCAAAAATGTGTTAAACCGGTTAGGTAAGGAATTGAAAAATATGATTATTGAAATAAAGAACGAAACCATTAGTAACTACATGGGTAATTTGTCATACGATAAAACCAGTGACTATTCCTTGTGGAAAGCAGCTAGATTTCTTAAGAGACCTATTACTCAGTCTCCTCCTTTGAAGAAAGAAGATGGAACTTGGGCTAGAGATAGCAAAGAAAAGGTGGAATTATTTGCAGATTACTTGGAAGATACTTTCTGTGCTCCTACAAGGCAAACAGCAAAGGAAAACCTAGATAAAATGATCAACCCAGATAAATCTAATATCAGACCTGCAACAGTGAAAGAGGTGATTCGAGAAATCAAAACGAAAGTTAAACAGAAAAAAGCTCCAGGTTATGACCTGATCACTGGTAAAGTTGTTAAAGAGCTTTCAAAGAAAGCTATTGTTAAATTAACATCCATTATTAACGCAGCAATAAGATTAACTTATGTTCCTCGTCAGTGGAAGGTGGCGGAAATTGTGATGATTCCGAAACCTGGAAAGTAAACCAAAGAAAAAACCTCATACCGTCCAATATCGTTGCTGCCTGTCCTATCCAAGGTATTTGAAGGAATTATTTTGACAAGACTTATGGCAGTAATTCAAGAAAAAATGATTATACCATTGCATCAGTTTGGATTTCGCCAAAAGCACTCGACAATAGATCAGGTGCACAGATTAACAAGCACTGTTGAAAAGGCCTTAGAAGAAAAAAATATATGTTCGGCTTTATTTCTAGACGTTGCTCAAGCTTTTGATAAAGTTTGGCATGTTGGAATTAATAACAAATTAAAAGCTATACTTCCGCAAAAACCGAGTAAATTATTGAGTTCGTATTTAGCAGATAGACTTTTTAGAGTTCGGATGAATTCAGAATATTCAGAGCTAAGGAACATCAAAGCTGGAGTGCCTCAAGGTAGCGTACTTGGACCTATACTGTACTTAATCTATACTCATGATTTGCCTCAGGATGATGACGTCTTAATTGCCACATTTGCTGATGATACGGCTATCCTGGCTGTAGGGAAAGATGTAGGAGATGCAACAAGTAAACTACAAAATGCGACTAACCATGTCACTGCTTGGACTAAAAAATGGCGTATCAAGATTAATGAGACAAAATCAGTGCATGTAAACTTTACAAATAGAAAAGGTGTTTACAAGCCAGTATATATTGATCAAAATATAGTACCGTATGCCAACAGTGCAAAATATCTTGGTATGACCCTTGATGCTAAGCTACGTTGGAAGGAACATGTTAAGAAGAAACGTGAACAACTGGGTATTCAATTAAAGAAAATGCATTGGCTGATTGGAAGAAAGTCAGAATTATCAGTACATAACAAACTAGTGCTATACAAGCAAGTGCTAAAACCGGTATGGTTATATGGTATACAGCTATGGGGCTGCTCTAAGAAGTCTAATATCAAAATTATTCAGACCTTTCAAAATAAAGTATTAAGGAATTTAGTGAAAGCTCCTTGGTATGTCAGCAATGACACTATTCACAGGGACTTGAAGATCGAAACGGTAGAGGCCGAAATACAAAAGCAAGCTAAAAAGCATGAGTCTCGACTCCATAACCACCAAAACGTTGAAGTACTTCAGCTGCTTGACAACGCAGAGTTAGTGCGACGCCTTAAAAGACTGAAGACTTTTGACTTGGTTTAAAGTTCACAGTTGTGGGTGTGGAGCTGTGAACATAGGTATTGACATTGGGAAATAACCTAATAAACTGTCACGATTGCTGTTAGAAATTAAGCTGCTGGTTAGCTGATAAAGCTAGTTGTAGTGTTATAAATAAATAAATAAAAAAAAAAATAATAAAAAAAAAATTTAAAAAAACCGGAAGTCGCGTAGTTGGGGCGACTTCGCAGAGGATGATACGTTGATCCTCTCACAATGCGTAGGACTTACAAAAAGATTTAATAAAACTGCAGAGCAAGATTGAACCGCGGTTCACTCTCGATCTCAGACGACGTGTCTCACGCTATTTTATTTGCAGGGTTGCAAATTTAATACGATGTCACGTCAACGACTATCGCAATGTCTTCGCCGATTGATTGAGCAACAGCAAGAGCAACTGCAAGAGCAGCCGAAAGAGCAACCACAGGAACAACAGATACAGGTAACTTCTATCTCTTATACGATTTACACTATTGATCGAAGGTACTTGGTAGAAATTTACCACTACTTTTAAATTGTAGAATTTACTAAATATTGTTGTTTTCTCATTAATCTCTATCTCTTTCACACACATACATACATGTTACATTCAAAACATGCACTAACTATTGCATTTATTTCACGACGTTCTACCACTCGAACAGCGGCATAACCGGCAACCAAATTGGCTTCAGCAGCTCTTGGAACAACAGGTAGGTAGCTGGTAGCTCTCTCGACTTCAATCTCCACACACACACACACACACACACACACATACACACACACACACACTGACACACACACACACACACACACACACACACACACACACACACACACACACACACACACACACACACACACACACACACACACACACACACACAACACACACTGCAACGGTTTAATTGAACCGTCTGCAAGGAGCAATTTTGGAAAATAACCAAATTCCAAAATTTCAATTAAATCCAGTAATAAATGTAGAAATGACAAAAACATTTCTAAATTTCAATAAAACACATGAAAAGTTAAAGGGAATATGTAGGTTGACCAAGCCAAGGTCACGCGCTTGGACAAGAAATAATCAAGTTTCCGGTTTGAACAGGAATACGTCCGTATGCTCCTATGCAGTAAAATCAAAATCCGAAAACTAAAAATAAAATGATATCATCGTGTAGAGCTAGGAAAACCTAATAATAAATAATAAGTTAATAAAATCGTCAGATTAATAATAAAAAAGTTATAGCCATAATAAAACGTCATAAAACATAAAAAACCCTTAAAATGAATAAATTCCAAAATCTAATAATAACAGTACATAACCATAATATAAACTAGTAATAAATAAGACTCGAAATCAAAATTTAATAAAAGACCATAAAGTAATAAAATAATAAATAACCAAACATGCAGAAAGTGCCGTAATTTGTGAGACCCAGAAGCGAGAAAGAAGAGGAAAGCAGTTTTGGGACTTTCAGAATCAGAGGAACAATCTACAAAAAGAAGATTTCAAAAATTTCCAAAATTGAAAAAACTAAATTCAGAAAAACTACGAGGTTTTCAAATCCCCATAAAAGAAGAAATACACGTCGTATCGCTGCTAATGAAGATGGAAAATCATCAGGAAGAGAAGGGCTTCAAAATGAAATCACCCAGAAGAAAATCGAGCGAAGCGAACGGAAGATATGAAGAAAAGAAGAATTCGCAAGTAAAAACTTAAGATTTTCAAGACTCAACGTGTGTCCAAGGTCGCGCGCACGACATGCACTCGACGCATGGAGAGGGAAACATACCAACCCTAACCAAAATCCACCATAAACAATTAAACTAATAACCACTAATAATAATAGAAATAGATAATTCAAAATGGAAAAATTAGACAAACAATGGAAGAATAAGCCAAGGAGAGTTCATCGTAGTGCAAATAAATAAAGAAACTTAATTAAATTGTGAAATAAAACAGTAACAAAAATCAATGAAGGTTGGCCACACTGAAAGGCCTAAACTTCGACGAGTTAACTTTCTTCAAGTTAATTCGACAGTCTCGTTTAGTACCAGCTCCAGGAAAGTTCATCTAGTAGCAGCTCCAGGAAAGATCACCAACTTTACTCAAGACTGAACAGGAAATCGTCGTGAAAATATATTGTCAACGTTCAGTACTTCGCCAGGTTAATAACGGTGCCCACAGAAAGGATCGGCCTTGCAGGAGACAACGTGACATCCTACAACAGCTTAGTATAAGAGATCTTCACTACGGACTCCGGCAAACATTTTTCTAGAACTTGTCGTCATCAGCAGATTCATCGAGAACTGGACTTCGGGATATTCTAGACAACTCTAAGAAACCATCTCCAAGATCCACTAACATTCTCAGGATCAGGACGAGCGGACTTGTGCACTTCACAAAAACAAGGTACTGCATAAATCAAGCTTTTTTAATAAATAAAAATTATTTTTTAATAAACTTGAATAACGTCCAAAAATGATTAAACTCAATAAAGTTAACTAATAACATTTTAAAGACAAAGTTAAGTCAAAATAAAGTCAATTTTAAAGTCATTCAAATAAAGAGATATAAAATAAAATAAAATTCCAGTCAAATAATAAAACATTCAAGTAACAGATTTGAAACAGATAAATGATAGGATTCATAAATATATGTATTAGATTAAGAATATAATTTGTTAGATTTAGTTAATGTTAGAATTGTATAGTATAGAAAATTTTCAATTTGTTTGAGAGAGAAGAATTTAATATAAATTGTCAGAAAAGGCGACATTAATTATTGTTGTAAGTGATTTGAAAGAAATCCATTGTTTCTTACAGTAAAAATTAAATTGTAGACTTTTCAATAAATTTGTTAAATTTCACTGTCTAATATTTTAATTGAAACTAACCTATTCAAAGAAACTCATTAAATCAGAAAGAAGAAGAAGTAAGTGCTCACCAGTAAAAAGTTAAATTCAAAAAAGAGCAAATTTTATTTTAATGAATTAATTAGCTCCAAAGGGCACACCCTTTGAAAAAGAGTCTGGAGTTTTAAGAAAGGTAAGATAGTATAAGAAGTGAATATATTAATATAGTAAAATTTTCATGTGTTAGCATAAGTTGATTAAATTAAATTATTCTTGTGTGACATAAGAATTAAGAGCCTTATCGAAACTATAAACTGCGAAAGAATCACTCTACGTGTTTTGTAGTAGTAGGTAGGGTCTTGCGACGTGATCGTCCCAGGGTGTCTGTCTGTCCGGGGGGTGCGTTGCAAGACACACCCCCCCCCCCCACACACACACACACACACACACACACAATTGTGTATATTATAGTGAAATTACCAAATGCTCGTGGTGCTGATGATCATCCCAAAATTAAACGGTTTCAAGAAATCATTAAAAAGTTGACCACGCCCAACAATATTTGACCAGCCAAAAAAGCAACACTATATAAAAATAGAATTATATTTCTCAAAATAAATATACGTGGGTCATCGACATCTCCTAGGATAGTGTCCCTCACCCAAAATGAATTAAAAGGATGGGGTCCATGGGTAATTTTAACCCTAGGATCACTCAGGAAAATTGCTAAAGTTAAATGGGGATTCCTTCTAATGCTATCAGACAGAGATCAGTCGAAACGGCCAGAGACATGCTGTAAAGAACGTAGATATGAAAGAACAATAAATAATACGTGATATTTATACCTAAGAACTAAACAAATTGCCCTGTACCAGCTGTGATAACCCAGCGTGAACCTATGGAGCAAATGGGAGCTATAATTTCAGTATATAAAAAGAAAAGAAAGAATTTGTATGGTAAAGCTGGTTTAATCTGGCATTAAATACAAAAAGAAGACAAATAAGGATCTACTGAATTAAGGGAGGGAAATCTTAATAAAGGTAAATTTACAAATGAAAAAAAAAAAAAAAACTTAAACAATTAAGCCTAAAAAATGGAGGAGTAATAAAATAACAATTGACTGTTTCATTTTAGGGTTTGGTACTAGTGGAATTGAAATAATTACTTCAAATAAAGGAAAACATAAACAAAACACCAGATTAAATGATAAAAAAAGTATTTATTAAAATTGTGTAGTTTGAAATTTCTATTTTCCCTACTCATGTGACGATGATATTGAAATTTTTACAACAATTTGTAGACCAATTTATATTTGTAAGAGTTTATGAACCTGACTTACATACTTTAAATACTGAATGGGCAACATTTTATTATAATTAATTTAAAGTTAAAATTTCCCCTGCTTTCCTTCTTTAATAAGTTTTTACCGTTAAGGAGAATTGTTTAAATAATTAGTCAAAGTCTTCTCCTAACATTGAAATAATACAGCATATTTTACTAAGATAAAAATCACAGTTGTATATGTTGACATAACTAAAAATGAAATTAGCCTTTAGATCCACCTGGCGATGATACCTTTCAAAGCGTATCAAGAAATTTACTTGCGTAATGTATAATATAATACATAATAAACATAAATATTTAAAATATTTTTTTATTCTGTAACAGTATTTTGCATAAGTTAAAAGCAACGTATAATATGGTTACGAATGAAACATTTAGCTAAAATAAAATAATAAGATAACATAAAGGTAAATTCTTTACAGCCAGAACTTTCTTTAATCAGTTGTGAAACGAAAATAGTCAAACTACATGTTATTAAAAAGAACGGAAGATAGCAATATATTTTGTTAATAGCAAGAATAAATATCCATAAAACGTGTTCAATCTAATTTTCCCCAAAGGATAAAATTTTGAGGGCAGGATCAACAGACGGCTCTTGTAGTAATAAAAGGAAGAAGCAAAGGATGAACATTTCCAAATAACTTACGAGTAAATATGTGTTTGTACATATCATCCAGAATGAACTGAATATTATATAACTTAGAAGTCTGCGATATAACCCTACAGGTTTTGCAATATTAAAGTCGATTAACCGATTTACCTAATAATAGCTTATAATCGCTAAAAACTAATTCTCTTACTTTATTGTTATTTTTAACCTCCAAAACCGGTATGTAGTTATATAAAGACTTTAATAGTTTTTGCAGTAAAAAATACAAAATTAGGAATAAATATTGAAAGATTAGACATTATATTATTACATTTTCTTGTAGATTGTTGAAATAAAGCAGCGTAAGTTTTCAAAGCGGGATGCACGTTATTTAGCTGTGATATATTTATATAGGTTCTAACTTGTTTTATATTCTCTAAAGTATATATTTACGAGTTTTAATATAATGTGCAACTATTTGTGTGATGTTTATTCCATTTTTCTGATAAGATATACTTAAACTTAATATTACTTCTTAGGTCTTACTACTAAATAACTTTTCTTATAGGTATCTTGTAGAATAGAGAAGGGATTTTTTTTTATATCCCTGACTGTGAGACTTGCACATTGGAACGAAACTCCGTTTTGTTGACATATTGAATACACAGCCAGGTTTTGGCTTTGTTCCTGAAACAAAACTAAAGCTACATTTAGGCTAGGGTTATATAAAACAATCTGTTTTCTTTTGGCTTTTGTGTAGGGATATGTTGTAACCTATTTCGTTTCAAATAACATAGAAAAGAAACAGTCTCTTTATCTAAAAGCTGAATGAAAACCTAAAATGAATAATTACATTAGTTTATAAATGTAGGAAGAGATAAAATTGCTTTTAAATATAACGTGCCTATTAAAAGGGTGGTTTACCTAATTGTTTGGGATTACAGGAATGGAAATATCCCACATTCCTTTCAACTTTTAACAGTGTTTTCTTCTTTAATGAAAAGGAGTCTTTATTATTTTTCTAGACTTGTCCTCTGCATTAAAAGTTGTCACTTGTACTTACATAAAAAAAAACTAAAAGGCAAAAATGTGTTTAGCTTACTACCCTACAGAAAAGACAAGTTTCTTGACTTAAATGTTGCTTTCTCATTGGTCGATGATAGACAGTGCTTTATAACACTCACCATATCCAACGGATTATGTGTATTTTATTAAACCCTGAATTTTTTGTAGTATTTTTTTGCAGAGATTTTGTTAGTTTTAACAACTACATTACACAAAAACAAAAAAATCAAATTCAGATTATGTGCAAAAAATCATTACAACATAAAAATATACAATATATATATATATATATATATATATATATATATATATATATATATAACTAATTTTTTTTACCACCTAAATAAAACAAAAGTATTTAGTGTTTGTTATTTTTCCATGAAATCTATTTTATGTCCATTATGTTTTGTTATCTTACTTGTAACCTGTAATATTATTATTCATAAATACAATATTTTATTTATTTATATGGCAATGTATATATATATATATATATATATATATATATATATATATATAAAACCCTATATTTAGTCAGCAAAAACTTGATTTATTTGGTGTAAATATAGCTACCAACATTGTTTAGTTAAATTACCGGTTTCAACAGATAAGTACTGTCATCATCAGATTTACACACTCAAAAACATATATACACATGTACAAAGTTTAAATCATTTGAATTGAATTAACTTTAATCAAATTAAATAAACAATATAAACTAAACAAACACATAAAAAAATGTCCAACCTTATAATTTATTAAAAATATGTAAAAAGTGTTTAGAAACTAAAAACATGTACTTACTGACTCAGATGGTCACAAATTTTAATATAGGATATATTTTATAGAATGTTGTATTATGGAAAGAGGGAAGAATCAAATACAGTCTAGATGCTCTTATCGCACTTTTACCTAGTTACAATTATTAATAATGAAATAAAATTGGGAAAGTTAATGGACTGTCACTTACAGAGTCTGTTTAGAATTGAAACTTGTTTGATCATCATTTTAGGCATAAAGGAAAACCCTGTTAAAATAAAACTAAGAGTCCACCGTAAAACACAAAGTTACACACAAAAACCCTCTTGTTATTATTATTTTTTATTGCTAATTATCAAACTTAGTATTTGTTAAAATAACTATGGTTCGTACATAGGTTAATACAATTTTGGATTGTATTAACAAATTAAGTAAGTAATGTATGTATATTTTAAATTTAAAGATTGATTAACGGTAAATGTTTATCCCTATATTAGAATTGTTCATAAAATTTTTATATTTTTTTAGTTTTAGTTAATATTTTCATAGATTTTTAATATTATACTACCACATTATTTAAACTTGATATTTTAAAAATAATTCTACTTTTGTTAGACAAGTTACATTTAAAATGTATCGATCCACATGTGAAACTTTATTATTCAAAAAGAAAAACTGCACAGGTAATATCATAGAAAATGATTATAAAAATAATTTTATTTTCACTTTGAACAAAATAGTTATTTTATATGCAGTAGAGAAATGTGAAAGTTCTTTTTAATATCCCGTTTTACCATCAACACTGAAATGATTCTTTATCTTTCCAATTTACAACACTACACAAATAACACAAAATTAAATTACATCATCTCTTCTGGGTGTAAATGAAGTGACGATAAACCATGAAATACATTGTTGAACACATTCTTGGTCTATAATCAACTTACAGAGCATTTTGTTTCGTTAATTGCAATTAAATAATCATTGACAATACATTTTTAATGTAAATGTTTTTACTTATTTATATATGTATATATCTCAAAGAATTTGGTGATATACCAGAAAAACAATGTTGATTTATTATTTTTTGTAATTTAGTTAAAAGATGTTTATTGTGTAATATTTGGAATACTGACAAGGTAACCTATTACAAGAAATATTTCCCTGAAAAATAAAATAAACCAAAAATATGTGAAATAATTGATAATACTAATTACAATATATTATATAGTAGTATATATACCAAGTGTCCTAAAAGTCCCACCCCCTATTATTTTTTTAATTAGTGGAAACAGACAGATTTGCATTGGGGAAAGTTTAGACAACCAAAGGAGGAGTTTTTTTAAAGTATCGAAAATTTCAACCCTTATTCCCAAAATGGTGTTGTTTGGGGGTAAGTCAAGAATTTTAAACAGCAACCCCTAAAGAGTGATACCTCATTTTAAAGATATTTTAAAAATAAGAATAATGGCGCAAACTAGAGGTCTCTAAGTTTATCCTACCCAACATAGCGACCAATCGAATTGTGATAGTTAACCTACAAACTCCGGTTGTTTCTATTACATTACAAACTGCTCTATGTTGGTAAAATGATGGTAAGAGCCATATATTGTTGTTTTTTTTTTTTTAGCTCAGATTAAGTTCTGGAAATTGCTACCATTTACTTCTTAACAGAAGTAGATTCTGGACTCAAAAGCTTCGGATTGTTTTGTAAGTCTCCATGTGATACATGAGCTACAATAACCTAATTATAACTTTCAACTAATTTAAAAATATAAAATAGTTAAAACTTATAATTTAGTTATTATGGTTCATGTATCGCTGAGAATGGCGACTTTGTCGTTGAAACGCGTTTGATTAGGTAAACGTAATTTTTGTGAGATGTTGTATTTAAGTTTTATTCTATCTAATATTATCTCACAAGTCTAGCTCAATATTTATTTATAACAATGAACTATAAACAAATTTCTTAATATGTTACCAAAATAAGGGAAAAAATGTACCGAATTCACGGTCACCATTTTCAATGATGTTTTTGATTTTGTCTGCAATAAAATTTACGAAACTTTTAACAGACAAATTAAAAAACTAAATTATTTAAAAGATAAAAGTAATATTCATAATAGGTTTAAAGCCAATATGTTTTCTAAACACCAATTTTATGATAGAGTTATTAACTTATCCAATACTAGTTTTGATAATAAAGAAATGAAGATTCTTAACAAAGGTCTTAAATACAACACCAGATCTTCTCTAAAAAGCAATAATTTTGAAACTCTTTCTGTAGATATTGAATCTATGAAAATATGAGATGTTAATATTAAATATTTATGTTCAAATATAATAAATTGGTGATACTGTTAAGAGTCTTCCTAATAATTGTTATTTTAACAATGAAGTTACTATTATTAATCAAAATTGTAAACAAAGTGAAAGATAACAACCTTGTTATTTCTAAAGCCGATAAAGACAATTCATTTGTTATTTAAGATATAGGTAATTATGTTTGTAAAGTTGATGATATTATCCTGAATGATAATTCCTCTTTTAAACATTAAAAAGTGACACTACGTCTAATTATAGTTAAAATTTATATTTAATAGTAAATAATTATATTAAGAATTGTACTAATTTATTCCCAAATAACTTTTGCCAATACATGAGAGCTTTGAACCCCCAACCTCCCAGATTGTATGGCCTACCTACGCTTCACAAACCTAATATTCCTGTTCGTCCCGTAGTAGCATTTAACAATGCTCCTACTTATAAATTGGCCCAAAACGTCAATACTATTATTAAAAGTGCCCCTAATTTTACATTTAAATATAGTATTAAGAATTATTCTTTAGATTTAATTAACAAAAATTTAGATGATACCTTCCAATGCTAAAATTGTATCTTTCGATGTTAAAAGTCTTTTTACAAGTATATCAATTCACCAATGTAAAAAAATAATCAATGACATAATTAGCGATTCCAATGGTGAAACAACACTTAGTAATGAATTAAAAACAGCCATAGAAATTTGCATTAGTCAAAATTATTTTTAATTTAACGATAAATTTTATCAACAAATAGAAGGGTTGGCAATGGGTTAACCTTTGTCACCTCTTCAAGCATAAATTTTCATGGCTGATTATTAAATCAATTTGAAACTTTAAGCTTTATTTTATCCCTGAATGATTAAAATAATAAAATAGCAATTAAATAGGTGTGGTGAGTACATATGCAACTTTACGGACCTCAACAAATAATAAATTCTAAAGTAATAAATAATTTATTATATAATTTGGTTGTTATTTTTTTTTACTTTTATGAATAACTTATGAATTATATCTTTTTGGAAATTGTTTTACTTGTAATTAGTAAAGACTATTATCAATAAACCTATATATAAATATATATATATATATTTAAATAAATACTTAATATTTATAAACGAAATAAATAAATATTTAATACTTATATTTATAGAAACGAACAATTGTTACTTTTATAATTATTTTAAATAAAAAAGTATAATTTACCTTTTTACTGGTCACATTAATTTAATTGTAATTGTCATGTATATAATGTAATATTATAGTAGGTACTCTTCCAATGTAATAAGTTAATAAAGAAAGAGACACTACAGATACGTATCTCAAGATTATCTGTTACGTTATTTTACTTCAAATATGATTAATTTTATTTTGAACTAGATATTAACTAGTGATACTGCCATCTTAAAAAAAATCTTATTAATCATTTCAATCAATCATAGTGTGTAAATAATCTAAAAGATTCCATCTTGGAGCGAATGATCTCAATTTTTTTATGACAAATTCCTCTGATGAGTTACACAAATAAACATACAAATTCAGCCATCACATAACTTATCCAACGTGTTTCTACCATAAGACAAACTATTTTATATTATTATTTCACCAAGTTACGTAGTTACAATTGTTTACATAGACATATTTGGTGGGTTCGAGTTTAGTCGAACTGGACCTTCATCCCATGACTGTATAATATGTAAAACGGATTATGTGATGTATTGTTTTTATTAAAAATATGTTAAAGTAAAATAATGGTTCAATGACCAGTAGTAGTCATTGAAAGTCAAACAACATACACTGAATTGGTGTTATAAGACTAATTTAATTATTGCCGAGCGAGAAAAGTAGAAAAAAGGACCACACCGTAACACTAAATGATACCATAGTTACAAGTATAATTGTTAATTGGTCCTCGATTATTTATTTAATGTGTGTTATATTTAGTGGAAAAAAATATTTTTACTTTAATATCAGCTATGACGTTCCTAATTATGTGAGATAAAGAAGTGTGTCATAAGATTATTTCTTGCGAATATAAAAGAAGAATGGTAATAATTTATTGATTTTAACGCTTATACAAATTTTACCAAGCTAGTAATATTGAACAATTAATTATTTCTAATGAAAAATATGCGAGCTAGACCGGGAATAGAACCCAGGACCTTTTGCTTTACGCGTCAACGCTCTACAACTGAGCTATTTTTGATCGCTTTTCAGCACAGGGCAAACACTTCTCACTTGCATTTGTTTTTGCTGCAATTTTTGCGTTATGACAGATAAATTACCTTGTTACAAACGATAATGAAACTAATCTGTATACTCGTTCTGCAGCCTTTACGTTTGTATATATTTTTATTTATTTATTGATTTTAAAGCTTATTTATTGATTTACGAAGCAAGTATTATTAATTCAATAATTATGTCAAGAAAAATTATACGACCTAGACTAAGAATCGAATCCAGAACCTTTGGCTATACAACTGAGCTATCCTTGATCACTACCCAGTACAGGGCGTACACTATAAAACTTTCATAGAACAATATAAATTTACTACTTTCTACCACTATTAATCTCAGCCAATAAAACTTTAATAAAACAGTTATAGTGTGTCTATTGATTTTATGGCTCTGGTCATTTCTTCTCAGAAACTATTGAACAGATTCAACGAAACTTAATATAAACATAAACAGGTCAATGACAATACCTGTTTATATACTTCAGTACATATTAAAATTAGTTTGCTAATATCAAGGCGATTATCTACTGATTGATGTTTATAGTCATAAATCATAAGACTAGTTTTCAGAGATGAACATACCAAATGACTATTAAAATATATATTTATAAAATATTCATTGTATATAAAACAGTTGGTTCTAAATGTATTGGATTAATAAATAAAGGTTTATGCAATAACATGATGACGTAAGTATGGCCAAAATTCTTAGTCTGAATTTGTAAATTGATAATATTTATATTGTTCTATAGATGGTTTGTTTACGTGACACATAACATGAAACGTAACGTATTTAATATACTTAAATCGGTTAACAAACAAATAATTAGTATTGGGAACAAACTAAAACTATGGTTTCTTAGAGTACCGTAATGAGATTAAACAATGTATATTTGGAAGTTAAAATAAGCAAGTTTGAGATGGTATGGTTAATAAAAACATTCAACACAAGTAAGAAGACACCAGATATAGTTCATTTTGCCTTACAACTTGAAAACTGCCAACTTGTCTTATTCAGTTATCTTGGGAGATAAATGACCCTTCATATACAACACTGGCGTCAAGTTAAGCGAGCAAGACAACTTGGCGAAAACATTAACGGAAGATCAATTTTCTGCTTATATTGTGAGTAACGGTAATTTCAACGGCTCAAACAAAGCGTTTATAAAAAGGACATCCCCAAGGACATGCATATCAACTCGTAAGGAAATGTTTAAAGGACGAGGATGATTTACAGTCAAGGATTACAGATTGTATAGTTGTGAATGCATAACATATTTTCTTTTATAGTACTTATATTTGGTGTTAAAACAATAATTAATTGTTAAAAAGTCGACTCGTGATAAAAATAGATTTTTGATACGATCTATATGTATCTATTTTGTCACAATATATTTAAATCAATAAATATTGTAAAACGTGATAAAATGTATATATACAGACAAGTCGTAATTTCATATTAATATAATATTGGAAATGAGATCAGATGAGACAAATATCTAAAAAAAATTGGGTTATAATTATAACATACACATATCATAAAACATACTTTAATAGTGATACAAACATTTTATGTAATGCCAAGATGTGTAATTACATTCTACAAATATAAAAAAATGTTCAACATCAAAATCAACTCTGATTATATAAACTAATATAGAAATAGTTTAAACTAGTCTACGAGTAAACTAGTCACTTAAATAAGGAAACAATAAATATCATTTATCAAAATAATAGATTCCTATTAAATAGAAGTGACAAATGTATCAGCCAAGGTTATATGTATCAATTTGGTTATTAGTCAAGCTCTTTTCACATTGTAACACTGTCTAAAACGAAATAGCCATTCACTTGGTTCAATTAATTAATTCCTTACGTGATGGTTACTCATGATCACATAAATGTCACTGTTTTCTGTTATTCTAAAAATATTAATATTGTAATTTTATATATAATTAAAGTTACACATTATTTTAAAATTAATATAAGTACATTTTGAAGGATAAAACAGCTCCTACTGAATTTGTATATAAATATTGTACTGTGAATATCTCCATATTTTTTAAACTTTAATATTGATGTGTAATGGCGTTAAGTTTGGGATTCCATAATATGATACCAGACTTAAACTTTGTAATAGGTTTTAGAAGAAGCAATTATAATGCGCCGTAGAATATATCTATTACTAAATAAACGACCGTATTATATATGATACAAGTTATGGTGTAAAGGATGAAATTGTTTACTGTGTAATCAAATTGGTTAGGAATATAGATTGATTTAAGGAGATTATCTGGAAGGATAAATTTGAAAGATGTAAATTAAAATTATTATTACACAGTTCGGGTACAATGCAGCTAATACAATTCTGTTTCGATAAGTATGATCTAATAGAACTAAATGTTTAAATACATCAAACAATCCACAATCCTACCTCTTGATAATTAATTAGTAAACATATAATTGCCGTAAAGTTAAACATATGTATTTATTAGAGCTTTTAATGAAAATGGGGATAACTGGGAATATTGGCTTTCAGTACAATATATTACGGAGTTCAAAATATTTCAAATTATTCTAGAATGTATTATTTGATTTTCTAAACTGACAAGGTTGTGTACACTGGCGAAAATGTATGTTCCATATAATTTTATTTTTTTAATATGACCGATAAATTGTTTATGTGTCAATGACTACGATAATTAATTACAGGTGATTACTATGAGACAGTAGTTTCATCAGGTAGTAAATTATAACGTAACTAAAATGTACTTACTCATCCATTCCAAAAACCAACCCCAACAACAATTCTTCACCCAAACTGTTAGTTTGGTAGTTGCCACTAAAAATGAACCTTAAGAACAATGTAACTGATATATATTAGAAGTGCTACTTACTGAATAGGATTTTTACGTAGTAAATATTTTTTTTAATTGTAGTTTTATTATGATGTCTTATATCGTATACTCACTCCTAAATAAAAAACTATATATTATAAAGATCACTTTGAGGTTTTAATTTCTGATTTATTAATCTACATTTATTATGTAATATACAAAATTGTTTTGTGTGTGTAAAATATTGAATATTATTTAATCTCTTCTTAAGAGTGTAAGACTGTGATTCGTCACAATTAAAGTAAATAATTCTTATGATCAACAAACTTAGTATAACCTGCCGAGATGGTTATCTTTTTGACTGTTGAAAAGGATTTGATTGTAATATTATTGAAATGCAGTTATAATATTATTATTTAAACCTATTTCGTTCACTTGATCATTCTAAATGCTCAAAGAACTTAATCTATTGGAAGCATACCAAATGAATATATATTTTCTTATTATGTCTTTAATTAATTGATGGTAAGTTGACTAATAGATTTTTCTTTTCGTGATTACTGTATTGTCGACTAATTCACCATCATCAGAGATATATGTAAACGTCACATTTTATCAAGCAAATATCTATTAAAAATGCATTTGATTGAATTGTTTAAATGTCGTTGAACGAACAGATTTTAACAAACAATAACGAAATAATAAAGATAAAACCAATTTAAATGTTACCGACATAACGTGTATCAAACACTTAGGTGATTATCTAACCAAGCAGCCATTACATAATTTATTGATATGGGTAGACATTGTTCCAATAATTGTTTAATAATTATATAAAGTTTTAATATATTGTAATAATTGCTCCATAAATGTGTAATGCATGTAACTAACTAATCTATCCTCAATTTTTAACCTTTCATACAATCAAATTGATGTTAAAATTAGTCTATGCTCTGTTATTCACACCGGTTATTATCTTGACGGTATGGTTGTTTGAAGGTAAATATTATTTTTAAAGTTCTAAAGATGGTGCACCATATGTAGTTTTATGATGTTGAAACACGAGCACTCTTTATATTTAAGTTTATAAGTCGTAGTTGTTTATAATGTATAGATTTAATATTGGTCCGTGTTATAATATTCACTTAAATGTATTATAGGAAATGATAACATCATGTTTTCCCATTTCGATAATTAGGGTTTAGTTTTATATGATTCCACCTATACACGACACATATTTATGGTTTGGATTATTGTTATGTCAATAAAGTAATTATTGGACATTTTAGACTTATGTCTCCATACTAACCTCTTAATCATTACATTTGTGTATTCAATGGCTATAATGATGCTTTTAATTACGTCTTAATTGTTACCAACTCTCTGTTTCATGAAAACTTAAACTTCGAATTACTGAAATTGTGTAAGGAGATGTTTTGTTTACTGTGAACATATTGTACTAAACAGTTATTGACATATGTTTATACGTAGTATATTGTAATTAAAGATTACAGTTACTAATAGTTTTAATATTTAAACAATTATTAGTTCTATAAAATTAGCATCAATTTTGAAGAAGATGCTGTTTGGTACATTGAAATAATATTAATTATAATCTAAAATATTATAAATATTTATTTAATTTTCTACCTGTATAACACTTGCTCCGACTTCTAATAAAATAATTACTTAATATAAAACTAAAACTTTATTGTTGTATCATTTAAGATTGTGTTTGAAATATTTCTTATTAATTCATACGACTTACTATACATAAAATAAAGAAATATGCAATGTTATGTTTTTATTGCATTTTTAATGCGTAAGCTTCGATATTTACATAATGTAATCTGCCAAAAGTATAAACCAATTTTATTGTTTTAATGTTTATATCACATATATGAAACAAATATTTAAATAACAACTAACTTTATGCACTGTTAGTTATTTGAGGTTACCTAACTTACATAGTTTCAAATAAACTAGTGAAGAGTTTATAGTCAATACTAGGAAAAAACTCTGCAATGAGAAAATTTACAAAACATATAAGTGGCCAGACACTATAACGACTGAGCCATCGTGTATAGTATTACTAATTGTATTTTTAGGGGAGGATATAAGTTGCCATGTTTTTGTTGGTTGTAGTCGGGCGTCATAGTTTTTTTTTAGACGCTACTCTAGTGCCCCAGGTATCATTTTAATTATATTTTGTTACTCACAGACTATATTTTGTAGACGACGATGGTTACTGATTGCGTTGTTGTTGGTGTTTAATAGTTTACTTATTCGATACCAGGGCCGACCACCACGACATATTGGTATTGTTTTCAATGATGGCATATTCACCTACGTTATGTTTATATAATGTGTAATATATTTATGTGATTTATAGTTCCTCCGTTGGCTTATAAATCGAAGCTCCGATATTTTTTAATCTGTAATATGTTTATATTTTTTATAGTTTCTCTTTTGTTGGTTTTGGTTGTTAGTGTATACCAGTAATAGTTTAGGTTTTGAAAACCAGAGCGTAGCCAACTATACCTGTTTATTGCAATATTTATTTTAAAACGAAATTGGTTTATGGAATGTATTATGTTAAACACAAACGACGACGACGACGCACAATCAAGGAGGTTTTGTACGTACCCGTACCATAATGCCTACCTAGTATTTCGCGGGCGCGCGAAAAACATCGCATAAGCCTTACGGTACGGGTCCAGCTAGTACTTCTAGGTTTACAATTTTTAATACAAACAAAAACAAAACTAGTAAATCCTAGTAACACTACAAGTTTATTTAGAAAAAACATGAAAGATAAAAGTATATATAATTTTTAAAAATATATACAATTTCCTAAAACACTGTGTGGAAAAATAATATATTGTTTACAGTTTCACAAAAAATTGCTAAATCACCGTTTGGGGAAAAAAATAAATAATATACATGTTAAGTTACATAATTATATCAAACATTTTCTAGTTTAATTAGTATCTTACAGTACATCGAGTGAATAGTGTATCTCGATCAGAGGCGTGATAACATATAAAGTTATGTGGCGGTGACCCACAAATAGATACAACTCCTATATTAACTTTTATACCTTAAAATAACCAAAAACTTCTTGTGCAGTGTAATTGTGTGTCGGCAGTATCAGAGATAACTTCACACTTGTATGTAAAATAGTAATTTCCACTTAGCGAAAACCCAAACAAAAAAATGTATTTTGAACTATCATAGTCCTACCCAACACAAAAATATTGATATCCATCATTGTACCCACTCAACCCAAAATTGTGTATAGCCATCATAGTTCTTATCCTGCCCTAAAAGTATTTATAAACATCATAGTACTACCCAAACCAAAATGAATTATAACCACCATAGTACTAACAAACCCAAAATTATTTATAATCACCATAGTATCTACCCTAACCAAAGTTATTTAAAACCATCACATCACCTACCCAAATCGAATTTAGAAAACGTATTCTTCCGTCTAAGTATACCTACTTTCACAGCGATTTCCGGTATGTCCGAAATGGCATCATTATACGAGTTCACAAAATCTGTTTTCTGAGTCGTTTAACAAAACAAAAAAATTCAACCCAGATTTACTTTGAAAAGCCATTAAACCACGCCAACCTACTGGATTTTGTTTCGAGTAAATATTAAAAAAAAGTTAGCCAAAACTGAAAATTGTCTGTTTTAGTTTTCCATTATGTAATGAATAAGTGTACAGTGGCAGCTATCTTTTGTCTACCCAGACCACAATAATTTAATTAGAGTGAATATTCGGTACTTTAATGTTGAAATTTGGTATTTAATATGTTCTGAAATTTATTATAATGTTTAGTACAAAAAAATAAAATAAAATTTATTATTAAATTATGTACAAGGATCAGTCCTTTCATATTAAAGTTCTTATATGTAAATTAAATGTTATGTTAAATATTAGTGCCTAAGATATTAATAAAATATTTTAACTTACAAATGTGTAATTTATGAAATATAATTTTAACAAATTGTAAATTCAACATAATAATTTTTAAAAAACAATCTATGTAAATAAAATAAATACATTGGAATTGAAGAAAACGTACAATTTTACAGTATATATTATTTTTCATGCGATGCCTATAAAAATCACTAATTATGTATTCACACGATTTCTATAAAAGGTTTTCATGAAGGATCTCAACTCTTCTACGCAAACTAAAATCACGTTCACTCTGATTATAGACTTAGCTTGAAGCTTCACAAATAAACATGTATTCGTTGGGAATATATTGTAAAAAGATTTTCTAAACAGGTGTATTATTTGCAAGTTTTCTTAAATTTTAGAAGTGTTTGTTATTTTTGTGTATTTTATTGAAATTTAACTTTTGTATTTGCATTCTTTCAATAAATAAGAAAAATAAAGTCATGCTCAGCAGCATCCTAGATGATTATAATCTCATTTTTGTTATCATATTTATTACATTCACAGTTCGTACAGTGATGTCTGAATCATTATTCAACTTTAAAACAATACTATTGACCTTACTCTGAAGACACAACTTTTCTAAAATTTATTATATTATCAAGATCTTCCTAATTACTATCCAAAAAAGAACAATTTGGAAGGAAGCAATCATATTGTTACAGGAGTTACAAATATAGTAAAGAACGAAACATTAAAAAAAAAAACTCTAAGTTGGTCGGTATGTGGTTATTTATCATGACGGAGATTGCAAGCTTGAATATGAGTGATCTGTTTAGATATGAGTCTGTAGTCTTATATACAATTATTTTGAAATATATTTAAAGTTTGGTCGAGACTACTGAACCCTAAATTTACAATCGGTATCATCATCATCCAAACATTTGCAACTCTTGTAGGAACCTGGCAACAAACATCACACAAACTCGCTTCTCCTCAACTTGTCTACACCACTACCCAACTCCCAGTTTTTTCATGTCCTTTTCTACATCATCCACTCATCTATTCATTCTTCTTACTTCGGGATTCCCATTGATCTCTTTTCACTGATCACCATCCTCCATCCTTTGGACAATATCCGCTCACCTCAATTTGTTCCTGATCAATTCTACGACAATATCAGACGCTCGAAACCCTTCACTTAACTATTCATAACTTTGTTTTTAACATTTTCCCCATCTCTCTACCCATGTATCGTTCTTTATGTTACTCTCTCCCATCTCCTTAGCCAATCATCCACCTTAACCGTAAAAGTCAAAGTCTCATATCCATATGTTGTAGTTGGTCATATAATAGTTTTATAAAAACAAATTTACATTTTAACTCAATATATTTCCCAAAGCATAATAATATATATTAATAACAAGATTCTATTCGGATACATATTTTTTTGAGTGATTCAGTAATCATCCGTGATTAGCACTTTAAGAAGCATGGATGTTTCACTCTCTCATATCTCTTCCTCCATTATCTACCTTATTCCTTGCTGACTGAGAACCGGACGTCATGTTGAGGCATATTTATAGTTTTGTCTTTCTTTATTTCAAATCCCAAAGTAGAAGGTTCTGTTTGCGAAACTTTAAAAATTGCTCTTATGTTCCTTTGAGTTCATGGAATATGTGTCGAATCATCTTAGTTGGGAATGTACCGTCCCAGTAGATCATTTATGTTTCCCTTTGGGTTAATTGGAATTTTAGTAACAATATATACCTGTACTAAAAAAAATTACCTTCGTGGCAAGATATCCTCAAGCCTTAAGGGCGTCAGTATTAATATATATGTATTATAAATATACATCTCCATCAATCTTTATTTTGATTTTGAATGCTTTCAGGATCATATTAACCTGATGTGTTAACTTCCGTGGTTCTTCCAGTTATAGCATCGCGTTAAATACCCTATTTTTGCAAACACTGTGATATGCCTTCTTGTAATCTATAAAAATTCGATGTAATGAAATGGCACACTCATAAAACTTCTGCAGAATTTTATTCAGAATAAAAGTAATTCTATCCTATCGAAAACCAGATTGTTAATCCCGAATTACTTTACCTGTTATGTGTATTAAGCCTTCTGGCTAAGAAATAAATAAACACTTAATAACATACAATCTACAGAAGTGATACTACTATTATTTTCACATATGGTTTTCATTATAATTATCCCTATTTTTAGGTACAATGAAAATTATATTAACTTCTGATTACCATGGCATAATATTTTCTCACCGTATGTCGTTAACCAATTCCCATGTGCCTAACTCTTTCTGGACCACCTCTTTTACGGTTAAGATTTCTTGGAAATTTTTTATTCATCTTTCCGTCACACTTTCCTTACTTTTCAAAAAGTTTGTGACCTTAGTTAATACAAAATTGATCTTGATTAAAAATCTGTGTTTCTTCTCTAAACATTTCACAAATATTTGATTAATTAACCAATTCAATACGCAGGCAAAAAATATACCACAAGGGCATTTTATAAAATGATTAGATAATACGTTTCGTCATTTGCTTCAAATCTCTTATGTTCGAACGATACTTTTTATAGTGAATAATTTATCTCCTGTTATTCTTTTAGTCGTATACTCAGGAGATAAAACAGGAACGTCTCTGGTGTATTACAACAGATAAAAGATGCCCGAAGTGGTTTTCAGGACAGCTAGGACCGGGTGTCTAATATATGTGCAACTCGTATGTATGAACTTTATGTTGCCTATGAATTACTGCAGCGAAAACAGATTTATTACAATGCCCTTATTTATTTTTTGAACACACTACGGGCTAGTCCAGGGATCATTTATTCACACACAAGACCGTGCCTCCAAATTTGTTGTTTTTGGCCTAAAACTCCAATGTCTATATTTATCCAACGAACAAAGATCATAACCCTTACCAAGACGATTTTAAATCTCGATTACGATCTTCGTAGCATCCTGTGTGATATCTTCTCAATATTTTGCAGCTGCGTGTAGTCTCATTATTCAACGTTTATTGCGATGAATGGGACATAAATGAGAATATTATAGCAAGCAAATGGATGATAGTCAACCGGGGCAACAACACGATTGATTGATCTTTCTTCCTCGACAGTGTATATTGTAGTTGATATCAGAAGAATTAGCGGAACAACTCGTAACTGGTGGCGATCTACGTAGCATAAATCAACGATACACATTTCTTTGTAATCCAAGCAGCAGAAAACAAGTAAACACGAAAATCACACGTGATCTTTTTACTATCCTATATCCTATCTTCCACACTCACTTGGTCTGCAGTGCCACAACTTTTAACTTTACAATGAGTCCCAGGAAATGGAGTTACAATGCGTTGTCATTGTTCCCAATGTAAAGGCGGGATTATCCTGTTCGACAAACAGTTCCCATTCGACAGCAGGACATCCTTAATTACCACCATACATCGTATGTTTTCCATTTCATGGACTACACTTACATCCCCAGTAAAATCCCTTTGTTTTCCAAGACTATTCCAAATATCTGCATGCATCTCACTTTCTGAACAATAACACATATAACACATTCACCACCGCACTACTCATTCACAACCATAGATATGTGTATATTGATATTGAGTTGAATTACTCAATAATTCATCGGATTTTGTGGATAGAGTATAGGTATTTTATTTTGTTTCGATTTTATGGAAATCTAGTTTGACGCTTGTAGTGGCATACATTTACCTATGTACTCAATTGAATAATTAAAGTTGTATATCGTAAATAATATAATCAATAACCTATGGCGGATTATCTTCAAATTTAACGTTATTGTTACGTATGTTTTTGTGGTTCTGTTTACGAACGTCGAAGACCACAGTTACCTAAGTGGATTATCTTCAAATTTAACGTTATTGTTACGTATGTTTTTGTGGGTGTGCTTGCGAACGTCGAAGATCACTGATACCTAAGGGGATTATCCTCAAATTTAACGTAATTGTTACATATGTTTATGGGGTTCTGTTTTCGAACTTCGAAGATCACAGTTACCTATGGGGATTATCCTCAAATTAAACGTTATTGTTACGTATGTTTATGTTGTTCTGTTTACGAACGTCGAAGACCACAGTTACCTAAGTGGATTATCCTCAAATTTAACGTTATTGTTACGTATGTTTTTGTGGTTCTGTTTGCGAAAGTCGAAGACCACAGTTACCTAAGTGGATTATCTTCAAATTTAACGTTATTATTACGTATGTTTTTGTGGTTTAGTATACAAATGTCGAAGACCACAGTTACCTAAGTGGATTATCTTCACATTTAAAGTTATTGTTACGTATGTTCTTTTGGTTCAGGTTACGAACGTCGAAGTCCACAATTACCTTAAGGGATTATCCTGAAATTTAACGTAATTTGTACGTATGTTCATGTGGTTCTGTTTGCGAACTTCGAAGACCACAGTTACGATCCTCTAACCTACTAAGATGGTTTAATATGTACAATATATTCTTCCCTAAACTTATTATGTTAACATATGAACCATAAACACATATATTTACTTTTACAAGAATGATAAAAACCTAACATATTACCCAGAATATATTTTATAATTGATACAAATATTACTTTTACACAAACGATATAAAATATTTGATATTTATAAAAAACATATTAAACCAGAATATTATTAGTAGATACAAAAATGTACTTATACATGAATGATCCTATTCTTAACAGCTTAAATGTTCTATCATATATTTACATACAAATAAATAGGATACAAATATTTACTTTCAATGAATGATCAAAATATGCTAAACATTCTATTACATCTTAAAGAAGAATGTTAATAATAGATACTTTTACATGTGAGAAAAAACAACTTCCTATAATTTTATTACTTTACAACCTAAAAGATCCATATTGGTTTAAACAAAGACAATACGCATGAATTAGGAATCGGGCCTTTGTCCGAATTTAGTAATATTGAATTTTCTGTCATAGGAATAAATTATGTTGTCATAGCTAATTTAATAATTTATTGGAAGGAACTTTTTTTACAAATTTAAAATTTTTGAGGTCTGTGATATGGTTTGTTTTTAATAGATGTTCTGGTATGCAAGATTTTTCTAGTCTGTCGTACTTTAAATGGGCAAAAGTTCTTTAAACAAAGTGGTGGTGTTTCTCTCTGTTTGACCAAGATAATCCCTTTTCACAATCGTTACATTTGATTTCATAAATGCCCGAACTCTCTAGGTTCGTAACTCTGTCTTTTTGATTGCCAATTAAGCTTTTTATACTATTCTGGCTTTTATAGACTATATTGAAATTGAATTTCTTAAGGATGTTATCTAAGCCATTGGTAAGATTGCGGTCAAAGGGTAAGGTAAAATATCTTATTTTTTTATTAGTTTTGGGTTGGAGAGTTGTGGACATGTTTCTATTGTGTTTTTGTTTTTGTTTCCTAACGATGTTGTCCACGAATCGTGTTAGTTTTTAACCTAACATTTCTATTTTATGGCCTTCTTCTATGATTTTATTTAAAATGTACTATATTATTATGTATGATTATTATTATTAGATTTAGGAATTTCTGTACTCTCTACCATTCTCTGTACCCCCCTTTTTGGTGATAACGTCAATAACTGAAATGAATTGAAAAGTTTTTATTATTATTATTTATGTATTGCTTATCTTATGATATATTCATCTTAAAAAAAAAGTGAAAAAAGTTAGTTTATGCCGATTATGTAAATTAATTTTTCAAGAATATCATGTGCCTGTTGATTACGTTAACCTTCTTTTGTACTTTTTTCTCTGTTTCTACAGATAAATGTATTTACTATCTGATCAAACTATTAAATAACTATAATAAACATGTTATTAAATAGCAAAACAAAAGTATCATATATTTTAGTTTTATAGATATTTATAGTATGAACTAACACCTCTTACGGAATGATAAGTCAGAAATAAATCAAATTATATTTCTTTTCGTACTGAAATTAAAAATAACAATTAGCAACGGATCATAACAAACTTGGAGATCGTTCTCCATGCTACTAAAACATTATTACGATATTTATGTATTATTACTTACATTACACATCCTGCAAAAAAACGATAAACCGTTAAATTAATAAAAGATAACAAGTTAAAAAAAAATTGTTAACGTATTAATATATTGTTTTCCTAATGAAATTTCAAATTTTCTATTAATACAAAAAAATAGTGTTTTTGAATTATTACACATTTCATATGATAGATAGTTATTTAACTAAGCAGAAAATATTCATGTATAGAAATACAGTGATGAAATAATACTTTAAAAAATAACTACTAATAAATATAAATAAAGTCAGTTGCAGAAGTAAACGAGTGTCGATACCACATTATGATCACGAAATATTGATTGTAATATTGTCGGTCATACATAATCAATTTTGTTATTAGATCAATTTTGTAAATTGACGCTCTAGCGTCCCTAATTTAAGTACCATTGATTACCGTGCCGAATTACTAAAATGACATGCGTTTATAATAATGTATACAGTTGATATATTTACAAATCCAATAATAATGTAACAAAAAACAATAATTATTGAACTGAAATAATTATTCGTGTTTATGACAGATATTTAGGTAAACACTACAATATCATTAGCAATATCCTTCTTACCTATTTGGATTCTAATTTGACATTTTGAGATAAATCAAGACAGATTGTTTGATTGATGGGATTGAGATAGTTGTAAATGCATTGATAGTTCAATAGAAGACATGGAGATAAACCCGAGGTGAATGATATATATAATATATGACATTCATTATAAACAAGGATGTTTAAGTTTTGAAGTAACAAGTATTATATTGCATTTTTAATAAATTAGGAATCTATTAATTTATAAGTTACACTTAATACGTGCGCTTTTATTGTGACTTTAATCTAAAATTACACATTATGATCGTTAGAGTTTAGTTTGTTAGTTTGATGAGAGATAAAAGAGTATATTTTTTGTAATTTAATTTATTCTTGATTGTAATTTAAAAAAATTTAACCTATATATTTATGTATTTGAAAAAGTTATATATATATATATATATATATATATATATATATTATATTACCAAAAACCATTGTATCATTGTAATAACTTTAATAAATACTATACAACGAATATATTACTATTAACTATTAATATTCATCTAAAATTGTTTTCTTGAAATTTAAATAAACAGAATATTACAAAATTACGTCGATATTGTTACTTTTTATAAGCACTGGTCTTCAATACTACCATGATTGTCATTACTTTTTTTTTTAATGTTAAACTTTTTTATATATCTAAAGTTAACAATATTTCGAAATTGTATTGAATTGTAAAGATATTCTTGCTTGTAATTTAATTATATGTATTGAATGAGGAAATATGTATTATGCAAATAGAATGTCCATATGCATATTTATGATTCTGTGGGAATTACTTCAAATAAATTAAAATAAAGTTAATTACAACAATTATTATGTCAGTAAAATATATATTTATAAGTAGCAATAAGTTTTCCTAATCACAAGACTATAAATTAGAAATGTTTGGTTAACAGATTGTTTTAGAAATCTAGAGTTTACCTTTTTACTTTCTGTAGTAATGGTTATCATGCGAATTTATTTATTGTCATTTTACTTACTGTATATAAATGCAATGCATATCAACACCAGAATTGATTTAATGTATGTAAAATGATTTAATAAATAATATTTGTTAAAAACATATATTGTTGTGTAATATTAAATTATATAGTGTATTCAGTTTAATTGGTAATGTTCCTTTTCTTTGACACAGTGAAATAAATGCATTCTAATTCTTAGGCCTATTATAAAATATAGGCATGTACAAATTTATGTGTAGAATTACCAATAAAATAAATAAATAAAGAAATACCAATGTAATTTTTTAAAGAGGATAAAATGGTTTTAAAAATATTTTTTCTGACTCTTGCCGTATGAATATAAAATATGGAGACAAACTAAGTAAATATATGACAAAATTGTTTAAAGTAAAGTATGTGCATCAATCATTATATCCATGCACCTTTTGTAGACGATATTGAAGACAACAATTGTTACTGAAGTTTCTTAAAACGATTCTATTAGATACTTCCTCAATATTATTTATTTTGATGCCATCTCGCTATGAGATAAGGTAGTTGTTTTTTCGAAAGATTGTGCGGTTTATTATTTTATATATAATTTAAAGTTTAACCTTCGTTTCATAAAGTTTGAAATGAGTTTCCGTGTAAACAATTTAAACTTTCCCTTTACGTTCGTTTTAGATTTAAAAAAACACAATTTGCGAATAACTAATAGTTTACAAAATATAGATAAAAATCTATTTCTCTTCCTTGGATATCTAAATTTCTTTTTATACAAATGTGTGAGTCTATAATCCTTAAGAGAAATTTTATTTCTAAATATTTAAATATTTCTAAATATTACCGATAGTAATTCTATTTAAATCCAGATGAAAAAAAATGTACAAAGTAAATATAAATTTTTTTAATGAAATTTACTTTAAACGAATATCAAAATAGTTAAATGTTATTAAATATCAAATGAGTATTTCTTATGAGAACAAGAAGGAAGAATATTGTGTTCATAATAATAATAGTAAAGGAATGTTAAATTTTTGTAAACGAACTTTAAAATGTTTAAACTAAATCTGGACATTTTTTTTCCAGTTATATGAAATCAAATCTTCAACCATTATTGGATAATCTGAATAATCTATGTTTGTAATAGTCTAACATGTAATACTAACTTATTAGTTTTGTGCTGTGTTCACAACCCTACCCTCCTCCGAATGAATGATGTATTTGTTTTAATAAGTCAAATTTATTTGATAAGGGAATTAATTAGATGATTGATACTTGCATTCATTTAGATGAATTTTGAGTGAAAGTCAAAAATAAAAATATATATATGTCAAATAAAATTATTTTTTATATGTTTCGTGTATTTGAAAACTTTTATCAAACGATTATTCTGAAAACGCTAAATTTTGAAATTATTAGATTTTCGTTTTTTCTTATATCTGTTTTCATTAAAAGATTAATCAACATTCCTTGACAGAACTTTCGAATTTTATCCTGTACCTATAAATAAAATTTCTCATACATCCGATAATTACAGAGATTTTTTAAATAAATATTCTAACCAACAGTACTTCCACAACCATTTATTATACCGCCTGATATTATTTTGTCTGTAACTAACTTTACAAATAATTACGATCTGTAATATACTCTAAACTAATCAATATTTCATTCAACCTCCCTTAAGAAGACGATATTTTCTACATAATATGAAAGAGATTAGTAATTAATAATGTCTTGCAAGCTAACAAACGCAAGTAATTGCTAAATTTTACTTGAAATTTCCTAAATGTAATCCCATTTATGACTAAAATTAGACGAGGATGGATATATTATGATTGATATAAAGACAAAGAAAAAAATTTCATTTTCATACATTTAGTTTTGTTCTTGATGTGATATCTTATAACATTGTAAAGTAGAACATTTTTATTCACACCGACAAATACTAGTCAAAATATCACCATTTTAGTGTTCTTACCCAACTATTGTTTGGTAATTGTTAACTGTGTATTTCTTCTTCATTCTTCTAAACTACCTTGACAATGCTGTAACTAGCGAAACCATGGTCGGTAAATTTTAAATAAAGTTGTAGTTTATACTAAAAAGTGTTTGTTTTAATTATTAAAATGGAATACCACCAAGCACCTACTGTCTTTAGCATAAATAGTATCAAACGAATTTTAATATCATTGTTAGTTTAAAAGTTCGAATTAAAAACCAAGTTCGAATTAAATCAAATCGAATTAAACTGAAATGAATAAACTAAAAACCAAAACAATTGATACAAAGGGAAACACTTTTCGTATGTTTGGTCCAAATCGACCACACCGATGATGAAAAATAAAATAAGTTTTGTTAATTTAGTTAAATCAAAAGTTAGTTATTTAACAGTTATTAATGATAAATTTTATGATTCAGTTAGATTAACAAGAGGTAATATTGTAAAATTGAATCATAAATTTAATAAAATTGCGGGTGGGGGGTTCTAACACCAAGAAAGCAAACGACAAAAGAAGAAAATTTGAGGTTGAATTCTTTCTTATAAAGGACTACGAGAATAAATAAAGAAGATTCTTTCATTTAAAAACAAGGAACTGAATGGGTATCTCAAAAGGATCAAAAGTTGGTTATCTGTAAATCACGAAAGCATTCAAACTCGAAAACTTATGTTTCGATAATCACCGTTTGAGTTTTATTGTAACCTACAAAGCAAAAGTAGGAAAAGAATCCCATCAGAATTTTTAAATTCTCAATCAAAATAGAGTTATATCGAATTACAATATACATTTTTTTAAACCTTGAGCGACAGGTACGACAAGAACCGAGGTGGATCGCTCGCCACCACTACGCAGTTAGGAGGTGGAAGTTTCGCCAACATTAGACAATGCAGACCAAAATAATAAACAAATCAAAGGGGGTAATTAAGATATAGTTTGGAGAAAATATATCGACAAAAAGATGACGGAAGCTTAGTACATCATAAATTGAAGAAAAGGTTGAAAACGAATCTAAACAACGGGAAAAAACATTAAAAGCAAAAAGGGAAAAATAGATGGAAGGTGACAATTTTGGAAGAACCGGGGTTATTTCGTTGAGATTTGAGAAAATTAAATTATTAAGACTTCATCATTGGACCTATTTCTGGAGTCTACAACGGACCAAGTTGGCCATAATGCTGCTATTAAACTACACTCAAGACATTAGGAGTTTTTTCGAACAATATCCGTCGAACAAATATTGAACTTAGAAGATATATAAAAAAAGTTTCCGTTATATAAGAAGACATGTTATAGCATTGTTAGGATTGGCTCTCTAAGCTATGCCTGGGTTCCTATTTATTAATTAAATATCACAAATCAGTGGTTCAGTATACTAATTAATTTTTATTAACAATGACTATCTCCTATCTTATTATAATAATACAATATCTTTATTACTACTATTAATCCAGAATGACTCTAATTATTGTGACTCACAGATCTGATTCTACGTTATATTTTATTATTACTTGTGTCTGAAATAATTACAAGGTTTAGACACGAAGTTTGCTCACCCTGCTTGCCATTCATGGATGCTCATCTGAAGTCTAAAAACTCCTAGGTAGCTGGTATACGCCAAGTCCGTCTGGCTATCTTCCAGAATTATGCTCCCAGGATTCTCTTACTCGCCAAGTCCGTCTGGCTATCTTCAAAAATTCCTGCAGCACTTCCCTCGATTAATCTTGGCCCACTGACCAAGTTTTCTCCCACCCAAGGGTTTATATGTGTTTGTAGCATCAATGACGTCTGCCTTGCTTGCAAGGTAAGCAATTTTATCATTTTTCCAGGTCTGTCACAATAATTGTTGTCATACTGTGTTCCTAAAAAGAACTTAGACTATATTCCTAACTAAAACTATCCTAATTCCTAACAGCATCGTGATGAAATAAGACAGTTTTAGCGTTGAAGAACATGAGCTACTAAAGGAAATGAACATTTGAAACTTTGCATTGAACTATCGCTCATTATTCAAGAAACTTCGAAAAGCACAAAATTTATCACGAGATACGGCTCCGGAGCGAGTTGGAAGTTCCTACGTAGAAGAACGAGAGAACGAGGCATTGGGAGAAAATAATCAACCGACACTACTCCGACTTTCGGGATCGTCTACTAACTTGAAATCATTGAGGAACGGGACTGACTCAGCTTTACTACTGAACACTATTCATTAGCCGAAGCTATCTTTAAACTTAACAAGGTACTTTATTTCGAATAAACTAATATTTGCCAAATCGTTAAATAAAATTTAAGACAGATAAAATAAATAGGGAAAGTTTAAAATATTTCAAATTTTATTTTATTTTCTTAAATATCTGCTATCATGGTCAATTGAATAGGATGTTAAGTTAATATTGAAATAATTCATAAAACTAAGAATTTACTTTTTAATTTGTAGGAACTAGTTTATTAGTGGAACATAAGAGTAAGAAATAATTATTGTTAACCTTTAAATAAATTTCTATCTAATAAATCTATTCTATTTATTAATTGATATTAATAAAATAAGCTTGCTATTTGTGTTATATACGTTTTAATTTGTCTTTGATTGAATTTATGCTTGTGTATGAATAATTGAATATCTTGTTTGTTATTATTTCAACGTAGTTTTAAGTATATTTTAAAAGATTAATAATAAACGTTTTTTGTAACTTTTCTGTTACTATATATACAACTATATTCATATTGTTTTGATATTAGTTTGATTGATAGTGTATACTATAAAGATATTAATTTAAATTCAAATAACATTAGATTTTGTTTTATTTGTACTTAAAAAGAAGATTTTATCGATTTTTATTTATTTTTTATTTTAATGAATTGCATTTTATTATATCTTACTTTCTGTGTAAGTGTTTTATTTTAATAACTCATCTTCATCAAGAATTTACAGATTGCTCAGTACTTTATTCATATCCATACATATACATATACATAACAATATATGTATATCTATATTTGTTTTAAAATATAAAAATATGATTGACCTTATGTCATAATGATTGTAACATTTTTATATTTAATTTGTTTTATATAATAATTTATTTTGTTTAATCAATTATGCAAAGACATTTGGCGAAATAGTTTTACAGCCTATAACGTATAAATTCAGATAAAAATATTATGAACGTAATAAGACAATATAAGTAAATATATCAGTAGGAAATCAACTGTTTGCTAAAACAATCATAGTTCGCACAAAGGTTTATTGAAAATATAGGTTCTATGAAAATAAAACCAATAAATTATAATTTACAAATGAAACTTAATATACTGTGAAAATATCAGTATCGTCCATGTAAATTTATAAAACAATTTTTTTGCAAGTTTACTACATTTACAAAATACTTTTTTTTTTTTACAGTTATCCTTTTAAATATATTGTTACACCTTTAAATCATTAACTACTTGAGAGATAAGCAGTAGAACACTTTTATATATGGAAAACTGTAATTAATCAAGTAAAATTTTAACTATTGATTTCTTTTTCACGTCAAGTCAAATATTTCAAAAGCAATTAAATTCCACACGAACAGAAAAAAGAGAGAGTTCTTTTGATACTCCCATTTTGCTTTTATCTCTATAAATGCATTTTTGTTCCAATTTGTGACCCAACACAATCAACGAAAAATTGAATTACTTTTTCCCTTCTGGAAGTGAACGAAGTTTTAACAAACCGTAAACCTTGTTTTACTTTATACCGGTGGAAACGTTCCTCAATAATTGGGGCAGAAATCCTATATAAACCCTCAGAATGCTTTGAATATTATAAATCTTTAAGTTTGTATAATAAACCGTCATAATAATGATTATATTATTATAGGTTAGTTACATCATGTGTCAGGTAAAACTTGCGTTATTTATAAAACGAATAAAAACATTAATATTACAAGACATCCGAATAGTATCTAGATTAAATTTAGAGGTATTCCAAGAAATTTGTTGTTAAATATATCAACAATGGTAACAATTATATTGTTTCAGTTGATATTAGAGTATTCGATATACTTACGTTATAATTCACAAGTATTCCTTATTCATATTATTATAATATTAAATATGGACTTCATGATATAGGTCCTTAATTTTATATTATTATTCTTATTAACCATACCAACATTAAATAGTGTCTAAATTAAATCAGAAAATTGTTTTTAAATAATTCGACACAGTGTCCATTGTAACGATTATGATATTTTAGTTAATATTAAAAGATTTGACGTTGTTTAAGTTATAGGCTAATTCACTATTCCTTCGTTATCATGTTATAGCAATATTAACAATAGTTAGTCTATGATGAGTGACCTAATTTTATTTCAGATTCAATAATAAATAAAAGTGAACTTTGTACTTAACGCTATTACTAATTATATAATTTATAATTTAATATAAAGTGTACATTGTATTCAACTAACAAAATTCAACGATTAATATTTTAAAACTAGAAATGTAACTTATAGAGGATTTGTGAGACTTTTTCCGATATTGATTCTTTTTTAACAATTTTTAAATACAAGACAAGAATGTAAATATATATTTCAAGCGCAATAACGATGTTCAAGTAACGACGTATAAAACTTCATTGTGAAGTATGTCATCTAGAGCGCTATATTTTGTGTGTTTTTTCGGTAAGATATTCTGTTACAGGAACTTTCGTAAAATGTATTTTATTTGTTCTTTATTGGAATGTTTTCCATTGATCGACAAAATCGCTAGTATTAATCGTTAGAAATATTACTCTCCCATTATTACATTAGAAATATATATAATTATTTTGTAGAGTGTAATTTGTTAGTAAAACAGCGAAAAGAAGTCATCTAAGGTACTTGGTGAAATGAGAGCTAAAACATACTTATTCTAAAAAGCACAAAAAACCGTTCAATCTCTATTTATGTGTAATGCGTTTCCTTTCTATTTTTATCTTCTTAATTTCTTCCATTTTTCAATAATTCAATGTTGTTGTTGTTGAATAAAGACAACAGAACACTTAAGTTATGTTAGAACTCCAACGAAAATCTAGCTCATATTATGCAATCTAAATTACATGTTTCGGGATAATTACAGAACGATTGTACTTTTTATTTTGTTTTCCACAAAATCTATATTTTATCAAGACATTTCAAGTTTTCATTTAAGACATATCATGGATAAGCATCACTATTTAAAATGAAAGATGGGAGTGACTGGTGATGAATAGTTTCTCGTTACTAATACCTGATATATAAATCACTCTAGATAACTTACGAAGTGAGGCTCAATAACTGCAAATTATTATTGCTAATAAATTTGTATTAACTTAATAATAAATATGATTGTTTTAAAATAGGATTTTCTGTATTTTAATTATGCTTAAATAGAGAAAAAAAGTGTTAAATCTATTGAAATATAAAGATTAGACTAGACTCACATTCAATTTATTGAAATTATATTTTACTCAATTCAAACTAACTTCAAATGTAGAAATATGTTGTATGGAATTGTGTGTTAGGACTTTAGGTCAGAAATTTCATAACTAATTAATATTTATAATATGAACCAATATTTCGTAATCAATTCTGTAAATAAAAATGTCTGAATCACTTTTTGAGTTCAGAATATGATAAACACATAGAATCAGTTAGATTTTAAACTCATTGCAACGGACAGGAGTCTATACAGATTTTGAAACCTTGAAGGTAAACATTGAATATTTCTAATATGCGTAGCTTCAGGAGTCCGAGTCGGATATATCATAATCTGTGCTGCAGAAACTTATCAATAAATCTGACATTCACTCAGTGATTGTTTCAAACTGCTTTCTTAACGGATAATATTTAGCAATTATTGGAACTAATTTAATGAATTTATGAAAAACTGGTTTTGAGTTTGTCACTGTATGATTGTGTATTTTGTATTGCTTCTTCACAAGTTCTTTCTATCTTGTCTTCTTCATAAGTTATGTTACGCTAAATTTCAAACTTTTTCAAAAATTCTCAAAATGCAAATAAAAAAAATAATCTTTAACTATTATAAAAACATTACAAATAAAAAAGAAAAAATGAAGTATTTAGAAAAAGTAATAAATAAAACTTTCATTGTTAAAGTGTAACTTTTAAAGTGGTTAAAATCATAAATAAAATGTTCACGAATAATACCTTAAACAAGATAATCAGTAAGGTCAAAAAAGGTAAAAATATCAAGAAAAATAAATTTATATTATTTTAGGGAGGGAAGATAAATTACGCAATAACGCAGATAAATAATTAAAATAAGGTAACAATAAAATATGTGTAGATAGAAAATAGTATGTAGAAGATAATAAGTGTTAAAACTCAGTTATTTTAATTTAATTAATCTATAAAATCTCGAGTGTAAAGAAGACAATACTGTAGGTACAAAAATAGTCGAAATGTGTTGAGTAAGAATTTCAAGGTGAGGACATAAACTTTGTTAGAGAAAATAGCCAAAATGAAGTGATTTTCAAAACCAAAAACATCAATGTGTGAAAATAAAATGACTAGAACAATGTGCGGTCACAAAAAGTAAAAGTTATCGGAATCAAGAAGTATGACGGGAATCATTCGAAGTTCCAAACATGCACCAATTAACCAGGGATACGAAGAACTTGGTCTGGAAGAAATCCGATAATCCTGAAGGAAGATGTGGAATTTTCTGTAAAAAAATACCTAAAAAATATAGGAATAATCAAAGGACAGTGCTACTGCGCAGCGGATTCAGGTACTTAAAAATTGTTGGACTTGCAGTAGAACCAATTTTACCCTTAATTTAAAAGAAAATTGTGTTTTTTTAATCTGCATTGCTGTGGGCATAAGTTTAAGATATTAAAGTTTTGTTCATTATAGATAAGTTATCAATTACGATTAATTTATTGTATATCCACCGTCTTAGGTTTAAACTTAATATAATAATTAAGTAAGGCGTCATTGTAAACTTTTGTAGATATATATATTTCAATTATTGAGTTAAACTCAATAACATGATAATATATTTACAATCTCCTGTTATTTGAAAAATATTGCAATTGTACTGAAGATTTTTATCGTGGCTATACAATAATGAATTTAAAAAAAGTATCCTTTTCGTCATTCTAAATGAAAATGGTGGTAAATTTTTTCTGCCCAATTTAAATAATGATAGATATAGCACTATTGAACGTTACGTTATAATATTGATTATTTTACAATTATAATCAATAATGTTTAAGATGCAATAAACAACTTATTAATTAATACTAATGGAACTGATCAGTAGTAGTAAAATAAATTAACTATCTATGAAAATGTAAAATCACAAAAGATTAGCGCAATTAAAACTTTAAAACTTAATTATTCAACGTATAAGCCATTTGAGTCCAAATTCAAATAACTGGCAACAGGAATGTAATTTTGAAAGTATGTATTGTGCTAAATTGACACTTAATTGTTTATAGCTATAAAGTTTGAAATTTGTAAACAATATATCTGAAATTAAAATTAAACCTAACATGGGTGTCTTATCCGTCCATCTTAAGAGATACACCGAGGAAAAGTCTAGATCAAAATCTGAACAAGGCTTCCAAAATATTAGTTACTGTCATCGATATTCATCCACAAAGTTACGAATAATCGAAATATAAACAAAACATAACATTATTAGTGACTGTTACTTTCATTTAGAATTAATAAATATCAAGAAAAATTCAATCTCTTTTAATCATTATAAACACAACACAATATTTGTTTTAAAAAATAATAAAAATTTTCAGTAACAAAATAAAACCATTTCCTATATTTAAATTCCGTTAAAAACATTGAGATAAGGTAATATAACTTAACCTTTTGTATAGTATGAGACCATGAAAAACTTAGTTTGGTTTATCTTTAGGAACTGTGACATCATTTTACAAAAGATATGAAATATCTTTATGGTGGTATCTGTTTTACTGCTTGCTCGACCTGTAAAAAATAATAAAAATTTGAATTATGTTTTACTACTAACATAAACCGCACGGAGCGGAATCATAAAATTTACATTTGAGGAGAGGGTATACGAATGTCCCAGTGAACATTATTTTGATTGCGATAAAATATACCTTAAGAATTTACTAACTCAGAGTTAAAACTAATTTGCAATATGATATCTAATATATTTGTGTTTCAAATATAACTTTACTGATAAAATGTTAGTTAAATAGAGAGTTTCAAAACTAATTTCTATATAATTTAGATACATTAAATAAACTATTATTATATAATTTAAAATTGAGAATTATGCCGAAGAAAGGTATAAATAACTTACATAAAAACTTTTTTGATCATTTCTTGCTTTACAAAACTGCTCAGATAAATTAAAGGTCAGATATATTGACATTATTCCGAAAACCACTTCTTTTTTAAGTCATGTGAATAAGAAAAAAAATTAACCAGTGATGATTTAAAAGAGAATATATCACAATAATCACATTAATTTACTGAAAACATTTAAAAATAGTGTCGTTTGTTTCCCTCATACACTAGGACAGCTCAAACGTGACAGAAATGAAGTGGCTCAGGTTTTATATTAAAACCAGTATTTATTCTTGTTACAATTAGTTTTACATGAAACTTACATTAAATGTCATTGTAATACATTATTTCAGTTCCAAAATAGGACAGGAATGGAGGATCGCTTGTTCTCTTTTTGAGGTTAACAAAATAACTTTTCAAATTTGTTATTCGATTTACATGAAAATTAAAATCAAAGTCCTTGTATTAACAGAATTAAAATTATGCTAATAATAGTTACAAACGGGACAGAAATACCTCAAGGGACAGAAAATATGTTCTCGGGTTCTATTTTGTAGAAAAAACTAACGATTTGGTTGTAATCATATATATATATATATATATATATATATATATATATATATATATATATATATATATATATATGATACTTAAAATCGAATCAAAAATTTCAATATATTCTAGTAATAGTTATACAATGTGATAGGAATGGAGTGTGTTGTTTTTTATTGTTGAAGTTAAGAAACTAACTCTTTTAGTTATTATCAATTTACATGAAACATAAAATCTAAGTCAATCTGATACAGCAATTTCAAATTATGATAGTAAAAGTTCCAAATTATGAAACTAATAGTTCACGAGACAGGATTGCCTCGGTTTTTTTAAATAATTTTGCATGCAGTTTCTCATTTTATTTAATAAGTTTTGAGGACTTATTAAACAGGAAAAATAAAACACTTAGTTTTTTAACCACAAAAATAGTACGCGATTCTTGTCCCATTTTGGAACTTTTAGGACAATAATTCAAAATTTCTGAATTTAAATGACTTTTGTTTCATGTAAATTGGATCATGCGTTTAAATATAAGCTATTTAACCTCAAAAATATAACTATATCCTCCATTCCTATCCCAATTTGAAACTTTTAATTGCTGTATCACAAAGACTTTGTTTTTCAATTTCATGTGGATTGGATAATAAAAAAAAGTTACTATTTCAAACTCAAAATAGAATCCATGACATGCAATATGAATATATTTTTTTTAAATCTCAGATGGTATCCGTTTCATGAATTAACGGACTAGCTCCATACAGAATATGAGCTTCATATATCTCTCCCTTCTATATCGTTCAGGTATTGGAAAAAAATAACATGACAATCCTGTGGTCAGTGGTAAAGTTGATACTGTGTACACTATTTGAATAGTTATTGCTAGAAATGGAATATAGATAGAAAAGGAATCTGCTGGTAGGTGAAAACATCTGATTTTCATTAATGAAACTTGTTGTTGCCATTTCAGTTATTTATCTCGTAATAAATATGGATGAAGTTTAGTTGTCTTTTACCAAAGTGAGTTTTTGAAGTGTCATTGAAAGATTTAGAATGTAAAGAGGTTTTGAGACGATGAAAAATTGGAATTGGAAAAAAACCGAATTTATTGACAAGAAATAATTACAAGAATTCCAAGTTTAAAGCCGATGGTAAGTGTAAACCAAAAACTGCCAGGGCGAAGAAAAACCTCATTGTTGAACCAAAATGCCACTTTAATCATGAGGACCGTTACACGATACTCAAAGGTATCTCTCAGGGAATATTTTTTTGTAACATATATTAGAAAAGAGAGTGTTCACAAAACTTTACAAAGCTTATAATTCGAGACAAGCTTATAATTCTACTGGCATGCTATTTAAGACGATCCAGACAGGCACGTAGATTTTTGTGAATGGAATCGGAACAAATGTGAATCAAATGACGGGTTTGATAATTTAAATGCCTGATCGAATAAAGCCACCTTTAAACTTAATGGAACAATTATTATGTCCTTATTTGGCTATCACAATCCAATTATAAATTTAGAAGATGCTATTTTTAAAATTAAAATGTACATCTACAAACTTAATTTTATATGTATTAAAAAATAGTTATATAGAACGAAAATCTCAATGAAATCTAATAGGCAGTAAGTATTAAGTAATACATGTATGAGAAGCACTGCTATATAAAAATGTGAATAAAAGACAGCTAGTAACAATTTCAATCATGGGGAAAGAAACAATTTACTTACACCTTTAAATTCTATACCCCCAATAGGAATAATGTATAACTCAAATAACAAATGACAAAAGAGAAGTAAAAAAAAAAAAGAGTCAAATGAAAGTATAAATATCCGAGGTAACCTGTCACATCTCATGTAGGAGCGTTTTACTGTAAATCTTCCATTAAGAAACACGCTACATCTGTAAAACGGCATTTTTTCTTATTTTAAATTCAATGATTCAACTACAATATTTCAATTCTCCTCTTAGTAATTAATTGTGTGTGTCTGTATGTGAATTTTTTTTCCAAAATAAAATGTATAGATAATTACAAAATTATTATAACTAATATATATATATATATATATATATATATATATATATATATATATATATATATATATATATATTTCTCCATAAAACAATTTTTTTATCAAATCTTATATTCAATATAGAGTGGATAACTATGAAAGTTCTTTTAATATCCCATTTTTACTTCAGCTATGAAAAGTTTATTTATTGTTCCAATTTACAACTCAACACAAAATTAAGTTACTTTGTCTCTACTGGTCGTAAATTAAGTTAATACAAACCATGAAATACAACGTTCATTTACTACTTTGGACTATAATGCATTTACAGAGCATTTACTTTTGTGAAATGACTAAAAGGATTATTATCTAAATATATACAATATTTATACCTGAATATGTTAAGGTTTATATATACATATTTATATTTTTAAATGTATTGACTCATGTATGAATACATGTAATAGAATTTGATAATACACTTACACAAATCCTCATTTATGATGTCTATACTTTAGTTACAAGATTTACATTAATTATCTTAATACTTAGATACTTTCAGTGTGTCCTATTATAAGTATTATTTAAACATTTAATATAATTATACAAAAAAATTAAAATAATTCATAATTATGATTACAACACAAATATAACTAGCTAGCAATATAAATCAAACAACATAGAAGAATGGAATTATTAATTGTATAAGACTCTTGTGTTGGACGTTTATCACTTACTTAAGTATTATGAGCAATACTTTTGTGGACTTTCCAAGAGATTTTGTTTAATTTTATTATGTGTGTATTATTCTTTCGCGATTTTACATTATTATTATACCTCGTCAGATGATCAAATGACCTAAATCGGTTTATTATTGTTGTAGTTAAATACAATTGCATTGACTTTCTTTACGTCATTGTAACTAATGTAATATTTAATTTACCTAACTATTATTTACTTTCTTATTTAATTATGAGTATACCGATGTTGCGTTTTTAATTATGTACAGTGGAACATCATAATGGACTGCTTTATTATTATTAGGGGGTTTCATTGTTGTTTTTTATTAAAAATAAATGTACCCACAAATTTGAGCTTATATTTCACTTGAATTATTTATGGATACTATTTTACATATATTTAACATATATTTCAATTTACCTTGGATCATTATTGTTACAGATTCTAACAATCACTTTTGTTCTGCTCCCTTATGACATATTGGTATTTCAAGTCATTTGTTCTTATAGTAATACCGCTGTTTAAATAGTTGTCTTGAATACAACTTTATGATTCATAACTATTGGTGGTGTCTTATTAATATTATTTTCTATGCTTGAAACTCGAATGCAAATAATATCCACTTTAGACGAAATGGCTCTTTTAGTGGCGATACGAGAAATAATACATAAAGTTCTACTACGAAAAATGACATTGTTGAAAAAGAAAAACCATTAAGCCCCTCGAAATAAATGAACTTTGTACATTACTTAGTAATGTTGAGAAATGTGTAATATAATATCTTTATTTTTATTGAGTGACAATTTAAGACATTTTAAATTTAGAGCATTGGCGTTTGTAAAGTTTATTAAGTATTAATTTTATATGTATGTTATTACATATAATTTTTAATTTAGAACAATTTCTCAATAGTTATTAATATATCAAATAATGCAAATATTTAATTAGTTAATGTGGACAAAGTTCTTTTCATTATTATTCATTAGCACAAACACTAATGAAGCTACTCCCAACAAGCTATATCTAATTTAATATAGAGATTGTTAACAATATGAAAGTTATTGTTACTTATTAATATATTTTTTAAAAGAAATTTTGTATGGTACTGGCGTAAAACTGCTACACAAAATTTAAATTCTCTATACCTTCTTAAAGAAGTTTAACTTAGACTTTGTATCATGATATATAGTATTATTTTTCAGACCAATATGATATAGGCTAATTCTTAAATAAAATTAAATTATTATATAGAATCTGTACTTGTATCCACGCCGAAGTTTTGGTCGTCCTACTTCTCATAGATGAAAGAAAGTCCATACAATATATTCATTCTATCATGGTCTCTAGTTGTAATAATAAATATAATTTTTATTATTATTTTAAATAATCGGTCAAAGTAAGTGTATGGTTTTGGTTAATACATAGGCTACTGTCTTTACTACATCTGAAATGTACGTCACTTTCAATAGACACTGTTATAGTTGTGTAGAGTTTATCAACTGACTTAAGTTGACTTTTAAAACATATAATTTGTATATATACTGCAATGAGTTTAAACTTCAATCACCAAATGAATAAATTCATAATTTTCCCCCCAAAACCAATTTATTTGTGCAATAAGAACTCTACTTACACTGGACTGGACTAAGTGTGCGCTTTATGGTATTTAGAATATTAAGATAATGACTTAGTTTGTAACCTCATCTCGTATTACACAAATAAACAGGTTTTGTGGAAAATCGATTTTTATTTCATTTGGTGATTTAATTTGTGCTTAAGTTTTTAATTTTTATGGAAGTTACATCCAGAAAAAACGATTTATTTTGTTACTTGTAAGTTTGGTAGTGGTAGTTTTCCTCTAGTTTTAACATTCAGTATGGTAAGTAAGTACAAATCAAAACACCTCTGTGTGCTGTGACGATAGAAATAAATTTGAAATAATATATTATTAGGTCATATTAGCTGTTATTTGTAATGTAAGAGTGGACTTTTCAATAAACAATTATTTATATGGACACAGTTGTGAACAAATGATTTAATACACACCTTAGTTGCAATATAAAATGTTGCATCGAAAATAGAATGCTGTTATTTTGCTCCTAAAATATACGTATATATGGGTAGAAAGACCATCACTACAAAATATGGCAATATTAAATGAGACATTGATGATAAGTAAATAGAAAACATTAATTTATATTTATAGAGAGATTTAAATAATGCCTCGTGAAACAGGAGAGTTTAGAATCATATTTTAACGCAAGCATGTGGCACATATAAACATAATAGATTTTAGCAATTTTATTGAATAATAAACTATTAACATAAAATAGTAAGGACATACATTTATGACAGGCAAACCCACATTTACACAATAGCGTAAGAGGGAAAAGATTAATATTTATAAGAATGAAGAATAAGCTTTAGAAGAAATTTTTTTTTTTTCTAAAACGCGAAATAAATGCAAAATAAAGTGGAAAATTTGATATAAAAATTATCAAAGCCAAATAAATAAAACTGCATATAAGAAATACTTTATAATTTAGAACTTTATGTAATAGTCACAAATCAAAGAATTATTTCAAATTGTATTTGTTAAGACTAACAGCACTAACATACTAGTTCATAACATGAAACCTATTAAAACTTGTAGGACATATATTGATTTATTGGGACAAAACCGTCAATACTATTAAAAAAAAGTTAGAAAATGGAAAAGATAAATTGAGGGATTGCTTCATTACTGCTACTGATATTCATAAAATTTATTTATTTTTTATTCATTTTGCAAATATTTAGTTTAAATATATTTTTTTTTAAATTGACGTAAGTAAAAACACAAAATGATATACGATCCGTTTACACTGTTTAATTTTAAAAATTAAATGAAAATAATTTAACCCAAATGAGTAGCTTAGAATACAATAGATACTTTAATTATATATATATATATATATATATATATATATACAAAAATAAAACTAAAATTTTCAAAAACAATTACTATTTTTTGTTAGAAATATGTAAAATTGGATTTTTGTAACTAAATTTGTTCAAATATTTTAATTGATCAGACGTCTAGAGAGACATCGGTTATCTAAAATATTATATCAAATTATATTTTCGTTTTATTTTTAGAAAGACCTGAATATCTACTACTCCGGTGTTTTTAATAATCTAAAGTGGCGACATACAAGGAACAACATTATTAACAGCACATTAAAATCTTTTGACCATACGATTGTTATTTCTAGAGAATAAAAAATGTTACTAATATATAATCAATAAACTACTAGGGAAAGGTAAAACTTAATGACATAACTTTAAGCAAATAATAAACAAAAATAACGTTTTTAAAGGGAATTGAAAATTTTAAAATTTGTAATCGAGCCACATCCAAAACTGTTATATAATATCATTTTATATTTCTAAAATATGTTTAAAATTTATCCTTTTTGTTTCAAAATTAATTTATAATTTAACATTACCTAATTTATTATAGTTTTTTTCATGTAAAAGACCTTAAATTTATTTAAGTAGCAAAATCGTTTTTTTTTTTGTTTATTTTTATTCAGTAATCATAAATTTAAATATAGTTCATGAATAACAATATGGAAAAGTTTAACAGAAACTATGTGGGTTTTTAATTTCCCCACGATGACGTGAATAATACACCATAAAGAATCTGGAAATGTGAAAACTATCAGGACAAGTTATTCTCTACAGAAAAAATATAATATCTCAACTAATTTGAAACATTTTTTTTTTTTTTTTTTTTTTTTTTTTTTTTTTCATAAACTTAGACTCCAAACTATTTATCCTAATTATAAAACAACTTTTACACAAAACAAAACAAAATAACAAAGTTACTCAATTTTAAAGATTTGTGTTAATGCATTTTCTTTTTTGGAATATTACTTGTACCAGACTACACGTTTTAAATAATTCATAATATATATATATATATAAATAATGTACTTTTAGGAAAGTATCCTTTGCATAAATGATGGTTTTTAAAATAATGAAGATAGATTTAAAGACCATGGATTAAATATCTCATGTGAGACTATTCTTATTAATTTGGTTATTACAGCCTACATAAATACATTTTGAAATGATTCACAATAATATCGTATATTTATTCAAAATTTCAGAATGAAAACTCCAATTCAAATACAATTTACAGAGCCGTACAAAGCGGATCATTATGTAGCTTTAGTAGAATAACATCTGTTATTGCTCTTTCGTATTAGTTAATATATTACTTCACTTAAAGGAATGTAATATTATGTTATGTATTTTTTAACTTTTGTTTTTCTACGTATATCACCAATTAAAATAAAGCAGAACTTATTGATCACTACTACATATAAGGTAAGGTTCAGTAGTTATCGGGATGAAACTTTGTCCAGTTAATTATCCGGAAACAGTTCAGGGACCTGAATTAAATACCTTGAATGAGGTGAAAAAATGTTGTTCATCCTGAAAACTCTGTTTGGTAAATACTCTATTGGAATAAAACCGGTTTTTAGATAACACATGAATAATCTCGGTTCATCTTGGTATTAGACATTCCTTGTGTTTTTGAAACCACGTTTAAAACTTTAACAGGTTGCACAAGGTTTTTTCATGTTTCTCATGTTCTAGTTTCACCTTTAGTAAATGTTGATCCATATTCTAGAAAAGTAATAACTATATATAAATGATGGTAAATATAATATTAAACTATACAATATCAAGAACAATTCATAATTATACAATGAAATTAAAATCTTAAATAATTATTACCATGATATATATATATATATATATATATATTAAAATGAAGATAAAATCGAGATAACTTTTGGTTCATAATCATCTACACTCACAAAATGTTTATTTATTACCACTACACATTGTAATTCTTGTGTAAAACATCAATGAAGTGGAAAATAAAATAATTCAAATTGATTTGAATACGTATATTCCTTATTTAACAAACATATTTATTCCAGAATATTAAACGTTTTAAGAGATTTTAATTTTATATTCTCATATCAAAACGTTTATTACAAAATTAATATAAGTATTCAACTCAATCTGTATGAAAGATGTAGTAACATTTGGTTTATATTTGTCCATACCAAGTTAACACAAGATTTTGAGTTTTATAAGTTGAATGTTTTATAACAATGTTACTTCCTATTTCGTACCATCTCGCTAAGAATCTGATTTAATTATATTGTATACATTAAATGTTTGTAAGTATTCCCATAGTACATCCTATAAAAGAGAACGATATTTTTCATGGAAAAAAGTTACAATAATAAAATAATTTAGTTTAACATTTAGGTAACAGTGTAACGAAGTTCAACAACCAATATGACGTTGGATATTGAAATTGAACGTCATGATTAATTATTACATCAAGGCAAAAACAGATTAAAGTAAAAAAAAAAAAAAAAATAAATTCTAACAGCTGGATATAAATTCAAATTTCATTATCTGTAGTATTAATTTCAATTAACTGATTATGTACTAATTAATACATTTGGTTTACACCAAAAACGTTCCTTTACTTTGGTATTAATTACCTTTGACTTTATGTCGATGAAAACTATTTTGTTGTTTTATTGAATAATACAGGTTAGAAATTTTAAAATATTTTCATTTTAATGTTCTTATTTGTATCATGATTTTTGGAATTAAGATATATTAAAAATATATATATTAAAGTCAGAATGAACACCAACTGTCGCGACAGACAAAAGTGGAACATTAATTATGATGAAATGCTTACCTTGCAAAAGGCAGTCAACGTTACAACCAAGAGGGAGATATATAAGCTCTTGGACAAAACGAGACGGTATTTTGATCACATGAGCAATTGCTGTGTTGGGCAAAATCGGAAGATAGCCATACTTGGCGAGTAAGAGTAGAGAGTGCCCAAAGGGTTGAAAGAACCCTATGTTCAACCCTACGTTGGAAGAACTATGCAAGAAAGGTGAGCAAATCATTGTGTATTGGAAAACATGTAATTGTTTGATACTTAAATTAAATAGTAGAGTCATAACGGTAGGAACCATTCTGGATTAATAATAATAATAGGAATACTGTAGTATTGTTATAAGATAGGAATATTCATTCTTAATGGTAATTGTTAAAAGATTAATTGAGTACTGAACCACTATAACATGCTTATGATTTCAACATTATCAGTTACATGAATAGATAATCCTTCCACTTATAATCACTAATCTTTATCCTTATTAATGCTAGAAAGTGGAAGGGTATGCGAGGGTACAATTTTGGATTGTTTGTAATCGTTATTTGAAAACATATATGTTTGACATTTTTTATATTGTAAACTCATTTATTAATTGAAATGTTATTTTCTTGTTTTTACTCAATCAGTGTTATTCATTACTTTTATAGTTCTATTTTTCGCAGTACGTTTTCTTAATTTTTCACCCATGAGATCTTATGAACATATTCCAATTTAGGGAGCATACCAAAAATCATCTCAAAGATGATTTAAGTGATATACCTACATTTTCTTATTAAAATGGCCAACTTGTTAGAACATTGAAATCTGGTTCCAATTTCAATGAAGATGTGCGGAAAAGAGGTAGGGAAGATAACTCTACTCCGCTTCACCAAGCATTCAGTGGACGAGGCCGCAGAACGAATGACGTGTGGAGGGGAGGGTCATACTTCCAAACCTGTAGGAAAAGCTCCTGAAGCCATAGTCTTGATGCTCGACGGACAAAATCCTACTCTAAGAGTAAGCGACTGGAAGTTGCCGTCGGTAAACACAAATAAAAATGTTCACTAATATTATTCCTAATAGACGATTCTGTGCTAAGGTTATACGAGATACTGGTAGATACTGGTTACATACCACATGTCGGATTGATAGGTAGTCTGGATAATAAGAATCATTTCTGAAGCAAGAGTTTTTGGGAAACCTAGGGATGGTCAGTGTAAACTAAGCAAACCTACAGTACAGTAAGGCTCCCTCGTTGTGTTTGAAAATCAACATGCATAGCAGAAGGGGAAGTCTAGATAATTCTCACTACAACAGCTAACAAGCAGGACTGAGGATACCTTGGCAAAGACGGAGACGACAATGGGCCTTACTAGACATTGAGCGTACCTTTGACAACGTCTCATTTGATGCAATAGTTAAAGATGCGAGAAGTCGCGAAGTAGATCATAACGTAAGCAGGTGGATAGACTCTATGTTTTGCAGTATGGAAATGCATTCCTCACTAGGCGAACAGGTTCTGGAGGTTGATACAGCCAGAGGATGTCCGCAGAAGGTGTTATCTCGCCTCTACAATGGCCACTGCTTGTAGACGGTTTCCTTGTAGATGTCAATGGGATGGGCGTAATATGCACAAGGTATCATGAGTTCATCATGAATCTAGGCAAGTTCTAAAACACAGTTGAGGAGTTTCTTAATTACTATCTCGGACCCACCACTGACGTGAGTCAGACAAGGAGACTTTGTCAAGTCAATCCATCGACATTGACAATACTCATTGACATAGGTGGAGGAGAAGTATCACTTGAGAGAAGCATTTTCGGTATTTAACAGACGGTAATATATGTGATAGTAATATTGGATTAAACATCTAAACATCCCATCTTAAAGACAAAGCTGACAAATGGAGATTAAAACTGAGGGTTCCCCTCTGGATATAAGAGGCGATAGTCAGACCTCAACTGACAAAGTATGGGTCATGGTATGGTGGCCAAGCCACATTTGCAAGTTTGCAGCAGGGAACCATGCTGGTTGCAGGAGCTCTTTTAACCATATCAACAGCTGCCGTAGAGGTTTTATTAAAATTGCTGCCTCTAGAGATATACATTATTTCGAAGGAGAGACAGGCTTCATAACCATGACAAATTGAGTTAAGCGTTATTGAGGTGGCGCTCTCTGAACTCGCCAAGGCTCTCTGTTAGGCACGCTATCTGGTAGCATGCACACTGGGTCTCTTTTCCCTTTACCTTTTACTATTGATTCCATAACACAGGACGATTGTAAAGATGGTATACATAGACCAGTTTGTTTAGTACATAGACCGAAAATTTCATGATCAACCGTCTAGATACGGTGATACTGTTAAATCACTGTGAGATATTATTACGATTTTCATGAGAAAGTAGGAAAGTGTTCTAATGCTCTCAGATAGCAAATAATCTCTCAGATCCGAAATCATATCCACATATATATTGTATTAAACTTCCTATGTGGCCTTAAATTGTCCACAAGGATCAAGAGCCACAAGATGACGAACCTTTTTGCCGAAAATAACTGCTATCCACCTGGTGAGACCAGAAAGCCCTTGGCAGATCAGTCGTTCAAGTTAAAAAAAAGTGCGGTAAAAATGTACTAGGGAAGAACAAATAAATTGATGGAGACAACTTCCTAGCCGGATACTGGAATAAAGCCTTCTATCGGGATCATATCCTGACAAATGTACTTATTAAGTTTAACAAGAAATCCCTAAGACAAGTCGTATCCAAGATTACCCAACATGGCCATATTCGGAGCCATTACAAAATATCGCACTACTCCAAGTCTCACCAAAATGTCGTTTCTGCTATTAGGAAATTGAAACCCCAGCACATATACTATTTGTTTGGGTGGCCATGGAGTCCAGTAGAAGTATAATCTTTAGTCATCAGTAACCAAATGATAATTTTAAAAAAGGGACCTTTACACAAGATCCTAGTGCTCGACAGACACTTGGGTCGGTGTACGGTGAATATATGGAAGCACAATAAACATATAACTGACATGGCCGAGACCAACAGAGCCTCGGTAATTACCTCCCCTTCATAATTAAAAAAACCTATGCGATATATTTTAATTTTAAATTGCCTCTTATATTTTGTACTGTCAAACGTCATAAGTATAGGCATTTTACCACAGTGGTCTGCTATATTTTTCAAAAGATTAACGTCAGACATATGAGTTTATGTTATACATTTATCTTCAACTTATAAATGAAAAACTAATAAATAATAATTCTACCATAAAGAAATGCAGAATGCCATAAATAAAAATAAATATATATGCACGTTATAATAAATATTGTTTTAATAATCAATTTCTAAATATACAGTACTATTGTTGCTCAATTTATGATTTGTAATTAAAATAGAAACAGAAAAGTATTCATTTTTTCTAAAATACATCCAAATGCTTTTTCAATTCACTATTTCTTCGTAATATAATTTTTGTTATCATTTGTTTCAAAAAATTATTTATATCTTATGAGTATTTTATATTACTTGTTTTTTTAAATTTTTTATGCATCATCATATATTATCTCTTCATAAGAGAGTACGTACCTTTAATTATAACATAATCTGTTCTGTTATAATTATATAATATAATATTTAATATCATGTACAGATTATTCTTTGAATTTTTTCATTAAATATATATTTTAATATAAATAAAATAGAATGTTATATATCCTAGTGTCTTTTCGTATGCCTGTTATATTTGATGCATTATTATTATTATTACTGCTCCCATTAGTTCTGCTTAGTAGAAATGTATAAACCATAATAATTATAGAAATATTAAAGTAAATATATTAACACTTATTCAGAATATATTGTTTATAAAACAAAATTAACAAATGTAGTTTATTGAGTACACTGCAAAAATAAAATCAGTAGATGCTGAGAGAGTCCATTAACGAATTGTTCAAACTTGTTTAGAAAATTGACTGTTTTCAGTCTTATCATCCCTTATTCAGTATTTTTAAGTAAATTAAAAAAACATTGATCTAAGTATCCCACAAGACAACTCTTCAATTACATCAGGAGTATTTAAATATGTCTGCATTACCCAATTCCAATAGATAAAATTTTGTCTTTTCAAGTAAATTAAAGTTGTTTTTTGTTGCAAATATGGTGTTATAAAAATTTTTATGACCTTCAAATCAGACTACTCATTAAATTGATTTCACGTATTAGGGCGATTTAGTAAATATAAAATAATTTATTAACTTATTTCAATTATTATTATTTTAGTAACTCAATAATAGATAAATTATATCTAAATGTAAAAACTCTATCAAGATCAATGTACTGTGACGTATATAGTTTAATTTTAATATTTTAAATTTACCACAATATTAGTGATAAGATTGAAAAATTGTTAAACATTACACACTTACTTCTGATAGATTTTCTTTAATAGCAGTACTATAGCTACAGTATACAGACACAGTACGCTTTTTATTTTAGTTAACAATATAGCATTTAAATAGTTTCTCTTCACCACACACATTTTTTAGTTAGTTATTAAAGATATAATATTTAGTTTTTAAACTTGTGGTGAAAAAAGGAATAAATAATTATTTTCACAGTCCATCCTTGTTTTATGACTCTGCTTTGATAAATTAAAGTGTGTTATTTATTGCATGTTATAAAAAGCATTCAGCTGTCTCTCACAGATATCATACCGAATGACATCATTAAAATTTCGATTTACACCAACTCTACGTTTCACATGAACTTTTATGAAGAGAAAACCTAATAAATATGTCTATCTTGGATTTTATATATGACTTTAATACCTTTCCACCTGACGTTAAATAGTGGCAAAACAGTAGAATATGAACAATGTTAACTTAATATATTTACATTTTCTCACATATTAGTAATATAGAGAAGGTTGTGTGAGAAGGTTTTTTATTTAATAATATCATGACGTAACTATATATTATATGAACGGATCAACGGTTCTATTCGTTATCCATGACAATGTATTTCGTTATTATAGGAATAACTATTTATACCATAAAACAGAATAGAACTATTCATCTCAACTGACAGAATCCCGTGCTATATGTAATACATAGTTATTTCATTAAATAATACACAATACAATTAATCGAATAACACACACACACACACACATATATATATATATATATATATATATATATATATATGATACTGTTTCCCAAAGGTATTTGTGGATTGAACATAAATAATTGTATATAATTCATAGGTATAATTGTCATTTCTAATTCGTTTGGATACTGGATTTTTGTTGAACTATTTACAATCAAAACTAAATGTTATTTCAATGAATTATTTTTTAATGGTCACAATGAAAAGTATTATATTTTTTCCAATAACGTTTATAACGTTCTGTATGCCTTCTTAAATAATTTTGTTTGTTTCCATAATCACTAGACTTGATATTTTTTATAAATTGTATACATATTTACATCAGATTTGTTCTAAAAGTCCTTAAATTTATTTATTTCCTGATTCGTTCAGACAAATTAATTTTTAAGATAATCTTTAAAATTACAAAGTAGAACTAACATACATCACGCGTGTTTCATTTTAAAGGAAAACCGGAATGTAATCCCTATAAATGCCTTTTCATATAATAAATACTCTCATGTGGCAGTACAATATTCTGATGTAAATTTCACGTGCTAATGAAAACTAATTGACATTTAATTTTACAGTAGAACAGTAATAATATTTGTATTTCATTAATAATGACCGAAAAAACAATATTATATTACAGTGTTGTTATTGTATGTTTCGGATATTTTACTTTTGTGAAATTACTAATGAAAACCAATTAATTGAAATCTTGGAAATAAAGCTATTGAACAAAACTATCAGCCAAATCCGCATATAAATAAGGCCATTACAGCTTATGGTAATAAAACTGAATTAAATATAGGTTAAAATATGTTTTTATTTTAAAAATATGATGTGTTGCGATTTTAAAAATATTCATGATGGGAATGATGTCGTGACCATACTACTGGATTGAACGGAGCCGAAAACACTTCGCTCTAAGCTCAATAAACTGCTACAAGAAAACTTTACACAACCAGCCTGTTTCACCAATCTTAAATAACAAGTTTCTGTTGAGGGCGGCGAGGGATTGTACGAGCTGAATAGTGTTGTCGGAGCCCTGTACAGTAAGATTAAAGTTAATTTTTAAAAGTTTAATACAATTCAATATAAAAGATTGATATCATGGAGATGTAATCTTACAAGAAGGAAGATAAAGATAAATCAGTGTCACAATAAAATATGATGTTCTTACCTATATTTTAAAATCATTGGTTTTTACTGTGATAACTCGGCATAACTTAAGAGGAAAAATAATTATTGCTGTAAAGGAAAGATTTTCATATTTTTGAATTTTAATTGTAGAGCTTATTTTGAATTCCTTTTCCTTATAGTAATAAAGTTTCAGGTGATTCGCCGGTTTGTGAGGAAATCTTTGGGAATAACAAATATTTCTACCAAACGAAGCCTTACTGAACTATCATAACTTGATATGTCACAAATAGAGAGGAATTATGTAATCCCAAAACTACGTTACGTACATATATATTTAAATAGGTACATATAAATTATAACAATTAGTAAATACAGGTGTTGGTAGTCAAAAATGTCAACATGAAAAAAAAAAAAGAAAAAAAAAAGGATTTTAATTGTTTTTATGTATAGGCCTATTCTCAAATATTATTGCCTAAAATCATTTAGTTTGCCCTAATAATTTAATATATTTAATAAAGTAATCCTCACTGTTGTAAAGAGGATGTCATAAAATAATCAGGTCGTCATCTTTGTCGTTTTACATTTACTTATGTTGTGAGAAGATTGAAAATTCCGTTAAAGAATATTTTTATGATAAAATACGTATTTAATAATAAAAACACATTTTACAATCTGCCTTTATTGGATAAGTAACAGTGTCATTAACCAGCTACACCATTCAAAAGGCAAGTGCTATTTAACCTGAAGGAAATTAATAACCAAAAACTGACCGAAATTATTCATACAACTAAAGATATGTATCGAAATGTATGCTTTTTTATATGTATAAGTGGGTATGCATATGTGTGTAGGGGGGGGGGGGGTGCTACCATGTGTCATTCGTCCCACGAGCCATCTAGCTTTCTCTGTTTATTAGGTTAAATTCATGAAGTCGACCTAAGTGTGATTTAAAAAATTTAACAAATCGAGGGTATAGAGCGTAGGTTTCTCACTTAACTTTGTGTTTGCTGCAATATCTGAGTTATAGCAGATGAATTACCACGTTACAGATGACATTGAAAGTAATCGGTATACTCGACTAGCAGCCTTTACGTATGTATTTATTGATATCTTCTCTAGTTTTACTTAAGGGAAGTTAAAATAGTCATGTTCTAATTAAAAATAATAGTAGAAAGGTTTTCTAATAACAGATAACCTTCATGTAATTATGCTTATATCCGAAAATTAGGAATTGATATTTTAGGTGGACCTAAATGAAAGAACATATAAAATGTATAATTTAGATTTTAATGTAAATAAGCTAATAAAAATCTAAGATAGTTTGATTTATTTATATTTAGGTTATGCATACATACATGAGTGTGGATATGTACATTTTGACTTTTGATTGCTTAGTATTCAGAGTCAAAGATGGCTGTTTGTGTGAAATTAGTTACAATGTTTTATCGCCGTATATTTGTAATGGTGTTGGTAACTCGCTTTAAACCTTCATAACATTGTTTTATTTTATTTTATTTTTGTTTTTTTAGTGCTTATAGTTCAGTAAAACATTTAGTAATAAAGAAGGAAAATTTTCTATTGGTTGTTGACAAAGTCACATTCAAGGTAGCATACATTTTTAGTAGTTGTCTAGTTGTTTATGTTAATTGCTACGACGTTTAACACTGTTACGATTACTTAAAACTTGAAGTTTGATGTGATTTTGAATTATAATTTCAACCATGTTTATAAATTGAAGTTTTAGTTATAATCATACTCAAACTCAAGGTATATATTACAACAAATTTAAATGACAGGTATCAATAGGGATAGCATAAACAGATCGAATGTTAGGCGTAACCTGTAAGAAAATTATTAATACAATTCGAATGTTCATAAAAGTAACAAAACCAGTAATAAAAGAACTATTATAATGTTTATATATATAGGCAACTAAAGTAAAAATTAATGTCGCATTATAGGAGTTTAAATTGTAGCTTATCTTTGTGGTCAGATACAAGTTTATATAAGTCAATTGACATTATAGAAGATTAAATGAGGAAAGATAGATAGATAAAAAAAATCAATAATATAAATGGAATAAAGCTAAATAAAATGAATTTATGTTTAAATAATAATAGTGATGTATGAACTTACGCAAATATACACTTTATGAATAATGAGATATGCTTGAGTAAATTCGATGTTTTAATGAAATGCCAACAGCAAAGTAATGTGATTTATATAAATAGTTATTAATATATATTATGTGCTAGTTGATAAGTGCAAATAATTTATATAAATAATAGCTTAAGACAGTAGTGAAATCCAAGAGCGTCTTGTGAAATGTTTCATATAAAGTGAGGTTAATTAGAGCCTACAGCAGAGTAAACATAAGACGATATACAACTGCGATCTATGGCTACCAATGCAGTGCATTATATAGGTCTATTAATGGTAGTTGAAAAATAAAACCCTGTAAAACGATTGATTATTATTGATTACGATTTTAAAATAAAACGAAAGATTTGTAAATATATATAAATTGCATCGTAGATATAGCTACTTACTTAAATATAAATTGAATATATGAAAAGAGTGTACGAATATATGGCTCTAAGACGAAGAAATATAAATCAATCTACACCCACCCTTTGTTGCAAAAAGAAACAATAAAGTTCGGTTCGTTTTTGGTTTTTAGGCTGAGAACTATCAGGATTGTATCCATCTAAAGTAATTCGAATGAATTATAGAAAAGGAATCAATGAATGCAAGTCATGAAGAAAGGACATTAAAGGATATTGCTGGAAATAAATAAACGAATAAATTAAAAATAGGAAAATAATAGAAGCAAAATAATTCACAGTGAAATTCTACTCTTCAAGATGAGGTAATATGGTACCTCATAAAAACTAAGAAAGACCTAATAATAATTCGATGTATCCTTTTAAAACAAAACAATTGCATCATATGAAAGGGATAAAATATGCATATGAAACGATTTAATTATCATAAGAATTTTAATTATACTTAAGTCTATACTAAATTTGAAATGATAATTTTTTTTTTTTATCTTCTTAGAGAAACATCTTAAAATTTAAACTCACAATATGGCCCCGAGAGAAATAGTTCCCATAGATCTTATTAAAATTTAAATTAAACACATATATATAGCGTCCAGAGAATTTCCGAAATAATACTAACTTGTAATAATTTATTATATTGAGATATTATTTTTATAATTAAAAACTTTTTTAATATTAATTTCTTTTGTAATTTATTATAAAAACATTACAATCATTGTGACTCATCAGTTATTATGTCATAATATTATATATAATGACTACATTCTCTAGCGAAACTGGTTAATTATTTACTCTAAACAGTCATTATTCATAATCGCCATTGCGATTTGGCTAAAGACAAATCACTTTGACTAGACATTATGAATAATATCTAACATGAGTTAGTAAAAATAATAAATTCTTCTACGAACTTTGTTTGTTTATTTTGAGTTAAAGGTGGGAGATGCGCTTTTCCAGCTCAATGCTATTTTTATGGATGATTCATCAGTAAGTTAGGTACCAATAACTATAAAAGTACTTGACCTATTTCCAGAATTTTCAACATATATTATTGAGCATACGCCACATAACGTTTACTAGTTTCAAGGAAAAAAAACATCAAATACTCAAGTGTATGAAAATTTTGTTGTGTGTGTGTATGCAGCAAAAATTATTGCAGCAATACATAGTTGTATTGTTTATTGCTGGTTATATATATTAAAAACCCTAGTACAGTTTTTTTGACACAATAGTAACCGATGTCCAGAAAAAAATCAGGTTTTTTGGATTGCAGGTTCTGAAAATAATTTTACCTAAGTCTTCATATCAAGGTTACGTAAATCAGCCATTTAAGTATAACTATACTTACTATGACTTAAAACTGTCCTGGTGAGTAGTTCTCATTATGACTTCTTTATGCCTCTTAACTTCACTCTATTTTCTTTGGTTTGTTCCTTTGTTTCCTTTTCAGCTTTGACAATCTCAATTTTGTCAATAGTTTGAAGACCTTTGATCATGAACTTTCCAGGTTTTAGTGGCAGCCTTTCGAAGACAATTTTTTTTTTTGCTACTGCACCTTCATTAAAACATAAGACAGCATCTGCCACTGCAAGCTTTAAAGTCTTTAGGCTTACATACTCAATTTCTGGAATTCTTTTCCAGATGAATTCATTAAAAATCAAATTTTGTTTTGCGTCCTTCTGTGGAGGCACCGCTCTAGGAGTTCTATGCTAGGTATGTCCTTGTATACAGGCTTAATTTCCAAATGGTCTCTCTCAGGTAACACATTTTTGTGCTTGTATGTGTCAGGAGTATTGTTCAGTGCAGTTTTATTGTAATCACACAAAGCGTTTTGATCTGTAGGCCAAATATATTGGTTAGGCTGTTGATCAGTAGACAACAGTACGTAGCGATGAAAGTAAGTGGCTCGAATTGCTTTTTTCATCTTTGTTGTACAACTTAAGATATTTCTTATTTCCAACCCACAGTACCTCTGAAGTTCGTCTATGTGTCCATCTGTTGTTATTCATCCCTTTCCACTAAGACCTTTTCCATCATTAAGATTGGTACAAGTTTAAGTTCAGTAGCCTAAAACCAAACCGCTTCCGAACATGGCATACACACTCAAGTTAGGAAATTTTTATATGTGGGAAATAAGGTTTACTATCAAAAGCCACCATAAATCCTTTGGAGTCTCTATCTCTTAGGTATTATATGTATCTTATGCGTAAAATAATGTGTTTCAGACTTTGAGCAAATAATTATAACACCTTCCACTTTCATGCCTCAGCTGGACCCTGTATAGTTACAGTTACACTTAGGCCTATGTTACGCTTCTTTTTCAGGCTTGCTTTTGATACTTTTGTGAACACAAGGAGTATAAAATTTGGAAATACACTCAATACCTAATAGTGTCCCACTATCAAAGGATGTCAATTTTAAACACCGTTCGGAGAGGTATGGCCGTGTTTTCTGCCTGGACCGGCCAAAGGCTGCGGCTATGATCTTACTACCATCATTACCCTCAATTACTCGTTCTGCTGCACGTCTCATTCAGGTTTCACATACTTCTGTGACAGCTGACAGTAGAATTATATTTAGCGAACCTTACATTGGAAGGAGCCAAATTCGTTACAACGAAAAACATTCTTGCAACAGCTTGTCCTCTTCCGATTTATCTCAATGCATCAGCGTATCTGCTATTTATGTCACAGCAGTTAGTACAGTATCAGAATTCTCATTCGTTGTCTTTACAGTTAGGTTATTGAATTAAGATCTTATGGTCCAAACCAATAGAAAATGCATTGTCAAGTTTCATTTTCACAGTTCTTTCGCTCTCATAATGTTTACATTTAGTAAAACTATTAGCTGAGTTTAAAAGTAAACTTAAGTTAAAAATTACATTTACATCACCATCTACAAAGTTTAGGTCTTTAGGTAGCGGACCGTTTTTCAGTTTCTGTGAACTAGAACATTTCTGAGACTTAAACTGACTTGTAGTTATAGGTGAATTCAAACTAGGCCTAGAAAACTCACCTCTGAAAGTATACTGGTTTCCTTTGAACTTATTGTATTTATAGAACTTCTAAATCATTGGATTTTTTATGATCGTAGAGCAACATTCTTCAACATAATAAAAACAACAATTATTCAAGCATGTCAACACAATCAATCACTCTAGACAATATTTTATGATAACTGTTACCATTATAACGAAAAACAAGTTTATAAATAAAGACAAAACTCTATACATTACAACAACCACAAATAGGTAAAAACGTTATCTGTGAAAGTAACAAGTTAGCCTACAGAACTAGGTTTACTGTTAGGGTCGTTATGAGTTCATATGTATGAAAAAAGACATTTGTACTCTGAAATGGCGGTTGGGCATAGATCTTAAATTTTACAAAAGGTAATTCAGACCATTACGAAAAATGTGCCTAAATTCGTAAAATGATAAGATATGTTTATAAAAGTGTACTTATAATATATTTAATCGGCGTAAACCAGGGAATTATTTATGCAATAAAAAATATTGTAATTTTTTTTTTTACTGAAACAAGCAAAAAAATATCTTCCTTAGATATTAAATCTAATGCAAAACTTTCTGTTTTATTACGGTTCCCAGAAACAACCTTTATTATTAATTAAAAAAAAACAGCTAGATAAAGTTATTACCACAGTATTATATAAACTGACTTTAGTAAGATTGTATGTATAATAGGCTAGATAAAGTAATAGATATTGCCTCATTAATCACTATGACCAAATTCGCTACCTATACATATTGCCCGGATAGTATACACAGTAGGTCATTTTTGAAGTAAAAACCATTTGCTTAAGAACACTTGACGCCCGCTTAGGTTAGCCACTCTTGCCGATCCCCAACTATGCAGTCTGATGATTTCATGTCTATTCCACTGTTGGTTCTATCGTAAACCTGCTTTGTTTGTCGCCATGTTAATCAATAAACATGCCGATTGTGAAGTGCGTTCGGTTATTCAGTGTTTAAACGCAAAACAAGATCGTCCCGCCGAAATTCACCGGCAGCTTGTCGAAGTTTATGGTGAAGGTGTAATGATTGACAGTAATGTGCGTAAATGGTGTAGGCATTTCAATGAACGAAGAATAAATGTTCATGATAAATAACGATATGGGCGACCAACTGTCATTGATGAAGACTTAACAAAAAATTTGTTGTGGAAATTCGCCAAAACCGGCGCTTTACGATTGACAAGCTTCATGAGAAATTTCCACAAGTTTCAAAATCGGTTGTTTATCACATTGTTTCCAACAAACTGCATTACAAAAAAATTTGTGCGAGATGGGTACCAAAAATGTTGACAGAAGAACAGAAGAAATCGCAAATTCTTTGTCATTTTTGGAGCGCTACGATAACAGTGGTAATGAGTTCTTGAATCATATTGTTACCTGTGATGAACGTGGGTAGCATACTAAGCTCCAGAGACTAAACGTCAATCCAGTTAATGGAATCACTCAAATTCACTGACGAAACCACAAAAAAAAAAGAAAAAAAAAAAGAATCTTCAACACGGAAAATGAAATCCACGATCTTTTGGGATCGGAAAGGCAATCTTTTGATTGACTTTCTGCCATGAAGAACGATCATAAATGCTGAAATATATTGCGAAACACTAACCAAGCTTAGGCGCGCTATTAAAAACTGCCGGCGGGGACTTCTGTCTAGCGAAGTCGTGCTGCTTCACGATAACGCTCGGCGTCACGATAAAGACGCAACTGGCCAACTTTAGATGGGGATTGCTGAACCATCCCCCCTACAGTCCTGACCTGGCACCATCAGACTTGCATGTGTTTCCTAAACTCAAAGAATATCTCGGTGGAAAGCGATTTGAAAATGATGACGTGTTGAAAGAAACTGTTACTAACTGGTTAAATGTTCATGCGGCAGAGTTCTATGATGGTGGTATCAAATTATAGTGCCACGACTTAACAAATGCTGAAATATTCTTGGAGACTATGTAGAAAAGTAAAAAATATGTTCATACTTAAGCTTTTGATACAATTTATGTTCATAAATAAATGTGCTGTTACTCCACTTAAAAACGTTTTTTACTTTAAAAATGACCAATAGCTAGTATAACCATTTGAAAGACTTTTTAAACATTTATTTTTAAAAACTCATTGAACAACAACATTTACCTTTTATAAAATCTTCAGTTAAATTTAACATGAATCGAGGATAATGGAACATGTACATCAATTTATTAAAATCTTACTTAACTAGTTCATTCATTCGTCAATCATTCCTTACATTAATGTATTTATAACAATTTGGTTCTTTAACTTCTAATTTCCTATTTTAAGAATATTCAAGGCCTTTTTTCTGTCATTTTCTTGAATATTTACACAACAAATTTATCTCAATCTTGACTCAAATTGGTATGAGTTTATGAATCGATTCTACAATTATAATATGAAATTACTTTATTTTTTAACATTAACTACTACTTGATTATTCAAATTATTAGCTCCTTTTTTAGAATTTTATTATATTTTCCTTTACCAATTAATTTTACTTTCACATTTAAATTATTATCTTTTTATATAGGCTAGCTCAGTTTTAAATTTATTTAACAAAAACACAATCTTTTATCTCGGGTCAATAGGTTCTTTTAATGGCTCAATTGAAAGTGAAATTTTTATGATGAGTTTAAAATAATTAACAAAATTTTGTACTTATCAATGTTAGTCCCATCAATCGGTCGATTTGCACATTTCACTACACAAACTATAATTGACTCTTTTAAAACACCACACTGCTCGAAACACTTTATTCTTTTATTAATCCGTTCTCTGACGCTCTCGGTTGATCCAATTTCCAGCTCCCTTCTCTGCGATGATGGTAATACCTTGGCACTGGTCGATCGAACTATTTTTCTTTATCTGATTTGAAAACTCCACAAGACTTCTAATCTGCAATTTTACTGTTAACTATTTCTTCTTTTCTTTTACTTTACTTTAATTAAAATTATTAAACTTTCTTAAATTAACTCGGAGACGTCTTTTCTCTTTCTTCAATGTAGATCAAACTTTATGGACCACATAGCAGACTCTCTGTCCCTAGAACCTTCCTTCACGACTTCCCTTCCAAGACCCCTTTCTTTTTCGAAACCCTGGTCCCTGTAGAACTCTCTCCCTTCTTCGGAACACGAGTTTCGCGCCCTGTTCGCTGATTCGTTAAATTTCCCTAACTTTCTCAACATGTGTCTTTTTTCGCTTCTTAGTGGTCGTTTTAAATCTGTCCGTTGGTTTTTTAGGTGTGTGATCGTATTCGATTGGTCGACCTATTTTCTCCTTTTAGTTTTTGTGTTTTTGAAGCACCGTTAGACTTTCTACTTGGTGTACCGTTAAGACGCTGGCTTTCCCTTCGATCTCTCTTTTTTTTATATAAAAACTCTGCGCTCCCCTAAGATCCCGTTATTGTTGTTCTTTTAATGTAGCCCATGTGTTTCTCCAAGGTTGTAGAAATCCTGGTTCTATTGTTATTGACACGTACACTTTTAACTGCAAGCGACAGCTGTCGCCTCCCTTCATCATTTAATATTGGTTCTTTCCTTCATATTTATTATTATTCCATTTTTTTTTTTTTAATTTAGCTCTTTTATAAGTTATTTTAATTATTTATTATTAGATGTCATTTGATATCAATTGTTTATATAGGTGATATTATGATATCGTCACACTAGATTAATTCCTTTGGCTGTAACAAATATTAGAACGTTACTACCAACCTACTAATCAACAGAACAGTTGTAATATTTTAAAAATGAAAATGTTAAGACTATAATTATTATATTAAAATAACAATAAACTTTTTTATAATGTTTCTCTTTTCTACAAAAAATCAAAACGAAAACAAAATCAACTTATACTTGATATCTTTCGCAAAAATAACAGAGAAAACCAAAATTCATCAAAAGCCAAATAAAAAAGAATATTATAAGTACTGTATATACAAATAACACAACAACTCAATAACTATACGTTAGAATCAATAAATAAAAAGGAAAAATTTTAATATATTCAAATTATGTAATATATTTTGGTTATTTACATTAGATTATTCAATTATTTAATGAGTTAAAATTAATTACCCAGGCTGATATTTATACATACATACTTACACTTTCCCACGCATATGCATAAAATATATTACATTTATTGAATTTATATTATATAACTTATATTATCTCACAATATAAAACAACAATTAATTATTTTATACAATTATATTTATAATTTTTTCGGCATCATAAATATCGAGACCGAAGAAGCATATAAATATCAGATGTGTAAAGGAAAAAAAATAGGCACCATAGAAGGATTAGCCTGTGCAGAGGTAGTCATTTGGTACTCGTTAAAGTATACCATTTTAAATATTATATATACATTTTAATTATACTTTAATTTTAAATCAGGAAATTCATAATTGTATTTTCTCTATCATGATAGGGGAAATATAAGGTAATTAGTCTTTGTAAAGACAATTTTGGGTTTGTTAAACAGTTGTTGAATTATCAGACAAAGCTAAACAAAACTCTCTTGGAAAGTCTAAACATTAACTCACTGGCTGGCTGAAGTGTAATCAAAACCCGACAGGAAAGCAAACAATTTTGTAACAGTAGCAAACACGTGCTTTTCTTGTCTAAAGCAAGCAGTTGTGTCCCGAAGTTGTAGTTTATTCAAACTAAAATCACACACACACACATATATATATATATATATATATATATATATATATATATAATAATTAAGTAAATAAGGTTGCAAAACTGAGTGCAAATATTGTGAATGATTCATATTCTAAATTACACCGTTAATGGAATTATATCTCACCAAATAAATGAAATGGGGAGAATAATATATTTTATACAAAACATGGAAAATTCCCAAATTTCATTTTAGTAGTAAATGGACTATTTTCTTGTCATGGTGATATCAAATAAGCAATAAGACTTTTAGACAATTACATAAAAGTTGTGGAACGTTTGTCTAAGATATTTTTGTTTCGTAATATGCAGGTATATAATAATTTATGTAAACTTAAGTAATTTCAGTTGAATATTTGAAATATTACATGTTAAGAATACAAGAATTTAAAAATTGCTTCAGTTTTAACCACAACCACCCATTCCCATAGCGACAATAAAGTCATCGCTTATATTCTCTTTAAATCAAGGTGGTTGGTTTGATTCCTTGTTGATAACAATATATAGTACAAAATATTAAAAAATAATGTAATCAAATGCTTATGATTGATCATGACAATGAAACTCAACAAGTTTTATTTAAATTTGATGATAAAAATGAAATTTTATATGTGCTTTAAATAGAGTGGCGTGTATTATAATAAAATAACACGAGACGACATCTTCTGGGCGAAGATTCATTTCTGTTAGATTTATATATGTTGCATTACTCTAATTACCTATTTAATGCACTCTATGTTCCTGCTCAAGTGCGTATTGTCTATATTCAGTTTTAAAGTTGTTTATTAATTATAGGCTGTTAACAATATGGGCACTTACCACCAATGGGTACTACTTTTTAAATATAAAAATGATGGCAAAGTCCGATTTAAAATTGTGATAATTTTTATATTTGTTTTACCATTTTTGTGTGACGGTATTCAGTTTAGATCTCCATAAGTTGATATTATGTTATACAGAGAAAAATGTTTGTATTGATCACAAATTATACTCTAGTTCTTGATTTAATTTCTTTTTACGGGTCCATGGATTTTGAGAGATTGGATGATATTTATTCACTGACTGTATATTTTAAAGTATTTATATCATAGTATGGAATTTATTAGCGCCCCAATCATTGGAACAAAAATATAAACCAGTCGAATAAACAGAAATACAAACGTTTTCTACATATTTGCAATGTTGGAATACAATATATGTCGTGAATTATTTAATTTGTGGAAAAAGGGTAGCATTGTTTATATCCCATTTATTTCTTTTTTAAATTAAAATTTAACTTGTGCATTAGATGTGCATTATAATCAGAATATGAATGTAGAAAATAATGTTATTTATGATGAATTCATGTAATACACTTTACATGTGTTTACAAACAATATTTCAAGGCCGAACAAATGTCGGTATCTTATTATCTCTTATACAATTAGTATTACAGCTATTAGAGCTAGGCGGAAGTTCTCCGTAACAGTTTTTAATTTTATATCACGATTTATCAAAAGTCTTATAAAGTGGAAGTTGAAAGTAAATATATATAATTGGTGCATAGAATAACTGATACGCTTTGCATTAAATATCTTTTATAAACTCATAATAATCTACGTAAAAAACATTTTTCTTTAAACTATGCTGCCTCCTAATGGTTCATTAGTGGTTCAATTGTATGTCGGAATTCTTTATTATGATACAATAGCCTTTTTAAAATGGATTTAAATTTTAAACACAATGCACCAACCACACATATTGAATATAATACTTGTAATCCCTGTATAAGACAAGGGAGCATATTATTTTTTATCCAAGTTCAACTCTCAGATTAAACTTAGTACAAGGGTAGAATAGTTTACTATTAATTCAGACGGTTTAAGACGTCTTAGTTGAACGGCAACGATGTAGATATTGTGGTCATATATATATAGCACAAGTTAACTCTCAATTGTAGCTTTGTATTAAACTTTAAGGTTTTAAAAGATGAAGATTTTGTAAATACCTGGCAAGTTATTAGTAATCAAACTATCCTGTTATCATTTTCTTATATTTTTTGCTTAAGTATCAGAACATTATATGAACATATTTTCTGTTAAACATAATATTTTGTTAAATAGCTACAAACGAGAATGTTATTAATGTTACTAAAACATATATATCAACAATAAGTTAGCAATACATATTATGACAAATAATAAAAAAAAAACTATAAAGGAAAAGGTGCCATGCAATAAAATATATTTGTATATAAATAGGAATGTGTTCTTGGGATACGAGGGGAGGGGGTTATTACCTCAACCAACAAATAAATCATATGATCTCTGAAATAAATAATGTTTTGTTTTTTCTAGTTACAGATATGGCATTGATTCTGTTATGGTAATGTTCAAAAACTAATATTGGTGAATAAAACAGACTTATGAGGTTATCTCAAACTGTAGTATGAATATGTAATTAGGGCTAATTTATTTAAAGTCCTATTTATTTACAAAACAGCCTAAAAACTTCTCTTTCAACTAGAGTCTAACGAATAGGAGTCATAGTTATAAATTATCGATCAAAAGAGTAACTAGATTTTTACTAGCATAAATGTATTAATAAACAATATAAATTATTTATATATGTCAAAAATAAAGAAACTTTTTTTTTTTCGGTTCAATATTTGTTTTACAGTTGTTCAGTATATTTAGGAGTTAAAATTCAAAACTATTCTATTTCGTTTTCCAAATTGTAAAAGAAGTGAATACCGTTTGCAGATTTGTGTCCTACAATAGTAGAATGTATTGCCGATTTAGTGTTTATGTATTGATAACGTTTTGACAACGACATTAATATTGGGTTGCTGTTTGAAACACAATTTCATTGTCAAATCAAAAATAGAAGATGGAATGTAACATATTTTTCTTACAAGTTCCTCTGGAGTTATTTTAATAATCGTTATCCAAACGTAAAATGTGGTGAATAAGTATAACTCAGTTTACGCTCGTAAAATATTAATATTAATCAGATCTGAGAATAAATATACAATATATTTAAGAAGAATGTTAGTTTCTCAAATGCCCAAATGATGACATTGTTGCAGGCTATCAACAATGAATAAAACGTTTATGGTGTATCTATGTGTTATATATATATATATATATATATATATATATATATATATATATATATATATATATCCGCATGTCAATAAGAATCTCTGTTTTGATAGTTTAGTAGATCGTATAAATTTGTTTAACAGTTTCAAGTGTCTAGTGATTGGTTTTCAATGTCCTATAAGAAATTCATAGGGAGAGTTTTTCAGAGATAAAACTATCAACTAACTGATATAAATTCAGTTGTAATAATATATATTTAAAAAGTAGTGATTGTATTTCAAACATTTAGTCATTTGTTACTAAAATATTGGATTGGATAATCAAAATATTAAACAATAACCTGTTGTGACGTAAGGGTAGCCAAAGTGCACAGATTTATTTAGGAAAACTGGTAACATTTGGGATGTATCTTATAACAGTGATTAACTATTATTGTTTGAATGCCATATAATGTTAATTATCAAATGTCTATTAAATCTCTTAAATAGGTAGAAATATAATAAATAAGTTTTGACAACAACTTCAAATTACGTTTTACTTAAGTAAACTTATTTTAAAGTTATGTTAGCATGTTAAGCTGTATGGATAATAATAACATTCAACACACATGGGAAGACAACGGCTATAGTTCATCTTGCCGTAAAACTGTCAGCATGTCGTATTCACTTATCTAGGGAGATAAATGACCTTTCACATAGCAACACTGGTGTCAAGTTAAGCGCATAAGATAACTTTGCGAAAACAATAACGGATGATCAAACAGTATCAGGAATTTAAACAGAGCAAACAAAGCGTGTAGGCAAAGGACATTCCCAAGGACGTGCATACACATAAAGAAAGGCGTGAAGAAGTGAATGATTTACATGCAAGGAATACAACATTTATATTTGTGAATCCAAAAGATGTTGTATTTTACAGGCTTATATTTGGTGCTAAAACAATAATACATTTTTAAAAAGGCTCTTGATTTATTTAACTTATTTATTATAATATCTATAATTTCCTATTTTTCACAAATTTGTTAAAACTAATGTTGAATCTATAAATATAATAAAGCGAAATTTAATTTATATATACGAGTATATCTGTAAAATTTTATATAAACACAATAATGAATATGAAAAGGGTCAATCTATGAAACAAATTTTTTTACTTAATTTACTATTTTGTTAATAAGTCAAATGTAGTCTTTCAAAATGTAGAGATTAACTGGAGTGTGGACGTTCAATAATGTTTGTAGTAACTAAGGTTTAAGCGAGGTGTTGAAAATTTAATTTACACATATATAATATTTTGCTACAAACGAAAATGTATAGTGATAAAATCAATTTTGTTTATAATTCCAAGAGATTTATTGAAATTATACTAGTATGAAGCTAGTTCCAATATATATATATATATATATATATATATATATATATATATATATATATATAATCATATTTAAAGAACTAGTAAAGATTACAGTTATACAATTTCTGTATAAGGGTCAAATTATAATAACTTCAAAAGTTAATTGATAAAAAAAAACTATATACACATAAAAAACCAATTATATTTTAATCTCATACCCACATGAACAATTCACGTAAATAAGAAATAATTAATTTCCATTGACAGAATAATATATTTTTGTTGAACACTGGTGATACATGTAACTAACAAGGATACTGGGATCAATTTCCATATTATCCTAGCCTTTTAAAATTTTTACACTGACTGAAGCAAAATTACAATAGACTTGAGTATATTAACTTCTCACAAGATGGTACTGTTAATTGGATAATTGTCACTTATTTCTCTTATTCTAAAAATAATAATCTTGTACATTTAACATAACTAATATTGTAAATTTCATTATAATCAAAGAAATTTAGATTTGAAGAAAAAAAAACTGCTATGTATATAATAGTTATTCTATAATGTATAATTTGTTTTTTACATAGTAAAAAATGTGTATACATTTAGCACATGTTCGTTCAATTTTATATTTTAAGTTTTTATTTTGTATTGTAAAGCCTGTGAATTGTTTACGTATGCATGGCAATTATTATAGTTGATTGCTAGGAGGAAATACTTTGATGTGGTAGTTAATTAAACCTTTAAAAAAATGCAATCTCTCATACATTTCCAAGGACAACTACAAATATTCGCCACCAAAACTGTCAGTTCGACTGCGGTCAGTGAAAATAAACCTTATGAACGTGGTGTCTGAAAACATTTATACAATTTAAAAATACTAAAGTTGCTTCTCTATATCCATAAACTTAGTTGAATTTTTTTTTTTTTTTGAGAATTTAACGATAGCGGTCAAGGTTAATTTATATTTTTCTTAAATTATTCCTCAACTGTAATAATATTTACTTGTGATTTCGCACAAAATATTGGACCTTTTTTTTAAATTTTACTGAAGTTGGTAGAGCATAATAACAGCTTTACCGTGATTTAAAAAAAAAATAAAAATTTTCATACCCGTTAATTATGAGTTATTTATTTAGTTGTTTTATATTAAAATCCGCTATACAAAGGAAATGTGCTGAAATACAAAATTGTTTTTAAATCTGTTCCCAAGTTTGTACTCTAGAGAACTGCGTATATGAAAGATGGTAGACAACAGACGACAGATGACAAATGACAGACGACAGACAACAGACGACAGACGACCGACAAAAAAAGACAGACGGTAGACGACAAACGGCAGACGCTAAACGGCATACAATAAACGGTACTCAACAGACGACAGACGACCGACGAAAAAAGACAGACGGTAGACGGTAGACGACAAACGACAGACGCTAAACGGCATACAATAAACGGTACTTAACAGACGACAGACGACAGACAACAGACGACAAGCGACAGACAACAGACGACATACGACAGACAAAAAAAGACGACAGACGTCAGACAACAAACGACAGACGACAGACGGTAGACGAAAGACGACGAACGACAAACGGTAGACGAAAAACGACAAACGGTAGACGAAAAACGACAAACAGTAGGCAACAGGTAACAGACGACAGACGACAGACGACCGACAAAAAAGACAGACGTTAGACAACAGACGACAGACAAAAGACGACAGACGTCAGACAACAAACGACAGACGACAGAGGACAGACAACAGACAACAGACAGACATCATTCCAAAAACTTGGTATAAATATAAAGCGGATATATCAGCAAGTATAAGGTACTCATTACATAACTTTCATAATTTCCATAATGCCTTGTGACTGCTTTGGTAATTATTTATTTATTATTACATACGTCAAGCAGTCTATTTTGAATATTTCCTTTGTTACAGCTGTTTCGGTACTATCACACCATCATCAGACAACTTAACACTTTGAACATGTAAACACTTATACACATTGCACAAAATACAATACGAATTGTTACTACCGAATTACCGTACACGTCAAATCATAGCAGCCAATGGTGTGAGAGTATATGATGATACCGCCGACCGGAATTTACGGGACTCGTGATTTTTAAATGATGGCATCCATTGTTCACCTTGGGTAATTCCCGTATAAATAACATTTTAACATCTCTTTTATAGGTCTGAGACTCTCGGTCCGCCTTGCGGTTTTCATTGGACGGGCTCACCGGTATTGAGATTTTGCGGATGGACGAATTTTCGGGCCTAAGTATTCATCAGCCGTTATTACAACCCAAGCACAACCCCCTTACACTTTATTTCCATCACTTGGGACAATCTTAATAGGCTTAGGTGATATTAGTTTAGTATTTTTTTTCAATACTTCATCCATTTCCTTACGTTTTACACAACACACAAAACACCACCTGCACCGTCCATTATCACTCACCCCATATAACCCCCCCCCCCTCTACTCGGATTTCGCCTGTAATACGGACTAAGTATGGCTAAGGTGCGTCTTTGCTAAGGGCGCACCTCTACGAAACGGTGCCTGGGCGGATTGAGGCCATTTAGTGGTTTTCCGTTATTTTATTTATCCACTCCTCAATGCATTCTCGGGTTCGTCAGTTTTCCCTTGTGGATGGAATAGTATTACAGCATATTTACTTTGGGGATTTAGATTTTTGTTAAGCCTTTTTTGTTTTCCTAATCCCCATTACTTTTTTTTGTGATGACATCCTCTCGCCTGGGTTACCCGACCGGTCCGCTTTCTATTCATGAGGATTTAGCTACAGATTATCCGAACTTCTTCTCTCAAACCACATACTTCACTCATTTCCACCCACACACTCAAACACCATACCCTATCAATTTCATTCAAATACCCTAATCATTTCATACGCCCCTCAATTACCATCCCATTTTCTATAAACCCTCCCTTCCATATAAACATATCACCCCTTGAAACACACCACAGTTACCTCTATTTTCTATCACCAATCTCGGTCTTTTTAGTTAAGTATTTAGATTGTATACTTTTTTTGTTGGTTGTACTAATGGTGTTGGCAATAACCAATAAGTTATACCTTTTAATTTTGTAATGTTACATCTCCCCCCATACTGTATGTGCACAATCTACTTATATATATACGTAAGCTCGTTATTTGACCTTTTGCTCATTCATTAGTTTCCACCTAAACAAATCTTAATCCTTTTTTTCTACCCTCTGCTCAACCCGCCGTAATTACACATATTTTATTGCTAATAACCTACATCATTCCACCCTCAACTTACCACCTACATCCAGTGTAATTGCACTAACTTGTAGTGTAAATCACACATATAGTTTTTTTATATATCTGGTCCGTGGGTCTTGTAATCATGGGGCGTGCAACATCCTTGTGATTGCCCATCCCATTGATTTATTATTGTATTCTTAACGCCACACAAAAAATAAAATAAAATAATAATGATAAATTATTAATTAATTTAATATATATTTTAAAAAGTGACTCATAGTTAATTAGGCATCCACCACACTTCACCACAACCGTACCTAACGTACATACTCCATACATTTCTACACAACAATCTTTATCTCTACATCCCATACTTACAATTTATTGTAATTGTATACATAGTTTTTTAATACCCCCATATCCGTTGATCACCCTTAAAATATCCATTTGATTACCTTATATATTCTTATATAAACCCTTAAATAATATACTAATAGTTACACAAAAATTTAATTTCCTAGTTTACAAGTGAACGTTTTACTAGTAAAATGAGACCGTAAGTGATCCTGTATATTACCCTTCTACCGAACTACACCTTTCAAAATCAATTGGTTTACATCACCTCAATTATCCGTAACCAGTCTACCTTCCTTTAAACCACCGACGTTCTTCATTTACATACTAATATCAACCAGGTCAAAATTCAGAACCAAATTTCGTCTAACGTCACCAAGTATAATAAAGTACCACAGAGAGTCTCCAGAGTTACGCTTCGCTATAATGAAAGTCACTAAGACATTTATACTTACACGCCCTTTTGCTGCCACAGTGACCAGAACAGAAATGACGTTATCGTGGCCTCCTACTTATTTACTGGCACTTCCATCTTAATAGGTAGACCTATGACTTAGTTCCTGTGGAAATATATCTTAGCATACAAATGAACTTTATGTGACAACTCTGGTACTCGGTTACCATAGTACGTTAGGCGTGGCTAAAGAATATACTATTGTTTGCCTGTTCTTTTGACCCAATCTTCATACTTTCAATCTGAATACCATAGCTATCTAAACACTTTTCCCCCTTGCATGCTCACTACATTTCGATCAGACATTTTCAATATTTTATTGTACCAAAACCATATTTAAGTTTTAATAAACAATTGCACTGCTTACCTATCCTGTGGCAATTCCCTTTAAATCCACAGCCTCATTCCGCCACATAACCTTTCAGTTTATTGTACTCTACTTGTAGGCAACCCCTAGAAAAAAAAATAAACAATCAAAACATTTTCTTTGTCTACAAATATTCATGATCATATCTTATTACATTACATTGAATGATAGTTCTACACCTTCAGACCAGTTAGTGATTCATTGTTAGTTTAAAAAATAATAGTAATATAATTAGTAATATAATTCCCTGGCACCTGGGGAGGATTTCCCCCTTCCTTTTTTATTCTCTTGCGCTTCTTGGTTTCTCCGTTTACCCCTTCTTTCATTTCATTATCAACTCTGCCCTTCATTTATTGGAGTTTTGGGTTCCATTTGGACAAGTTAACGGTCTTTTCGGCGAGCACTTGGGTTCTACTCCCGCGCAATGAGTACCGGTTGTTTTTTGTTTTTTTTTTCGCTAGAGGGGTTGACTGTGGTGATATAGCGACCATTTCCCTTCCCTATCCGGTATGCGTACTACGGAATACATAACGGACGAGTCGTGCAGTAACGAGCAGTGAAGGAATACGTCTGTGACAACGCTCGTCCCTTGTTTTTAGTAGTGTCCTAATATAACAGCATGCTTTGCTAAACCCACAGGAATAGGGCCGGTATGGTCCTAGGGTTTATATCTGGGCGCATCGGGTTTTTTGGAATCGTATTATTATTAGTTGAACTAACACACGATCATGTTGAGCCTTTCGTTTTAGTCAGAAACGTTGTGCCAATACAGTATAGTTTATATCATTATTTAGTTTAAGTCTACATTGGTGTTGTTAAAGTAATTTAGTTTTAGATATAGATCTCGTCAATAATGGCTACTTTAGATTGAGATTCACCCAGTGTACATCTATTAATTTTTCCACGCGATCCGACGGCTGGGGAACGCATAATCAAGCAGATCCCCTAGCACCCCCCCCCCCTACTGTCCACACAAAGGTACCCCGCAACCTACATGATACATATATTCGTAAATACAGCATTATTCAAAATTAAAATTACATAAATTTTGAAGTGTACAAAGTTGAATTCAACTACCAAATTTGTTAAGAAACGAAATGTTTTTCTGTATAACATTTCTCTAATTATATGGGTCCGAAGATATCTTACACTGGCCTATAAAGACATTCATGACCACCAGTTAGATGATCCCGACACCCGTAAAATCATGTAATAACCCCTCCTCTCTTCCGTTTACACTATTCAAACTACACTTTCATCCATTTGACCCCAGGTCAACGTTTACTGGGAGTTTATTGTTCTCCAATAATCATTTGGATCTTGTTTTTAAATATTGTTATACACTAACCATTACTGCTAATATTGGCATTTTTAAGACTTTAGTCGTGTCTCCTAATATTTATGGGCCAAGGATCTATGAGCGAGAATAATCCTCAAGGTGAAATCCTGCACCCAGTATAAGCGATAGAAATAATCTCAAAACACGGGATATATATATATATATATATATATATATATATATATATATATATATATATTATAACGATCTCAAACGATCACAACGGATAAATAATTAATTATGCCTAGTATCAAATATTAAAATAATAATAATCGATAAAAAAAGTTAATATTAATAAATAATTGTAAGAATGAGTAAATTTAGACAAAACACATGTTAACAAGCAAACCATACCGACATAGCAGCTGCAAAGTTAAGTTTGGAAGATAACGGTACTAATTTACGAACGTGACAAGGACAAGGAAAAGAAAACATTCTGTTTTCTTTGAGGGAAGAAAGTTCGCCGACATAAATAAAAAAAAGAGGCACAAACATAACGGAGTTTTGCTATTCATAGCAGCTGCATGTCATAAACAGGGAACCAAGAAAAAATGAGAAAGTAAATACCTAACGGTATCTCCGAGGGCGAAGTCAACGCACGTAAAAAAGTAACGATTTTAGAAAGTTTAGATGTCCAATCAGAAGAGACCTGAGTTTCAAAAAATGAGATTTTGACCAATAAGCGAGTAAGACGCTGAACATGGAAATCTGGAGAGGTTAAATCCAACGGGAAGAAGCGTCAGTCTAGAACTGGGGTTGAGAGCGTGTAGGTCTTAGCTTACAGCTGGGAATCAGAGAAGGAGGTGTTAAGAGTTAAACTGAGAACCTGAGGGTTTAATTCAAAGTCGTCGAGTAACTTAAAGGCAGAGTCGCCACAAAATTTAGTAGTTTTTTTTGTAGTTTTTTTTAGTAATCACAATTAGAGTCAAAGAGTATTAAAGTTATAAAGGAAGAGGAGAGAATCATCGCGTCGAAATTAATAGTTAGTTTGAGAACGAGTAAGGAGACCAAAAAGAGTTTAGCGGACGTAACACCAGAGATTCACCATCCGTCAATGAACCAGGGATTGCAGCATCCGACCTCTCAGGATAAGGATACTTGTGTTAGTGCGTCGTTAGTGATTGTGTTGTGTACAAGTGCAAAAATAGAGGACGAGGAGTAACTGTTTGATAAGTACCAAAATTTATAATTAATAATCATTAGAATCTAGTATTTCACTTAGATGAGTCATAAAAGTTCCCATGCCCGAGATTAAGAGTCAAGTTTTTTTTTATAATTTAAATTAAAAGTAAAGTAATTGAGCTAGCCGGCAAAATAAAAGTAATTTGAAAATAATATAATTAAATTAAAGAAAGTTGTTTTTTGTAATAGATTTGATATAAATTTAATAAGAACATTAAGACAAGATCTGTAGAGACATTCTTAGAGTTTTTTATGTAAATTGAATAATCAATTAAGATTTTAAAATTGTCATCCATAATATTGTGTATTAGCATAAATTAGTTTTAAAGAATGAAAGTGTGAGAGAATGAAGTAGTCTTACGATTGAAATGAATAATTTATTGAATTGATTCTTGTTTTATAAATAATTGTCTGATAATAAATCCAGAAGATGGTTAAAGGGTAGAAAATTGTTTTGTGGAATTAATTTAATTCAACCATCCTAGTTTTTCAAATTAATTAAAAAACAGATTAATTTAAAAGTAAATTAAATCATTAAAATAAATTATAAAGATAACATCCATTGTTATATTTGGCGCACAACGTATGGGATGAATAAATATAAATAAAACAAACTTCTTTTTGTTATAATATATATATATATATATATATATATATATATATATGTGTGTGTGTGTGTGTGTGTGTGTGTGTGTGTGTGTGTGTGTGTGTGTGTGTGTGTGTGTGTTGCAACGGTTTAATTGAACCGCCTGCAAGGAGCAATTTTGGAAAATAGCCAAATTCAAAAATTTCAATTAAATCAAATAATAATTGTAGAAATGACAAAAACATTTCTAAAAATCATTAAAACACATGTAAAGTTAAAGGGAATATGTAGGTTAGCCAAGCCAAGGTCACGCGCCTTGACAGGAAATGTCTAGCTTTCCGGATTGAACAGGAATACGTCCATATGTTCCTATGCAATAAAATCAAAATCCGAAAACTTAAATTAAAATGATATAATCGTGTAGAGCTAGGAAAACCTAATAATAAATAATAAGAGAATAAACTCGTCAAATTAATAATAAAAAAGTTATAGCCATAATAAAACGTCATAAAACATAAAAAACCCTTAAAATGAAGAAATTCCAAAATCTAATAATAACAACACATAACTATAATATAAACTAGTAATAAATAAGACTCGAAATCAAAATTTAATAAAAGACCTTAAAGTAATTAAATAATAAATATCCAAACATGCAGAAAGTACCGTAACTTGTGAAACCCAGAAGCGAGGAAGAAGAGGAAAGCAGTTTTGGAACTTTCAGCATCAGAGGAACAACTTACAAGAAGAAGATTTTCAAAATTTCCAAAATTGGAAAAACTAAATTTTGAAAAACTACGAAATTTTCAAATCTCCGTAAAAGTAAAAATATACGTCGTATCGCTACAAATGAAGATGGAAAATCATCAGGA